>JANDEH010000005.1:1200000-1785296 GCA_024610705.1 Tetragnatha versicolor | reverse complement strand
ATTTCACTGAATGTACAAGCACGACAGATGCGTGCCCTTAAAATGTAGGTAAAACCAAGATTTTTTAAGTATTGTATTTCTATTTGCACACCATTTTCACTCACTGAATAAATTCTCTTATACTAAACACAAAAAAGTAAGTGAAACGTACCCCTCCAACTATTAAAACCCCCTTTCCAAATCCTCCACACACGCTCATTGCCTTACAATACTCGGCTCCGAAGCAAATTTTAATTGACGCTCCAGCCAATTGCGTCGCACCATAGATGAAAGCCCTTGCCGAAAGCCGGGAGAACCCCGTTAACAAAGCAAGCAGAGCACCTCTTAACCACCAGGGAACGAGCCGGAAAAGTAATTAATTTCAAGAGGACACAAGTAAAGTTGTCCTCAACTGGAAAGAACTCATCTTGTTCCCTTCTTGTTCCCTTAAAATCAATCACAGCTTTTGCTTCAAATCCTTCATGCACACACCTCATCTGTCACCCCTCTTTTTCTCTCTTTCTTTCTCCCCGAATCGTCGGGAGGAGTTAGGGAAGTCATCTGTTCTTACAGAGAGTTTCATTAGGTTGAGAAAAGGAGACGACGGTCCCGCGAGGCCAGCAGCTTTTTTCCCCTTCTCTTTCGAGGGGTACTTTATTCCGAAAAGGTGAGGAGAGTGTTAACACTGATGGCTTTAGCGATCGGCGATGTAATGGCAAATGGAAGCGGAGTTTTTCCGCGGCTGGGAATTTACAAGGTGGATGGGTTATTCGCTTGTCAGTTTTGAAGACGAATCGTCCTTCAATTTGTACCTGCGACGGATTTACAAGATTTACGAAATGGAAGAGATAAGGCAGCCGCCGAATAAATAGCTTCGGTTTATTTCCGGCCGCTCTCTTAACGAATGGGGTTTGTCTCATCTTCTCTTCGGGCTGGAGATTGAATCAGGGCAGTCTGTCTGACGGCTTCATCTGGAATAGTGGATTCGGTGAGTTTGAGTATGGTTGGATTTGATCGCAGATTTGAATCTGTAAAATTTGTTAAGGTGGCATTGACATTTAGAGCTGGAATAGAGTTATAAGCATTACATAATCTGAGAATGTGATTTAGAAAGCTGGAAATTGCTGTCTACTTCAATCACCATTGATGCATGAATGCAATATTCGTCACAATTCTGTTACCCATCCAGTTAAAAATTACCAAGCTGTTAAAGATGCCAAGTAACTGAAAAAATCACTTAAAATTACACTCTAAATTATTAAAACATAATGTTATATTGATAAAAACTATAAAGGAGAGATTGTGGGGAAGTGAACAATGGCATCCCTAAAGAGTGATGACCATGATAATTTCCATAACAATCGCCAAATACCGTCACGTGACGGCCGTTTTACTGGAAATTATTTTCACTGCCAAACATGCAATGCAGAGTTGCTAATGCGTGCTTTCTTGGCGTCGCGTTTAGTCCCCTAGCTCAAGCGCACGCCTTTGAAATTGCCAAGCAAGCTACAATGCACCAACACATCACCAGAAGCCCTGCTGCTGATAGTTACTATCTTTTTCGAAGGTGATCCAAGGAGATTGGTTACTCCAATTATATTTCTTTTCTATGATAAAAACAATAAATATCGGCACGATATCTGTTATTTGGAAACCGAAACAGCTTATTGATTTTTAACTATACAGATAACTAATTTAAACCAAGTAAAATTATTTAATCCTTTCAATACGGTGGCAAAAATGATGTACCATCAATAAATTTAAAAATTAGCTAGTAACATCATCGTTGTTATTGAAACAAGTCACGGGATCGTTATGTGCCTCATAGACCTTTTCATACAGCAAAATTAGTTCATTTTTTTAATCACTTAGAAGAGAAATAACTGTTCCATAGGTAATGAAACGAACTAAACTGTTTTTTTACTGGTTAAGTTAAAATAAATTGCAAGTGCCTCTTGCCTTATTTAGTTTTACTTATTTCCATATTGCATGTCCAAATGGAAATATTTATACTTTTTATCAAATTTAAAATTCTCTATATAAGTGAACTCGTCACATTTTAAGCAAGGTATATGCTACTAGTACATGAATAACTACACTCACAAAAAAGAGGAGTAGAAAAAGTTAATTTGTTTGCTTCATATCCTCTTTTTAAACATTGATATGATCACAAAGCAAACTAACTTTTGCATTCCCACATCCCCTAAATTCTCTTGTCTAACAAACTAACTGCACAAGCCAACAAAAAACACCCCATTCCTCTCCAAAACCACACTTTTCCAGCGTCCACCCACTATTAGTTTAGCGCATAAACGTCAGCGCATCATTTTTCATCCATTACACGCGATGCGCCTCCTCGGTGCATGAGTGCCCTCACGAGACGGCCTGCAGTGACCAGATGCTGCCCGTAATTAAGTTATAGGCCCAAACGAGCCGAGCCTATTCACGTTTAATGCCCAATCATTGAATTAGGGGCCCGCCTGGATCGTGACATTTTTATCCGATGTGACTCTGTTGTCTGATGGTGTTGTTATTATCGTTCCAGAGTATTGTTATGGGAGTGAGGTTTGCTGGGAAGTTGTTTTGTTTTGGAAAAGGAATAGTTCACGAATCTTGTGATTTAGTGGAACTTTTTTCCTCTTTTTAATAAAGTTAAATGTTCGTTTAAATTTTTTACTGGTACCATACCGTGGGAGATCTCATATTCGTTTGCAGCTCAACCTTCTTTTGTTTTATATTTTTCTTATATGCACTGTTTAATTTGAATCGAAGACAAATATATCTTTTAAAATTGAATTATGGTAAAAAATTTGAAAAATATTATGGTACATAAAGTATAACAACATAAACACAGGGGTTTTTATCATGAAATTCAAAATTTTAAATGATAAAACACACACTCACACACTATAAAATAATATTATGTTATTTATAACATCTTTCGGATAGAACTCTTATTATTATTCCCATTTTTAAATTTAATAAGAGAAATAATTTTAAAAATATTATATTAAGTAATGTTTCTTGAAAAAATAATGTTTTTGATCAAAGATTTTTATTTATCTCATTTTTAACTTGTTCTACGAAGATTTTTGGTTCTCCAAAATTATTACTTATATCTTCCAATGATATACGTTAATTAAGTGATATGAGGTAAATTGGGACCATGATATGTGATACAAAGAGTCATACAGCATCTTATGAATTGCTTAAAAAGTTATCATGGTTATTTGAGTTGTGATTCCGACACTATCCTATCTAAAACACCTTTCAGTGAAATTTTCTAATTGAATACTTAAATGTGCAAAGGAAAAAAAACCGGTGTAGCATGCAGTAATAAATTTATATCCATTGTTAGTGTTTTGAAAATTGTTTTGCAGTAGCTGCCGATTCGAGACGACAACATGTTTGTCACATTCGAACAAAGCGATTCCGTGAATCCGAACAGTGTTAACGGCCTTTTGAATACCTCTTTTTCAATGCACAGAGGAAATTCCTCTAATTCACCACACATCCAGCGTAATTCACTTTCTTTCCAGCACATTTGCCCCACGCACACCCTGTCGTCCGTCGCAAGGTATGGGCGTGCACCAACAAAACCATCACTTCGCAACCCATTCTTACCTTTTGAAGCCGCGCATTACAGAACGGAAGCCTCTTCAAGCCTCATAAATAGATTTCGGGAGTACAAATGGACCTCTGCTATCTCACGGAAGATCGCGGGCGGTTGTTATTATTATATGGGATATGAAAGCGTGATGTTTTTCTGTCGCTGCTTGTTCGACCTCCGAAATCACTTAGTGCTCTGCCGGATACTGGGTGATTACGAGGATAGTTGCCTTGTTGTTGAGGTTGACACAAATGGGTTGAGAGATGCTGATGATAGTTATTGTTTCGGATGTTGAATTGCTGCTATGAAAGTTATGATTGATTGTGTAGCATCAATCTGAATGAAAGTATCAACAATGAATGTATCTGGATGTTTCGATAGAAGTAATTTTTTGAGAACTAATAGCTATATGAAAGTAGTATAGAGGGTTAGTATTCTTGTTTTTTCATCAATAGCGAAGGGGTGCAAGGTCATGTCATTGCAGGTTTTGTGTAATCCATTTAATTAAGTAAAAAAATTAATTTGAGGATCTATTCCAACTAGGTGTAGTGGTATTTTGTTCATTTACAAGTTCTGCTACGCTACGTAGTTATTTTGAAATCTTCACCTCTTTCTCATCACTTTGTGACCAAATTATTATCAAACTTCATACTATACAGATCTACTTCCTTTCCATAAATTAATCTAAGTCACTGGAAAACGGACGTTTATATTGAAAAATATTTACGTTAATTATATACAACCACTCTTAAAGAGATAAAAAAGTTCAGGAATATTTAGTTATATTAAAATAATGTGGAGTTGTTCTTTTATTAGGTTGATTTATAATATCCGAAAATTATTCCAAGTTTATAATTATTCTAGTTAGTATCATAATCAAAGGGTGCACATCAAAATTTATAAAACAATATTAAAACCTTCATTTAAAATTTCCTCCTTTCTAAAATAAAAATTTTTATTTTAAATTAAATGTTATGTTATTGAAAATAGTCTGCTCTGGATAATCTTCGTGATATTTGGTAGGATTTAACCACACATTATACCCCCTTTTTTGCTCAAATTATACATAATATCAACTTTTTTTATCACTTTTCCACATTTTTATCTCAAATATAAGCTTACAAGTTCTATCCAAATCAAATTTTATCATAAAATTTCCTCACAAGTCAGAGTACTTCCCAGAACTAACTAAAACCTATTACCTCTGCCTCATCAGGCATACAAATCCCAAGTGCATTATGTTTCTCATGCCGTTTGACACAAAGATTAATGTAAACGTGATTATGACGTGACCTTCCTGGACTCACGTACTGCTAAGCTCACTATTAGCACGTACGCGTGTATATAGCAAGACCTCATCTCTCACAATCGGATTTTCAGAGGGCTTTCACTGTGCCTCTGTAATGATCACATCCCATTTCTGTTAAAAGGGCCCCATTTCGGTACATACATTGTTAAATGGATCTAAGTAAGGGGTTTACAGTATAGAGGGACATCAAGAGTATGTAGGATGTTTGTAAGGATTTATGTAAAAGGGATGTGAAATTCGTTACGGATTTTCTTATTCCTTAACATTTCTCAGAAATAAGATGAGATTTTGGGTCTAGTAAATCCAATCTTTCTATTACTTAAAATTAAAGCATTAAGCAATTAAGATTGTGTTCTGAGAAAATGTCCTTATAATAATATTCTTAATAGGGGATTAATGATAGATAAGTTTTATATTGGTATTTAATGGTACGTTAAGAATATAATTTCATTACTTTATTGGTAACTCAAAATAGCATTAAAAATGATTGGAATATACTAAAGGTTTATTCTTTGAATCTGTGTAACATTTTTACAGATAAAACGCGAAATATTTTACAAAATTGTAATATTATATTGTCGAATTCGAAAAATTATATATCATTACAAAATAGTCATTAATGAAAACTAACAATTCTATCGAAATTTTGTTGATTTAAGAATAACTTGTTCCTTTTTATATGAACAATTTGATTACCATCTTAAATTTTTAAGTAATTCAAATTCCCTAAAAAGTAACAAAATATAAAAGGGATGATGGCGATTATCAGGCGAATAAATAATCTGGGAAAATGAACTTCTATCTAACAAGTATAAAGCATGAAGGAAGTTATTTGAATTCATCCCTAAAAATACCCGAGAATTATTTATCATATTTAAGATCTTGGAAATACTTTATAATACGATCAAAGATTACGTATAATATTTTATATCTTTGGTTTGAGAAC
Source organism: Tetragnatha versicolor (assembly GCA_024610705.1). Classification (NCBI taxonomy): domain Eukaryota; kingdom Metazoa; phylum Arthropoda; class Arachnida; order Araneae; family Tetragnathidae; genus Tetragnatha; species Tetragnatha versicolor. The sequence goes on along the minus strand of JANDEH010000005.1, from coordinate 1,779,452 downwards.
CTTTAAGAGTATCATTTAATCTTAAAAAACTAGGTTTTTGATTTATCACAAATTAAGCAAATCGCTTGTCCTTCTATCAATGTTTCTAAAACATCGCATTTTGAAATCAGGGGGATCTCCTGGGAAACCTGGTATTTAAACTTGAAATTACCCCGAACACAAAACTATCTCTCCATTAAGGAGAGCGAGATAGTGACTCCACACTGCGAATTCCCTTCTCCCCAACGGAATCCACATCAAGTCCCTTTCTCTCCCGAGCCTCCTCACGAACTACTCACAATGTTAGTGGTTCAAGTCAGAAATTGCAAAATTTGGGAATAAACATAGATTGGGTTTTAATGTGGATCAGTGGATCTCCACCGATCTTCAGTGATCTAATAATAAAAAATGTCATCAATATTTACAGATATTCTTTGACACAAACAACATCCGGTAACTTCTGTAAGAGTCCAGGGAGGAATCCCCTAGAATTTTAAGAAGAGGCTAATTTGATAATTTAATTTAGACTTTTTTTGTCTTCTATGAAATATGGAAAAAAATCCGCTATACAAAGTGGCATATACTGTTCGCCCAACGATAGTAAAAGGGTCACGTGATTTTTACAGACTTTGCACTGCCGATAGTTGGGTAACCGGTGATAATTAGGGTCTTGCTTCTATAAACACGCAAACGTCTCTTCCTCTTTCGATCAACTGCCCCTCAACTTCCCCCTGCCTCCGCTCCGAAATATTAGTTCCCTGCGTGGTCAAAATCACGTGACTCTTTTACTATCGTTGGTTTATCAGTAACAACTTACGGCCGTATTCACCGGTAACCTGACCGGTGGTCAGGTCAGGAAACCATGGTTACAGCCTCTGATTGGTGGAAGGAAAATATTGAATTATTTTTTCCACCAATCAGAGGCTGTAACCATGGTTTCCTGACCTGACCGCCGGTCAGGTTACCGGTGAATACGGCCGTTAGTGGTAAATGAAACCCCGCAAGCTAAAAAAAAAATATAATGTCATACCCGTATTACATTTAAGGGTGGCGAATCACTCTCGGAATTGATGGGCTTGGTGTATGAAGGGGCTATGTTACAAGGCCTGTCCCAAAAGTAACGAGACAGAATTTCCTAATTCTGACTGGAATTCAGTCTCGTTACTTTTGAGACAGGCCTTGTAACATAGTCCCCTTCATCCACCAAGCCCTTCATTTATGATTTTAGATTTTAAGAAAAGTTTCTAGCAGGGAAAATGTTGGAGTTGTCCTAAAGGGTTTCAAAATTGGGCAGAGGGGTTCAAAGACTTCTACGAGTTGGAAACCACTGCTTACCCTCTCTGACCTAACGGCCCCAAATTTTATACAGGATATAATGGCATTCTCGGGCAGCTTAGGGCTGAAAGAGTCATATCCCTATTGGAAAATTTTTTCTGGTGTTCCATAAACCAGTATTATATTATACTGGATCCAGTATCATTTATACTGGTTCCAGTATTATTTATGCTGGTTCCAGTATCATTTATACTGGATCCAGTACAATTTATACTGGATCCAGTATTATTTATATTGGTTCCAGTATCATTTATACTGGATCCAGTATTATTTATACTTGATCCAGTATCATTTATACTGAATCCAGTATTATTTATGATGGTTCCAGTATCATTTATACTGGATCCAGTATAATTTGATACTGGTTTATGGAAAACCAGAAACATTTTTCGGATTGGGATCTATCACGTGTGGTGCCTATTCAATACCTGTCCCTGAAAGATCAACCCAAAAATTCCTTTTACACAGGGTTATCAGAGAAACCCTTCATTTTTCTCAAAACCGAGTTGGCCACACTTAGACCACCGTTATTCTAAAAGGAGAGCTGGGATGACAACCAACGAATGAGGAATTCCCCATCCAAAAAGGACCAAAATGAAAGCGGATGGAACGAAGGAAGGAGAGAGAGAGAGAGAAATCTTTTTCTTCCAGGAAGACGTATACACGTGTGGTTGCCCGTGTACGACACGTTGTCAGCGCTAGAGCGCTCACTACAACTCTTGCTGACACCCTTATCTCGGCGGACTTCATTTCGGCGGGTGTCCCAGGGGGCACCCTATCGCCCCTCTGACAGCTGCTGGAAGAAAAGGCTCCTCCTCCTCCCATCATTATCTCCCTCCTCTTCATCTCGGCTTATTTTCTCTCTCTGGAGGAGGAAGAAGAGAAAAATCGGGAAAAGGATGTCGTCGCGTGTTGTTGTCGGGACACGCTTGTTCCTATTGGAAAAATTAAGGTACTACACTGGGTAGGATTAATTAAAATCGTGTAAATGCGAGCGATAGGAATGTTTGATAGATCGGGGCAGGAAATTAACTTGTGTTTGGGGGAGAGAGGCGTTTAAAATTTTACCTCTTTTGTTCTCTGTCTCCCTGGCGAAAAAGGAGTTTGGTGTTTGGTTTGGGAGATATTTAATCGGTGTAGTGTGGAAAAATCTTCTGGAGAGAGAGCTCTCTCAGACGTGTTAATATCGGGGAGGGTAGTTTTTGCGAGCGTTTGAAGTATGTGTCCGACATATTGTCTTTTGGTGGGGGAATATTTCGGGCTTGTTCTGAAAAATTCGGTGAGGAAGGTTTAGTTTTCTTGTCGGGGAAGTTGTAGTTTTCTAAAGGATGAATGGTGTGAGAGGGGTATTAGAATCTCAAACAATGACAGGAAAAAATGCTTTGGAGATATTTAATTTTCAATTGAGAGAGGATAATTATCCTATATTTATTATTTTAGTACAATGCTTCAACTTTTTAATTTTTGTTATTCTTGATACATATACTCCTATTTAAAAGCTAAATAATGATGATCAATATTTGCAAAAATATTAACTTTTGTACTTGTTTGAAATTAAATTTAATAAATTTGGGTGTTGAGAGATACTTTACAGAAAATAATATGTTCAGCTTTACTATTGTCTTTTCGTAAGCTCTAGAACTATTAGGTGACTGCTGATTTTGGTACAAGATGGAATACAACTAATTATTATTTAATTCTAAAATTTTAACTATAATTAATTACAGTAAAGCACCGTTTATACTCCTTTCAAGGGACCGACGTAAAATGGCGTATAAATGAAAAGACGTATAATTGAAAACAATTTTAATTATTTGAATGAATTGGGTCTTAGCGAAAACGACGTATAAATGTAAAAGATGTATAAATGAGAGACGTATAAACGGTGCTTTACTTACTATTATAATTATTTTTAATTATTAATATTTATTTTTAACTTGTTCCCAAGCAAATGTTCTCTAAGCGCACTCCTTTTGAAGTAAAATTTTATCCAATTTAGATTTTTGAAATACATAAATACAACAGGTAAAGTGTATCTAGAAAAATATTGAAATTTTAGGAAAAATCTAGAAAAATAAATTATTTTTTATTTTAATTAACTATTTTAGGTTACCATAAAGCATTTTTATTAGGAATACACATTAGTCGACATATAGTAATGAGTAGTGAAGAAAGAGAAGTTTACCTGTAAAACCATCTTTCTTGCAATAGCACTCACTCTAGGAGAAAACAACTCAAGAGTAAAAAATGTAGTTTTATTGATGAACATTAGATTAAGCTTTTTAAAATGAAAACTATATTTAGGACACAATTTAAACCTTACTCAAACTATCAAATAATTGAAATTGATAGAAAGTATTCAGATGTATTATAAAATTTATGTCATGGATAGTTTTTTACTTACTAATAGTAGTTACAAAATCATTTCGGTTTTTGTGTAAGCTGAAAAAGAAATACCTAAATTTATTTAACTCAAAAATTCAATATAATTTTTTAAAAAGATTTTAACGTTAACATTTATTTAAACCGTTTGTTAAAATTTATTTAAAATGTGCAGTTTAATAACGTATTTATTCCACTGAGTAAATATTTTCTAAATAATCTTTAATTCAGTACTCTTATATGAAATACCCTAATTCAAAGCAATTTATAGAATGACTTTTTCCAATTAACATGCATTTCATTAACACAAGCATAAAGTTTGACATCATCCTTCACCAAACCGCATTAATACCTTTTAATTATATATCCACCGCACTCACTCACTCCTTCAACTCCCTACCCCTTTCAGAAACAATCCTCCCTCCCAAAACAAATACAGATCCCTGACTCCTGTAACCGGCTCCCCAGCACAAAAGGAGGAGTGAGACATAAAGAAAATGGCGAGGTGTGTCCGATCAACTGAGTGAATACAGACGATAGCGCTTCCTCTCCTCCCCTCTCTGTCCACTGACCACGCTAGAGGGCGCTCCAGTAGCTTTTCACCGCGTTCCTCCGTTCTTCTCTTCCCTTGTCTCAGCTCTTCGCTTTGTCCGGCAGGTGACCCTTTGGTCCAAGTCCCCGGACATTTGTCACGCCCAGAGGACACGCGGGATGACCGCTGACTGGAAGGAAAAGTCAATTATAGGGAGGTTAGAGGGGGTGCTTTGTAATAACTTGAATTTGAATTTATATGCGACGGTTCGGATGTAACTGGTGTTGGATGCATGGGGGATGTATTTCTATGCAGATTGGTTTACAAGTGAAATGCCGGCTTTGAATTAAATGATGTTTTATGAGTGTTTGACTGTTATGCTGGTGAATAGGATGTTTGGGTGTAAAATGGGGCAATGCGTACTTTTAGTTGATCATTTATCCTTTTTAGTCCTAACATCCGCAAATTTCCCATAAGATTCACTAACAATCACTGGCGTCTTATAGGATTGAAAGGATTATTCCATAGCTGATGACAAAGGAATTTTATAACTGTGAAATTTCAGATCATTTGAAAAATTTAAGTGGATGCCATTTATTTAAAACTCGTAGACACAAATATTAACTGGTAAACTGGAAAAACCAATTTTACACAACTTAATTGAACAAAAAAACTGAATAAAGCGTGAAAAATCTTTGTTTTTGCATCAAAATCAGCTCATTCAAACCTAATTAGTGTAATTACGCCCAAGGTAATGCACCAGGAATGAAAATGAAAAACTAATCAAATTCTAGGCGTTATACCTACACTTAAAAATTTAAAAAACAAATTCAGCTTTAGAACTGTGGACGTGAGAAGTTTTTTGTCTCTCCTGTAAAATTTCTAAAAATGGAATGATCTGTTTTGATAGCAAAACGCCTCAATTCATCTGTTACTTTCATTAACTTCTTTTATTTTTACTCTCTAATTCTATTTTATTAGCACTTTCTATTTTCCTTTGTATAAACTAATTTCAAGTATTTTAACTATATCACGTATCCCTGTCACTGTATTTATCTTACTGTATCTCTCTATCTCTCTCGGTGTACTCTACCCCTCCTATAGTATGTGTAATTAGAATAGGTGGTTGAAAAGCCACGTGATTTCCGCAGTCTCCCCCACCTTTCCCTGTGCGTTGCCATGGTTTCCACCAGTCTTATTTTTTCCCACATCCCGCCAAGCCCACAACCGCCGAGATTGTCATTGAATCTAACTCGTGTCGCAGCAGCCAATGAAATAATCGTAACACTTTTTTCGTAATAAAAGAAAAACTAATCATGGTAGAAGTACAAAATTTTAAACAAATATACAATTATTTTTTTCTAAAAGATTGTCGTTTCGTTTTTTTTTTAATTTCGAATTAGTTTTATAATTATAAAGATTCAAAATTTCAATTTAATTTCACGCCCTGCCTTAACTGATGTGCAAAAACAAAGCAGAACCGCTTACGTTTTCTCCTTCGTTACCATGGCAACAAACTTAGCTGATGACGTCCAACCGCCTATTTTAATTACACAGACTGTAGAAACTATGAAACGCCTATCTGAAACACCATGTATTTATATTTGTGTAGCGAGAGATCAAATGAATAGAGACTAGCAAAAAAGGAACATTTGTGGGTGGAGAGCTCACTCTTATCAGTTTCAATTCTTTATCTCTAATCGATACAACCAGAGGCAGTGTCCTTATTATTCTAAACCACAGTTATATTCTCAGATAGTCCATGTGTGGGTCATTTTCATTCATTCAGTGCTCATTGGCTGTCCCGAAAAATTTCTCAAAGTCGAGCACTATAAAGCTTTCGTAAATATATCTGGTCGCTATCGCTCACCAACCCCCGGGAACTGCTGATGCAGTTCCCCTTAGATTGCTTCGCAATCTTGCTCGCTTCGCTCACTAAGAGGTTACTAACTTCGTTAGTCTAGCCTAGCATGCAGATTGGGAGGGGCTATTCATCTCTATTATTGATAAAGAAATTTTCATACATGTGAGTGGAGAACGTGTTTGCTCTCCATCACGACCCGTTGTGTGATACCTTAAATATTTCGTTGGTGTTACTGATTGGTATCATCCACTTATTGTAGCGTAAGACAGATAAATATCACTCATTGCATTAAAAAGTGAATTTTTATTCTGTAATTAAATTTAAAAATTAAGCGCTTTTACTCTAGAGCCATTAAGATTCAAACCTTTCTTAATCTTGTCTGCTGGGGCCCTACTACGCACTGCAATGAATCATTTCACTAAAAATAATTCCCCGCGACGAATGATTTCGTTGATTTCATCGGCAAAATCAAAACAGCAATATGTGGTGTTTACAAACTTTACCATTGGCTTTTCAAAAATTAACGCTTTATTTTCACGCCTAAAAAGGTTCAATACGCACTAATTTTACCATCAAAATACATTAAAATAGAAACATTTAATTCCTTTTAAAACATTTGAACAGCAAATATCATTAGCGACGAAAATCGGAAAAATTGAAATAATAACAATGCGTTCATTTCGTAAATAAACTGATTGTTGCCAACCGAGGAAAAGATATACAGCGAAATCTGGGAGTTACGTAAGAGAATTATACATAGATTATTGTTCAAAAACACACAATATGTTCTCAATCAGAATACATTCCTCCCAACCCAATTAGGAGGATTTTCTGGATCACCTTCGAATCCAGGTGACTTGCCCCACTCTCCCCCGGAGCGATTTTTCCCTATTGATCCGATCCTTAAAAAAACAGGAGGAGAAGAGGGAGAATAGCAGATGCTTCTTCACAAAGCTATCTTATGGTCCCAAAGACTCCAGATTCCTCCTTCTTTTTCGCTCTCTCTCCTTTCTTCCTTATTTAGCTGTTATTTTTTGCCCACCGTTTTCCCCGTGGAGAGAAATTCGGCGTGTTGCGTTCCTATTGCAGTTGTCGAACGGCCGTGGCTCAGGATTGAATAGGAGGGCTATCACTGAGCCGCGGATGTATAGATATATGCTTTATAAGGGGTATAGATATATAGGGTCGCATTGTGAAGTGAGACGAAGGCGGAAAAAAGTTCGATAGAGTTAACAGGCTGGGTTACCTGATCTGGCGGTTTAGCCCCTTCGAGTAAGACAGAAAAAGGATAATTTAGATTTAATTTCTATCTAATACAGTCATATTGGCCCAATATGATATTACCTGATTCTTGCAACATAAATCAATAACCAAAGCAATTCAGCCATACATTTAATTCGAAAAATTCAGATTTAATGATAATTTTTAGCTTGAGTTATAAAATTAATTAGGGTTACTTGGGGTAAGTGGGACACCCCCTAAAATTATAATATGTACAGGAAATTTAACACTTACTAGCATTGATTATGTTACAGGTTGTCACACCGATGAGTTTTGCATATATTTGAGATTTATTTAATTTATTTTTAAGATTATAGAACTAATTTAAAATATATATGCACTAAGCCAAAAAGGGGCCCCACTTACCTCAAGTGACCCTACATTAGTTTATACGAAATTGCACTGATATGGAAAAATGGGCTGTCTACCTAAATAAAATTATCCACAGCTTTTATAACTTTATTCTCACGAATATGCAAAACAAACATATTACATAAAAACATATTTTTCCCTCTGAGTCATTTGTGTTGATTGAACTTATGATGACACATTTACTGTTGCTAAGAAATTTTTTATGTTTTAAATATACCTACTATTTAAATAAAAAGTTACAAAAATATCAGCATTAAAATGTTACCATTATGTTTTAAGTGTTACTTCTGATTTTTTGGCTTCACTGCAGGATTTTAAAGTATTGCACAGAAACACTCTATAATAGTGATTATTAATCACCACGCTGTCCAAAATAATGATACTTCGTTAAAATATTTTTGAGTAGTGCCACATTAAAAGACATTAATGCAACAAGAAGCTGTATCTACACCAGAAGCAAATAACGTACAACAAAAAAATAATCCAGCGATTATATTAATGTCCCAAAGCCATTTTGCCACTGGACGAACTAAATCATTACTTTCTCGGAAATCCCCAAATAAACCTCCATATCCAGACTTGGCTCCTCTCCTGGCGTCTCGCAGTTATGACACTTGCAACCCTTCTCCCCAACAACATCACAAACCCTCCAAAACAGGAGAAAGCGCCAAGAACCAAAGAAGTGAATGCGAAGAAGAAGAGAAAAAAGCTACAAGGGGTTTGCAAAGCCCCCCCCCTCTCCAGGACACGGCAGGCCACTCCATTGGTCGTAGTGCGGCTGATTGCAGTGATCGGACACTGGGACGACCGCCCCCTCTTACGTCACTGCGGAGAGTGGACAAGGGACGACACACCCGGGGAGGCATGTAAACAGAAATCTTGGCTTCTGCTCCGCGAGCATCCCTGAATGGGAGAGCGAGGGGATGAAAAGAGAAAAATGAAGTAAACCAAGCGGATGCTCTTCTATGGACTTCTATGGACACGCATCTTCTGCCATTCTTGACCATAAATAAAACGGAGAGCATGCAGAGGAACAGATTTTTATTTCGGGGGAGGTTGCTCTTTTTTGTGTTATTTCTTCGTCTTTCTGCTCTTGGGCTTCTTTTTTTACTGTTCTTGTTGGGAGGGAAGGGAAATGCTCTCTGCAGTGGGCAGCGGAAAAAGGGTGGGGTTTGGTACTTGAAGTAAGAAGGTATCTTAAACTTTAGGGAGAGTATAATTAGTTGAATTGATGTTTATATAAAGGATGATACTCATTTAAATTCAGCTATTTTAAAAACATAATAAAATATAGTAGGTGTTGGTTATTATTTTTAATTATGACCTTTTTTGGAGAATTTTATTTTGTCATTAGCGCCCAGTGATCTATTTCTAGATCGCTGAATATAGAGTCATAAATGCTATCTTAAATTACCTTAAATTCACCCAACACTAACGAAACTGCACATATGGCAAGAGAAAACATCCCTCAATCCTAATACCCTGTGTTTTTTGCGTTTGCTTCATTTATTTTGTAATAGGGATGGGCTAAAGTTCGAGTTTTCTACTTTGATCGGAACAAATTTGGGCGTTAATGGGTTAAGGTGCGTGCTGGTGACAACGAGGTAACTCCGCTGTGAAACTATTTGAGCAAGTTCTTTTTATGCTGAAAAGTCCCCCCCCCCAATTTTAAAACCTATAAGTAGGGCAGATTAGGAAGACTTAACTCAGAGAGAAGCTTGAAAAGTTTAAATTTTGTGCACCATTTTTAGTTACCTCTTTTTTATTACTTTAAACAAAAGTAAGAACAAAATAATGAAGAAGCTTTTAATTTTCTTATTCAGATCCAACCGTACTACCAATGTAAGAAAAAAAAATGAAATAAAAAATATTGTTTCTCCAGGTTCAGTTTTCTCTACACATAAAACTAGTAAAAAAGCATTTACGTGAATTATCTTTTAAAATTTTAATTATAAAATGCTTATATGTAATGTATTTTATTTCTAATGTATTTTTTAAGTTGCAAATCCTTAGTTAAGAATTGTAATTGAAATAGCTGGTTATTTTAATTTAACGGATACAATATATAGGAATACTATAGTTTCATTTTGATTTCACTAATCAAGTAAGGAGACTAAGAATTTTGGGTCGAATTTATAAATTTTATGTTTAAAAAAATATTTAAAACCTTAAGAGTTTTGAATGAAAGAATTTATCATTTATAACTTTCCATCAAACAAACAAAATTGAAATTATTAAAAACAATCAAAATATGCTATCATTTGTTCTTCAGATTGTTGAAATTTCTTGAGATATTTTTTTACTTCAAATAAAACAATTCTCCATTTTTCTCAAAACCATGGAAATCGTCAAAACTTAATAATGTCCAAACAAGTTTCCACCCTTGTCAATCTGCTTCCTTTACATATGATTAAGAGGGAAACAAAAGGTAACATATCTCGCTCATTGTCACTCCATGATGAATATTGGCAAAGAGTGGCTCTAATCAATCACTAGACTATCTCTGGAATGAATTGCTTTGTTCCTAGCCATGTAGTTTATCTGCGCTGCATTTCCATTCTTATCGTACTCGTCATGTATCATAGCCTGTCTGTAGCGAGACGCGGCCAACAGCTGTACTTTCCTCGGGTATTGGAAAGATGGTGACTGCGGAGTGTGATATGACAGGGATGGTAAATGATGAAAGAATAATGCGCAAATTTATGCTTTGGGGAAGTGCTCTTGTTATGGATATCAGCGGGGAAGGATACCAGTTAACATGGTTAATCTATCAGTGGTGGATTTCAACGATTTCTGTATATTTACAGTTGATAATGGATTAAGGAATGAAAATTCAGTGACCAAACTTCTTATATACAAGGATGTTTCAGTTATGAACTCACTCTTAAACATGCTCACTTAAAACATGCTCGAAAATTTTAATTATTTAGTAATTGAAGATAGTGTGTGTATATTTCTGATTAATATGTTCTGTATTCACTACACACTACAGCATTATTACTAAAAGCTATCGATAAACTAAGATTTCCCCAGTTTTAAGCTTTTTGTTTCCATCAAGGTGAAAAAGATGGTGCACGGGGAGCTTTTTGTTTGTCTAAATAAGAAAAGGTGAAAAAGAGTTAAGTTATATTTTAATGTTTATGTTACAGGATTCATAACAGATTCTATAAAATAATCTTCAATAAGTTATTCTTACAAATAAAAAATATTTTTAAAATATCCATGGGATTGTTTCAGTGGCGAATCCAGGATTTTTGTCTGGGGGGCTCAGTTTCACAAATAACTGAATTGCTATTATGGGCTGTTCAAATATAAATGTAAGTAACTGAAAGGGGGGAGGGGGGGTTGCCAGTGCCCTAGTCAGATTTTTGTTTAGGGGGTTACTCAACGTCTTTTCTGAGGTCTAATCTTAGGAATACTAAGTTTTATAGGTGAGATGACTTCGTAAGGTTTTAATTTTGGTGCACTAAGCTTCAAAACTGTGTAAAAATGTGAACTATAAGTAAAAGGGGGGACTGGGGGGCCTCCCCCAGAAAATTTTTGAAAGTTTGCCCCTGAAATTAGTGTTTTAGCTCATTTTATAGCCTTTTAGATTCCACCCAAGGAGCACCACTCATTGTAAGCGGCAGTATTTTCAAGGAAAAAAGTTTATTGTATATTATGAATTGGAAAATTTCTAGGGGGTTTAGGGGTTCCTATTCCAGAAATGTTTTTTAGTTTTGCCCCTGAAAGTGGCATTTTAACTCATGTTGAGACACTTTAGCAAAGAGGATCACTCCTTGTAAATCGCTAAAGTTTCAAGGAAAAACCGTACTTATTATATTCCGAAATTTCGAGGGGGTTTGGGGGTGTTCCCCCAGAAAATTTTTGGAATCCCTTAAAAGTAGGGTTCCGATTCATTTTGGAGACCCTTTGGGTAGCACTACCGAATGTCCGCAACGTGTTGAAATTTATTTTTTGGCTTTATTGCTATTACCAAAACTTAAAAATGTCTTATTCCTGGGGGGCTGCAGCCCCCCAGCCCCCCTACTGGATTCGCCACTGGATTGTTTTATTGAATGTTTTAGTGATTAAATCAGAAGCTGTAGCGAAATACATTAGACTTTTAATGATTATTAACTCAAGTCAACACACATTTGTATAACAATAAATTTCATTTTTTTCAATCCTATCATACAGGAACAAAACAGTGAATGCAAAAAATAACCATATAACTCTTTCAGATAACTATAATTTCATTAATATTAATCAAACTAATTTGCACAAACAAAGTACCCAAAGTCAAAATTAGAAGTAAATATGAGATAAATATCTCCGAGCAGGATGTGCGCAATGCAGTAACTTCCAAACAAGAGAGAAAAGTACAAAGATATAAATACTGAGATTAAAATTTAATATTCAAAATTTGGATTTTTTAACCTTTAAATGCCCGACTGATTCTTTCGACTGATTTTTAACTCTTTCAGACTCATTCAATTTTCTCAGATTCAGATATACATAATTTGTTTACCGAAAACACAAATAAACCGTATATTACGTACCACTAGAAATCACAAAATACTTCAATAAAAGTTTTCTATTTAAATTCATTCCCTGACGTAAAAACCCTAGCGTTCACAACACGCACTGTATTTCTCTTCCTTTATCGAAGCCCTCGCACGATTCCACCTATAATGGGGAACAAAATGCATGTAAACAAGATAATGTTTTCGGAACAGGCCACTGGGGACTTCACACACGTATGTCTTTTAGGTCCTCTCTCACCTTTGCTGATGAAAATACATAACACCGGGTAAACGCTTTTATTGGACATCTAAAAGATCTGAAATCACGTAACGCAGCCATTTCGAATCCCTTATTTATATCCAGTTTAAAGGGACTCCCTGTGGACTCTGCCCTGTTTTGTCTTTTAGTACCTTACCGTTTGGCCAGTGAATCACATGAATAGGAACGAACATTCTTTCTCAAAGAACTAATTGATAGAGTTAAATTCTTCACTTTTGATGCCACGAATAAATTTTCGCTTGAAAAATATCTCCGCATCTTTTATGGATGTTTAAAATCCTTAATTTAGCACAGGTAGATTGTAGGATTAAATGTGCGAAGAGTTAAACATTGTTAAACCAGTTAAACTTCGACGATCTCCGTTTTATTTTTCTAGTCTGAACTTCAGCACTAATTCCCTAGTCTATTATGATTCAAAAAATATTGTAGAATATGTTTCTAGGATTTTCAAAGAATTTGTTATCTTTCTAGGGAATTAAAATTAACTTTTAAACGTTTATATTTCCAAATAGCTGATTTTAACCTATTTTAGTATATTTTTCTATAAAAGTAATACATATAAAATTTTCACTCCTTACTTAGAAGAATATGCTAAATTGAATGCCAAAGAATGAAAACAAATTCACTCGAAACCGTAAACTCGTTTATTTTATCGTTTATTAGGAATGAGTTTGAATTCTCTCTCTGTTTATGTAAACTAAATTACCCTTAAGTAATCTGAAATGCAAAATTTCAAACGAAAATTTCTGTTATTTGGTATTAACTTTTAAGAAAGCTGGTAGAATTCTTGACGAATTTATGCGTATTAAACTGTTCTACAGAATTCCCTCTGAAATGAACATTTCTTTGAAATAGATGCCTTATTATTTTATTACGCTAATTTTACCTGTTGTCTTACACTTGTTTTTATTAAAACAATGTGCTATGAATTTTCTTCGATGTGTTTTGGATGAATTATGTGTTTCTGAAGATTTCTAAAATGTCAAACTGATTTTTATAATTCTATATTTGTATTTTTATTTTTGTAAATAAATTAAATGGTGTCTTTATCTTATTTGCCGTGATTTCAACTTAAGTTTTCTAACGTTTTGTTTAATACTTCTTAAAAAAAGACAACTTTCGTTCCATTTAAAAATTAAACGTCATAACTGAAAAAGGAAATCGTAACAATAAGACGTCAGAAAATGTGTTTTGAGGATTTAAAAGACAACCGATTTAAAATAAACTGATGAATTTTTAAACTTTCTAACTTTCTAGTGACTAATTGTGTTAAATCTTATCCCATACGTATTGTAAAAGTATTGTGAAACAGATGTATCAATATATCCTTTGCGTGAAAATGTCTTATTTAATCATCATATTCATAGATTTAAAGTATTGCTAAAAACATGCTAGTTGTGAATGTTGAAAAACAACGGGTAAAAAACGGGTATACTTTCTCACATCGTTACTTTAAACCAAAATAATGCCCACAGTGGAAGTAAATAAATTGAATGAAATAAGGAAGGATAACGAAGAATAATAACTATGAAATTACTTTCTAATTACAATAAAGATTGTAGCACCGCATCAGTCGTAATAAACTCGTCATTCATCAACTCCTAAGACAGCTAAAAATCAGAAACCAATCAAAACTCCATAATTACTTCCAAAATGCAAGATTAACCCTCCCTAATCCTCCCTGCGTCCAACTCACACAATTATTATAATAATGAGAATTTCTAAAAATGAATTCAATATACCCCTCCCCCAAATGAAGGAATTAACAATGCCCAAAAATGCCCCCAAATCTCCCATTACATCTCCCTGCCCATGGGGTAATGCCGCCCCGTTTTAAATACCCATTCATCTGCGGCTTTTAAAACAGGCCGGCGCCTATCGGCTGTCACGGGCTCGAATTATCACATTCATACACCCCCGGCATTCTCCTATTAAATAGTTAATGACAATGTACTGGTGGAATTCTGACAGCCCTCATAATATTCTCCTCTCCCCTCTCATTACCATTTCGATCAGTTAAATGTCCGGCAGGGAGTCAGGGCGTTATTGTTATTATCGAGCCGGTCGGTCTGTTGTCCGGCCTTTTGACACACCCGGATGACAGCCATGAATCGCCGTACCTTGGAACACCTTGACTGTAATGATCCGGCTCTCGCATTGTATTGGACTCCCGGTTTATTAATGTCCGTCCAGTTTGCATTGAAATTCTGAATGGGGTTTGATTTCGGGCGCAGTGTAGTGATTCTGTGTAAAATATATACATGTAAAGCAACTGGGAGTATAATATAGAATGTATGTGTATTTTTTTTGTCTTTAGATTCTAATGTAGAATGTAGGTAAAATAAGTATTTTCTGTCAAATTTTTAAACGATTAAACAGGGATATGGGAAAATGTACACTGCAAAAAATAATCGTACACAAACAGAAAAGATCTGGCAGCAAAAGTTGCCAGAGCTTTCCTTTCCACCCGAATTTCTCTGTTGACTGAACTTTTTCCGTGTGCTACGACCGTTTCGCAACTTTTGGGATCTATTCCAACGGAAATATTTAATTTTTTAATACATATTTTTTCTTTCTTCTAACTGGTCCCTTTTTTCCCAACCTCGGAAATTTTAATGGGTTATTTTCCTAAATATTTTCACAGGAAAAGTCGTTGTTTATAGAACGAGCGCAGTCATCAGAGAAATTCCGTGGAAAGGATAGCTCTTTTAACTTTTTCTGTACGATAGGGTGGCCCAAAAAACTTTTTTTTCAGGTAGAGTTCTGACACCCTCTACTTTTTTTCGAACAGCTAATAGAAGCTCACAGCCAAAATTTCAACTCTGTATTCGAATTAGAAGTCGATGACCAAGAGGAGTGAAAAAATCGAAATTCGAATATTTTTATACAAAAGAACTAATAAACCAGATCAAACCCTCTCATTTTGTTCATGATTTTTTTTATAAAAAACTACTAACGTTATAGATATAATGTTCTAGGTTTTGTTTTTTTATCACCTTCATTTTTGTTGTAGTAATTTTCTAATGTCCAAAGAACTTTTGTAAAGTTGCTTTTCCTGCATTTTTAAACAGCTAATAACTCTAGAACTGTACAACTTAGAAACATGAAATTAGTCCCATTTTGTTTGTTAATTTTTTGTCTTTGATTTAATGTGAATCATGACCAAAAATTTCAATCATGATCAAGAAATTTTTTTCAAAATGAAAAAAAAAATTATAAAATAATTTTTTTTATTTGACATTTTTTACATGTTTTAAGTCATATGGAAACCCTCAAGCGATTTTATGAATTTTCCATGAGTGAATCTCTCTTGCTGTATAATTTTAGGGATAGTTTAGGGACTTACCTAAATTTCAAGTATTTTTATTTTTTTATACATGATTAAATTTTATTTTCAACTTGAAATTTGGTAGAATGTTCATTTCAAGAGTTAAAATGCTTTTAATATTTTTTCAAAAAATTTTTCTCTTGTTTTCATTTTTTTTAATTTTGGAAAATTTTTTTTTGAAAATGATGGTCATGATGCACATTAAATCAAAGACAAAAGATTTACAAACAAAATGGGACTAATTTCAGGTTTTTAAGTTTAGTTCTAGAGTTATTAGCTGTTTATAAAAGCAGAAAAAACAACATTACTGAAGTCCTTTGGACATTAGACAATTACTAACTACAACCAAAAGAAAGGTGATAAAAAAAAACCTGTAACATTATATCTGTAACGTTAGTAGTTTCCTATAAAAAATCATGAA
This sequence comes from Tetragnatha versicolor, assembly GCA_024610705.1. Classification (NCBI taxonomy): domain Eukaryota; kingdom Metazoa; phylum Arthropoda; class Arachnida; order Araneae; family Tetragnathidae; genus Tetragnatha; species Tetragnatha versicolor. Next base: position 1,763,173 of record JANDEH010000005.1, on the reverse strand, counting down.
CAAAATTAGATGGTTTTATCTTTGATTTTTAGTTGTTTTGTATAAAAATCTTCAAATTTGGACTTTTTCACTCCTCTTGGTAATCGCTTTCTAATTAAGGTACAGAGCCCAAACTTTGCCTGAATAGTTTTCTTTGTAGGTCTGAAAAATTGAGGGGGTGCCGTGGTAATTTCATAACACTTTGTTTTTCCCTTAGAAAAGTGGGCCACCCTAATGTACGATCATTTTTTGCACTGTACGTATAGAACGTATAATTGTGGTGTCTCTTGTGTAATATTTTTGCCTTTTCTGATTTTTATAAAAATATATTTCTTCTATAAAGCTCGTTTGGCCAGGTTTGTTTTACTTAACTGTCATAATTTGAATTTACGAAAAAATTATACCTTCTTAAAAATTGGTGAAAACGAACCATTTTACAAAGATAGAGAGAAATATCCCTGTCAACATATCTTGACAGTATTCATTAGGCCATGAAGTCCCTGTAGTTATTGAAATTATGGATGATACTATATGTTTTTATGTTCAAAATAAGCAATTCTATAGAGATTATTTTATTTATTTTCATTTTTTTATTTCTTATAAATTTTTAGTTTGTATAAATGTATCTTATTTTTTGACGTATTTTTCGTTTGTGTATTTCTATCTGTTGTAAATACTAGTGAACTTTTGTAAATATTACTAGTGAACTGAACTGAGACTTTATTTTAATTTAATTTATTATATTTAATTGTTAAGAAAAGGAAGTGAATGGCATCATGTTTAATATTTTTTGAATTATTATTAATGTAAATTTGAAGAGAAAAAGATATTGGGAAAAAATGCAGAGAAACTCACATTGTAAATATCCGTTATTAAATAGTCTGTTTTTATAAGAAAAAGTCTTCTTCATCTTGAAATTAATTCTTACTAGTGATTATAGTCTAGATAGTTATAAAACTGGTCCGTCGAGCCGGAGTTGAAGAATCTACACTATGGATTTCGACGCTAGTAAGAAGTTAGAAAGATCCAAGTTGAAGCGAAAGACTTTGAAGCAGACAGCGACTAAGCTGATGAACAAAATAGAAGACAGTCTAAAGAATGATGATGTTGAAGAATTTGATTTAGAAGAAATGAGAGATTCTCTGCAAGATAAAGCTGATCAAATTTACCAGTTGGACAGCGAAATCGAAGCTTTGCTTGATCTGAAAGATCTAGAACAAGAATTGGAGACTAATCAAGAATACCGGGAAAGAATCACAGGTATGAAAACTAAACTTAGAATTTATCTTCGCAATTCTGCTACAAAAGTCAAAGCTAATATTACAGAATTTTCTGCTGTTGAAGATCCGATATCGGAACAACTGGGGAATTTGAGGTCTGTTGAAAGGCAACCAAGGGTAGATCTTCCGAAATTGAAGATAGAACCGTTCGATGGAAATCTGGAACGTTTTAAGGAATTTTGGGCACAATTTGAAAGTTCAATCCATAAGAATGAAACCTTGTCTAAAATAGATAAATACAACTACCTTAAATCCCTATTGAAGGGTCAAGCTTTGAAAAGTATACAAGGGTTGTTGGTATCTGAAAGTAATTACGACTTAGCTCTACAACTCTTAAAAGAAAGATTTGGAAGGGAGGACATTTTGAAAAGGTCTCACATAAACAACTTATTGAGCTTAAGGGCAGTAAGATGCACATCCAGACTTATGGAATTAAGAGATCTAAGTGATCAGATTGATATCCAACTACGAGGGTTGGAAAACTTGGGAATGGATTTGGTATCAAATGGAAGTTTACTTTTTCCTATGGTAATGAATCTTATTCCAGATACCATAGCTTTAGAATTTAATAGGAAGTACGAAGGGAAAGATCTGTGGAGTGTATCTCAACTTTTAAAATTTTTGAGAAAGGAAATAGAAATCCGAGAAAGAACATTTTACTTTAGATTTAAAAGTGAGAACGAGAAAAACACTACGTACGCTCCAGAGAAAACCAATAAAACTATTTCCTCTTGTGATCTACAATCAAGAAAAAGTTTTGAAACATACAACACTGAAAACAGAGAAAGCCGTTCTAGTGCCTCAGCATTTACTATTATGGAAGAAAATTGTGTATTTTGCAACAAGAACGAACACAATTCAAAATCCTGCCCGAAGGAGATCATTGAGAAAAAAGAAAATCTGAAGTCAAATGGTCGATGCTTTGTTTGCCTTCGAAAGAGTCACATTGCTAGAACTTGCAATTCTAAAATCAGATGTTCTATATGTAAAGGTAGACATAACACTTTGGTTTGTGATTGGAATTTGAACCAAAACGAAGACAGTTCAACTTCTCAAGATACAACTATAAATTCGATCAGTGGAAAGGAAAGAACTGAGATTTACTCAACTAGTCTCAATGTTCTACAGAACCTTGTGCATATTAAAGATGAAGTTGAAGTAGGCTATCCAAGAACAAGCTTAATCTTAGAAAATTTACTTGGCAATGACGATCTCAAAACTGGAGGGGATTCAAGAGAAGAAGCGGTAGAAGAGGCTGGTAATACAAGAAACTTGCTAGAAGACAGAATATTTGTCGTAATGAAGGAGGCCAAAACTGAAAAGTACATTCAAAAGGAAAAAGAAGATGACGACAAGGGCTCACAGAGCTATTTGTTGAGTGATATAGGGAACAGAGATGAAGATACATTTTTAGTAGAAGTTCCAAATGTGGATGAGGACACTGAAACTAAAAGAAGCATTTGGAGAAACACTGGAAGATGGAATAATCCAATAGGACTGATGAATCCAATTTCTATCAGAGCCAGGATACTGATACAACTCCAGGAACTCTGGAAACTCGACATTTATCGGGACGATGTTTCACCTAAGGGGGTTCGAAGGGTTTGGGAAAGATGGAAGGAGAAAACAGAAATATCTTCATGAAGGACATGAAGAAAGAGTTCACGCTCGTACCTTAAGGATACCTGGTGGAGTCATTATCAGAAGAGCCATTCATCATCTCTATAAAATGGAACTTCATCAAGGGGAAGGACAATCAACATGTCCTTCCGGGCCGGAGGATGTTGTAAATACTAGTGAACTTTTGTAAATATTACTAGTGAACTGAACTGAGACTTTATTTTAATTTAATTTATTATATTTAATTGTTAAGAAAAGGAAGTGAATGGCATCATGTTTAATATTTTTTGAATTATTATTAATGTAAATTAGAAGAGAAAAAGATATTGGGAAAAAATGCAGAGAAACTCACATTGTAAATATCCGTTATTAAATAGTCTGTTTTTATAAGAAAAAGTCTTCTTCATCTTGAAATTAATTCTTACTAGTGATTATAGTCTAGATAGTTATAAAACTATCAATGTAAATATAAGATTATTATTATTATTATTATTATTATTATTATTATTATTATTATTATTATTATTATTATTATTATTATTATTATTATTATTATTATTATTATTATTATTATTATTATTATTATTATTATTATTATTATTATTATTATTATTATTATTATTATTATTATTATTATTATTATTATTATTATTATTATTATTATTATTATTATTATTATTATTATTATTATTATTATTATTATTATTATTATTATTATTATTATTATTATTATTATTATTATTATTATTATTATTATTATTATTATTATTATTATTATTATTATTATTATTATTATTATTATTATTATTATTATTATTATTATTATTATTATTATTATTATTATTATTATTATTATTATTATTATTATTATTATTATTATTATTGTACCGCCAACTTTAAAATTACATAGAATAACCATCCTCGCGAATATATTGACGATAATTTGCAGGAACACTCTTTCAGTTATCCTCTTCCAGGATAAAAAGCAGCGAAGGTTCTATGATGAGTATTTTAGCGGGAAATGCGAATAAATTTAACTGAAGTTGTAAGTTTAGCTGCCATTTCGATCGGATTCACATGATTGTCATTTTTGTTCCCGCAAAAAAGTAGTTAAAGTCAAAAGTTAAGTGTATTATTTTTTAAGACTTATGATTATAGCTATGTTTTTCTTGTATTGTGAGAATATTTTAGCACTCCGTGTACTGACAGCACCCAAAAGTATCAATTTAAGTAATTGGCTCTAGCGGATTCAATTTTACAAAGATGATTATTTTATTTATGTATATCAATTAATTTTCAATTTAGTGACTCAAAAAAGTATTTGCACGAAAAAAATTGCAGCGAATCATAATGCGGTAAATAAAGGGTTTACGAGAACACTCAAAAAATTACATATTTTTAAAAGTATACCTTTCGATATATGGTTGTGAACAAGATTTAAATCCAAACAGTCGATGTTATAACCCCTTATAGCACAGCTCATTCTAAATATGCCAAGTTTACGTAACTGAAACTGGAAGTAAAAAAAATTTTGCCATACTTAACATGACACAAATTTTACAACAATTGTGCTGTTTGGGACGCAATTCAAGGTCTACTTCATATTTTCCATTTACAGTCTGTGCTTCAGTTAACCGTCTATTCAATAATCATCAACTCTTCTATTCTTCCCCATTAAACCTCGAAATCAAAGAGCACAACCCGAAAGCTTCATAACACCTCCCTAACTCATTAAAAACCGCATAAATCTCTTCCAGCACATGTTAAGCGAGACCCCCAACAGACTTCTCTGCCCATAAACGCTTCGCACCGTCATCCTTTATTGCCCAATAACTCGCACGCGATCTCGTAATGAAATGCACCGAAGACAACCCCCCGAAAGGAAACACCAACAGTTAAACAAACACCCTTATTAAAACGCGAATGCGACATGACCACCCGAGCCTCTTTCCTCCCGCTGCTATCTCGTCGTGTATCTGGACACGCGATGGCTAAAATCGATACACCTCTTAGAATACGAATGCTTTTTAGACATTGAATGCAAAGGTATCGAATACTTTTAGCTATCGATATTTAGATTAAGTACTTTTTGATACTTATCAATATCAATGCTAAAAAAGTTTGAATACAGTTTGTTACAAAAGCGTTTATATTAAGTTGTATATTCATATTAAGTTGTATATTCATATTAAGTTGTATATTCATATTAAGTTGTATATTCATATTAAGTTGTATATTCATATTAAGTAGTTTAAAGTATTTGATACTATACTTTATACTTGATACTATAATGGAGAACTTGATAAGTACTCCATTCCTTTCTCTAAGTATACAGTTTCTTTTTATCACGGTCACAACTAAATTACCTTTTGAAGATACATTTTGAATGCATTTATTATTGAACACTATAGGAAGTACACTATCAATGCCAGACCCTGTGCACCAGTTTCCGACCACATCTGTTTCACCATCTTGAAAATGTATAAATGTATAATACTAATGTCAGAGTATATATCCATAGTAAAATATAGATTAAAAATTAATAATATATATTTTTAAACACTTATCTGCAAATTAATACAAATGGATAGTTACTAGAATAGACTGATTTACACAAGCCATGGGTAACAATGCCCCGCCACCAATTTTTCTAGATATGCTCCGGTTCTTTAAATGTATAGAACGTTATAGTAAGTGACCATAGTAAGTATGTAAGCTCATAATATGTTGTTTGATTCCTAAAAGTATTCGATACTCCAGTATCGATACCTTAAAGCAAAACATCGATGTTTCTTCATCACTGATCAACACGCGATCCGACGCGTGTTGCCCGATCTTAAATTAAGCATGTCCAAGGTTTGGGTCAGCAGCGGATTTCCTGTGGTGGTGAGACAATTGGAGTTTTCGTGTTTTGTCTCTGCGGGGGGGATTAATAATTACGGGGGGAAAGAAACAAGGGGGGTTTGATTTGGAACTGAGAAGGAACAAAGAGGAGCGTGATGAGAGAGCAGGAACATTTAGGGGGGAGGGGTGTTGATAAATTGCTTATAATACTGTCTGAAGTTTGATGAGTGTGATTGTAATTATTAAAAAGAAATGGAATTATAATCAATTTCAATGAGTTGTTGAAACTAACCTGAAAAGGGAATCAAAATCTCATTTTTATTGGGGATACTAAGTCTGGGTCCTATGATGAAAGAAATATTTATGTAAAAAAATTAACAGTTTCACAAACACATAATTTTAAAATTGGTTTTGTTCAAATGGGCTTGCTTATACATTGCGCAACATACAGTTGCATGTCCAAGTAATTCATTGAACTTTTAAAAAATTGTAAAGCATTTACTTTTCCTTCAATTTTGAGTTCTTAAATTCTTGCAAATTTTACTCTAAAACTTTTTCATAAAAATAAATATGAAAACAATGGAATTTGCCATTTTGCAAGATTAGCAACGGTACGATTTCAAAGGCAACGGTTACTTGACTTACTATAGTTTTATTCTCCCTAATTCAATTGGAAGATTTATTTTCAAAAAGTTTTGTTTGAATTTTTATCTTGAATTTTTTGGAATGACATGAAAATTTAGCAACTCAATTTTGAAACGCTTAAAAAATTATTAAATTTCCACACGAAAAACTTAACACTTTTAACTAATTCTCGGTACTTTAATTAACTCAATGAACCAATTAACACATCAACAAGTTCAACCTCGCCTAACAAACAAGCAACTACTAGTGACCCAATCGCCTCTCCCAACAAACAACCCGAACGGCAAAGAACCGCCCGAAGCCAGAATGTCTTCACACCTCACCTAGCAAACGGCATTAAAACCTCATAACGTATTCCGAGCCAGCCCGGCCGAAAAAATTAGCGTTAATGAAAAGGGAGAACTATTAACAGTCTCCCTGCGAGCAATTGATAATGAGCGATAACTAACACACACAGGAACAAGCTTGACGACTGAATCAAAAACCGGGGGTCGTCTTTTGTTCCAGACAAGGCCTAATTATACATTCGGATCCAGGCCTGCCGGAGATGGACAGGGGAGATAGGCCGAGATTTAATTCTGGAGCTCTTTTGTCGCTTTTAATTGTCCAGATGTGTATCTTAATGTATTATGCGGGGTTAAGAAATAAGGTATGGCGAAATTATTCTCCTGTGCGTGGATGGAACAACACAAATTAGTCGGATTCGTTGGTTGCGGGTGTCGGTTACGGTTTAATGAGGCCTTTTGTGAGTCAATCGAAGGCCCGCTTGTCGTTTTCGGAGACATGACCTTCTGAGGTGCTTGATTGAGGTGGTGCTGTTAGTGTTGCCTTTGTCTCCGGTTGTATGAGGGAAATTGAATTTGGTTTACTTCTAATTTGCATGCGCTATTTATCTTTTATTTTGCGGTATTAAAAAGGGTTGTTAGGGTCCTTGTACGCCCTGTATCCATTCACTTCAGTTAGGGGATGAATATTGATTGTGTTTCAAAGTTCTGCACATGAGTTGGAAGGGAGGAAAATAGTTACTTCCCATTGAAAGATTTTTCATAAAAAAGTGCACTGCAAAAAATAATCGTAGATAAACAGAAAAGCTCTGGCAGCAAAAATTGCCAGAGCTTTCCTTTCCACAGAATTTCTCTGTTGACTGAACTTGTTTTGTAAACAACGACTTTTCTTGCGATAATATTTAGGAAAATAGCCCACTAAAATTTACGAAGTTGGGAAAAAAGAGACAAGTTTTAAGAGAGACAAAATATGTATATAAAAAAATTGAATATTTCCGTTGGTATAGTTCCCAAAAGTTCCGAAACGGTCGTAGCACAAGGACAAAATTCAGTCAACAGAGAAATTCCGTGGAAAGGAAAGCTCTGGCAACTTTTGCTGACAGAGATTTTCTGTTTTTGTACGATTATTTTTTACAGTGTGTTTTGCCCTTTTTATCCAGTAAATTTCGGATTTCATTGATACAGCATTGGTTATTTATTTAACTACCTTCATGACTCAATTTCCCAATGATTTAGGATTTTGATTTGTCTTCAAATTTCTACTTCTCCTTTTTTGCGTTGAAAACTAAGCAAAAACGTAATTTAATTGTCAATTTAAATGACTTTTAATGTTCTTTTGCAGCAGAAATTTCATAAGTTTGGAAAAAGGGTTAAGTATATCATCCTTTATCAACTGTACAATATATTTATTGAGTACTTATACATTTTTTTCGCGATGATTTTTTGGTATTTTAAATCTAATATACAATGTGAATATAATATCATAAGGCTTCGGAATTTCCAGTAAAAATTAAGTAGTTATACATTAAAAATTCTAAGTGTAAACTCACAACTCTCAAGCGTCGCCTCCAACCGTGGAGCGGTTTCGTCCTTGTTAGGACTCATCAGCACGGTATAGGAAGGCAACTCAAGAGAGCGGAGGTCAAGTACTGGTCTAGCCGGCTATAACTGAATAAAATAAGTAAAAAAAAGATTTTTTAAAAAACGCTTTTATTGAAGTGTTCTAAAAGGTCAAAAATAATTTATTCGGTTTGACAAATAATTTATTGGGAAGTAGAAAATAACTTTTTGGTAAGTAAAAAATAACTGATTTTCTAATCACTAAAAATAAAAGCGTGGGCGCTAGTAATTTATATAAATTTTTTTACAGGACAGTAACACTAACTTCCATGCCGAACGGGGATTCGAACCCCAGACGTACGGCCTTCAGTTAGATGCTCTAATCACTAGACCATTACTTCGACATTTATGTATAATTTTACATAAATAAAAATACCTAATAGAGAATTTAAAGTGAATCCATCCCACCCGAACCTCATGAATGAGAAATTTGTAAATTTAACCTCATAGAACATAGAATAAAGAAGTTAGAATAAATAGTGAATTAAGAATTACTAGCGCCCACGCTTTTATTTTTAGTGATTAGAAAATCAGTTATTTTTTACTTACCAAAAAGTTATTTTCTACTTCCCAATAAATTATTTGTCAAACCGAATAAATTATTTTTGACCTTTTAGAACACTTCAATAAAAGCGTTTTTTAAAAAATCTTTTTTTTACTTATTTTATTTTCTACTTTTTAGTCATGGTATTTTTCAACAAAAACTGGCAAGAAAAAATGTATTTATTTCAACCATATTTAATCTTATGTTAGGACGGAATTTTAGTTTTCTGCAATATGATGGCTTCGCATTCGCTTCATTTCTGTCAAAGCTTCAGTATTACAAGGTGTTGTGCCAGTCAACTTCGAACAGTCCAATTCTTCGATTCTTAACCCTTCTAGTGATTTAATACGGCTAAGGGTGACATACGCCTGACCATCAGCGAAGAGTTTAGAGCCTAGGTAAACGACTGCAAAATTAACCGTAATTCCTTGCATTTTGTGAACGTTGAGGCCCAACATAAGATGAGTGGTAACATTCTTCTTTCCGCAGTTCCATAGCTGAATTTAGATGGAAACTGGATCGACTTGGGATCAATTTTGTGAATACCATCGTTTCCAAAGTCAACTATAACTGAAGGGATGTCTTCTTCGTACATCAGCGTTTTCCGGAAATGTGGCCATACAAAATCTCTTACAGTTCCGATGGCACCGTTGACCAATCCCTTTTCCACATCAATGTTAGACCTTAACATTACTTTTGCACCTGTAAATATTTAATACGCTGCTTGCCTTCCCCCTGAAAACTACTGTAGGGGTAAGAGGCTGGTTAAACCCTTGGATGAGCTTGTTATAGGCAAATAGATGTTGTTAACCCTGGGATGCATCATATGGGAAAGCTGTGTGATCCAAAATTCAGCAACATGTTAATATTTGCGTCATGGTTAAATTATTCATGTCTTGATAACATTTAATATCAAAGATAAAACGTTGAATTCCTTTTAATAAACAATGCATGCAAGATGAAACCGTCCTTATTAAGTGACGACTTTTCTTGATGTTTGATTTATACTTAAAACCACAAATATCTTTATGGAATCTGTAACGAACGAATCTTTATCGAATACTCTTTTTTAAAACTTTATTCATGTAATTCAAAAACATTTTTTATAAGAATAATGTAAAATTGTAAAAAGTATTGTTTCGGAATTATTTCATCTGAAAAAATTGTAATTTTAAAGATTTTTAATTTCTAAACTTTTATTTAAAAATATCATCAAAATTTAAAAACAAATAAAAAATATTGCATGCACAAAAAATAGGTTAATTTTCCCTTTTACTGAAATTAATAGTGTAAAAAATAAGAACGTATTAATTCTAACATTATCGGCAGTTTAAGTTTGAGGCATCCACAATCTTCAAAAAGCAAAACTAGAACACGGAAGCTATGCGGTTCGAACTTGGCTCTATAGGTTTGCGACCAGGCACACTAGCCGTTAGGCCACACGGCTACGTTCAGCAAGTTTTTAATAATAAATGTGTTTGTTGATTTCAGTGAGTGGATTATGGTTACCGTAAGGTTACTGTAATTTTCATAAGCTGTAAGTCTTTGGCGATATGAGATTGGCGCAAATTTTTCTAATTAAAATTTCCTACAGTGTGCGCGGGGTTAATGGTTGTAAGGATCAAAATCTATGAAAAACGAGATTTCAACGTAAATTTAACGAACTTCAACCCCCCTCCTGGCTTTGTTTGTGGGCCAATCAACACAAAATTTGGTTTTTTGGGGGTTTTAGAGGGTGCTCTTTCAGAATCGGGAATAATCTTTGATGTCGCCCATAGGAAAAACGAAAGTTTGTGCTTCGTTTAATATGTAGATGGCCCCCTAAGGACATAAACTATAGCTTTAAAAACTTTAAAGTAGACGTTAAATAATGAAAATTGGCGTTTACAGAATCTTTCTAACCCTAGTAGTTCGCTTACAATGCGAACTGTCTCCCTTTTTTTTCTTCGACTGTACATACCTCGCAGACTCTGTCACTGAAAGTGTTGATAACTTCATTAAAATTATAATAGGCACGGTATCTGTGTTCTTGATTAGGTTGCAAATTAGGTACACTTTCAGATTTTACTTGAAGATCTTTTTGTGTAGATGATTTTGTTATTGGCTTTTTGGATTGCGATTTTCTATTGCGATTGGAGGAGGATGCTTTATTAGTTAGAGAATTTATCCTTTTCTTCTCTTGATAATATTTTCTTTTCTTGGCCAGTCTACGCTTCTTTTGCGTAGTATAGTTTCATTTTTAACTATTGCTTTCACGTAATTTTCGTTCTTCAATCTCTTTTTCTGCTGGTAATTATGTTCTTTCATCGCCCTTCTATCAAGTGATCGTCGGGAAACCGTTTTGATCTCTAGCTTTGTTTCCATTAGTGTTCCTTTGCTCGCTTGTATTTGATAAATCAACACAACACTCCTATCCAGATTTAACTATTTACACTGTCGTCCACAGCCTCTACATAAAATCAGCAACTGACGATTCACAGTACTCAAATATCAATAAGATCCAAAATATCTTCACAAAATACTACAGTATCGAAATCATGCATAACAAAATTTTTTCACTTATCTGACAAAGTAGAACAATCCTCTGACGACTCAGCAGAACAAGCAACTCCAAAGTTAATTAAAATCTATTTAATATTGCTTTGTACGTTATAATAACCGAGTTGAGCGGGAAACATACCTCGCATCCACTCACTCGCCGATGAAATCCATCGATATCAAAAAGATTCACAAGAAAAAGAAAAGCCTTCAAAAAATAAAATAATACCAAACCAATCGTAAGCTCTATGATCGTAAGTGTGTGTGGAGTGCTCGATTACGGCTTAGACGGGATCGAGGCCTATTATGTTATTATTAACTTTGTGGCAACGTTTTAAATGTTATATAAAGGATTTTCCTGTTGTTATTATTCTCACTCGTTTAATGTTTTAATAAAACTCTTTGGATTTAACAGTATTATCTAGTCTTTTCAGATGTCCATAAATTATAAAAGTAGCATTTTTTCTTCTCTTGCGATTCCTCAGGATGGGACACCAATTTTCGGAGATTTCTCGCTCTTCTGGAGATTTCTTTCTCGCGGTTATTATCTTAAATCGCTAATTATCTTAATTGTTAATTGGAAGGTAAGAAATCACGTTTTGAAGATTAACTATTGTAGTTATATACCAAATATATTATCTTACAGGTTTTGGGAGTCATTGGCTTCACGGAAGTGTCTCAAATTTGAATTAAACGGATAATTAAAAACACTCGTTAATTACCTTAATTACGGAGGTTTTTACTAGTTGATTATTGAATATTGCCTTTTCATTGGGTTAACACCATGGTGCAAGGTTTCAGAACTTTATATCGTTTGGAAGTGCCTGAAACTTTATGTACAAGAATCCAAAATGTGTTTTTGAAATTAGCGGTTTATCGTCGATAATTAACATAATTGCTAGGCAATTATCGTTTTGATGACTGGATATTGTAAAGCTATATGAAATACATCATTGCACACGTTTTTGTGGTCATAGTCCTTTGGGAGAGGTCTCAAATTCGAGATATTCGGATAATCAAAATTACTCGTTAATTAACTTAATTACAGTGGTTTTGATTGGTCGATGATTGAATATTGCATTGTCATGGGAATTCTACCATGGTGCAAAGTTTCAGAACTGTATATTGTTTGGAAGTGCCTGAAATTTTATGTACAAGAATCCAAAATATGCATTCAAAAAAAGTGATTAATTATCTATAATTATCATAATTACTGGGTAATTCTCGTTTTGACTTTTGAATATGATGAAGTTATGTCTAATACACAATTAAGTAGGTTTTAGGGGGCATAGTCCTTTGGGAAAGGTCTCAAATTCGAGATATTCGGATAATCAAAATTACTCGTTAATTAACTTAATTACAGTGCTTTTGATTGGTTGATGATTGAATATTGCATTGTCATGGGAATTCTACCATGGTGCAAAGTTTCAGAACTGTATATAGTTTGGAAGTGCCTGAAATTTTATGTACAAGAATCCAAAATATGCATTCAAAAAAAGTGATTAATCATCTATAATTATCATAATTAATGGTAATTCTCGTTTTGACTTTTGAATATGATGAAGTTATGCCTAATACACAATTATGCACGTTTTAGGGGGCATAGACCTTTGGGAAAGGTCTCAAATTCCGGTTTTTTTGTTAATAAAAAATACTCGTTAATTAACTTAATCCTTTGGTTGTTTGACTAGATAATGGTTGGATATTGGAGTGTCATGAGGGTTACACCGATGTGTAAAGTTTCGGGGCCCTAACATATCGGGAAGTGCCCGAAAATCGAGTTTTAAAATTCCACCCGTAAAACGCCGCCAAAAGCAAGTAGAATAAAAGCGTTTAAAAAGTGGTGACTCCTCCACTCATCTGCTGGAATGACTATATGGCATTCCTAGAACAGATTTAATTACAGAAAGGCAAGGTAAATGAAAGAAGTATTTCACCATTATACAGGGTTTTCTTCGATTTTCTCAAAACTTGGTTTTTGGACATATTCCCCTTTTCAAACTGGCGATTCAATTGTAAATTACACTTGTGAATTTAAAAATGAATTCTTCAATCCCACGCCCATTACTAGGAACTCCTAATTTTTCAAATAGCTTTGACACATGAAACTAACAGGCCAACCTATTTATATTAACTAAGATCGTGTAGGAAACACGTAGTGTAATTAAACACTCCAGTAAATCGTCCCAATTCACACATCACTAAAAAAAGTGGCACACCTTTCACCCATAAACAAGCGTTTGACGTCATTATTCGGGATTCCCCATCGAGTGGGAAAATCGTTCCTCTTACAAAAGCAACGGAAACGACACATGAAATGTGTGTTTAACGTGTCCCGTGGACCCCGGCGTTAATGAATAGCCCAATTGGCGAAAGCTTCGTTTTGTCAGTTCGTTTCTCTTCTCGGGGGGTCAGTAGGTTAGCCACTCTCTCTCCCTACCTGTATGTCAATCTGGGAAAGGGGAAATTTTTTTTAAAAAAAAGTGAAGGTGTGTCTGTGACAATTGTGAATGCAACTGTGGAAATGTAATACATTTTTTTTGGTTGCTGTCGGGTTTTGCTGTTTTTTTCTGCTTGTTATCCGTTATTTTCCCAAACGAGTTCGTTGCGCAATTGGTGTTCTCTTTTTGAAAGGTTTTGTTGAGTGATAGGACTGACGGGGTGAAAGGGAATTTTATTGATTGAAAATCAATTGGATAGTCTGGTTAAATGTTTTTGAGGTGTTAGAAGTCCAATTTAATCTAGATGACTGATCGGGTTTTTCTTTAAAGCAGGGCTAGTTGAATAAATAAAGTGGTTATTATGTCCTTATACCATTTTACATTTACTGATATCGTAAAACCACCCTATAGTTTTCTGTAAAAAAGTATAGTTAATTTCTTTGAAAAGAGGGCAGCAATGTTTTTCATTATTATTCCCATATTTATATAGTATAAGAAAAAAGATAGTTTAGTTAAATCATTGAATAAAATAAGCTGGTAAAAGTGACAAATATCATCCAATTATGATCTTTCTAATGGAATTAATATAGATGCAAAAGATAATGTAAAAATAAGGATAATGTAATAAAAAATAAATATGAACATTGAGGTGAGACATAATTTCCCAAAAAACAAATTGGGTTTTTCTGACTATTATCCATCCAAATCAACGTTTAGATAATAATCGGGCAAATAATCTTGGAGAAAAAAATATTCTGAATTAATTAAGTTCATTTCAATATGAGGGAAGATATATAAAAGCGTATTGATTTCTACATTTATAAGCCATTAGTTAAAAACTTATGACATTAATTAAACCAAATATTCTGTTATTATTTCTCTTTATTTAACCCATTAATGCCCAACTTTTTATTTTTCTTAAATATTTGGTAAAAACATAGTAAATAGCCCCAAAACAACTGGAAAAATAGTGAAAAAAATTCCAGGTTAAAATTTTAATTTCTACACCGAAATTAAAAAACGTCCCTAAAAAGGGACGTCAGGCACGAATGCCCCCGTTGTTTTTCCCTACAGTAAACGCATTGTAGAAAACTTTTTTAAAGCCTCAAAAACATCTTCTACCTTTTTAAGTGCAGCAAAAGTGATCGAAACCATACTGTACTATGAAGATAAACAAAAAAAATTAATTATTTATCCAATTAACTGTAAAATTAACCCTAATTAACATAATTTGAGCATTTTTAAGCTCTAAAACACGTTTCTTCCTCCCAATTCTATGTTAATTGCAAATTAATTAAGGTTTTTAATTGAAAAAGGTATTCTATGTTACCTAATATTAAGTATTAATTACTTTAACACACCTCAAATCCATCAGAATATCTCAATTTGTGAAGTTTAAGTCTTTCAAATGCCCATACTTTTTTCATTTTATTTAATTTTATTGTGCGTAACACAAATTTATCCCCAAAAATCAAGCATTAGTGGGATGTGCATTAGCAAGCCAGATGATATAGATTGATCTGCAGTATAAAACACAATGATTAGCGACATCTAATTAGAAAAGAGCCGAAAATGTATCACAAAAGCGACTTTTTTGGCAATTTTAATGACAAAAGGTCATTATAACTAATAATTATTAAACTTTTAATTAAAATATAACCGGAATATACTTGCATAAGTAATAAATATAGTAAAATAATTAATTTATTCCTTTTAATTAATACAAATTAATCAATTCCTTATAATTTAAGACTTTTTATTCCATTAATTTAGCAGAAATGACAGTATTTTCCAAAAAAAATAAAAAAAAATAAATTTATTATCTAAAATTAAATTAATTTTATAAATATCAGTTATTTAATTCATTTCATAAGAATCGAACGCGTTTTTATGAAAAAATGGAGGAAACACTAGCATTTCACTATGGGGAAAACCACGGGGGCATTCGTGCCTGACGTCCCTTTTTAGGGACGCTTTTTGAGGGTCCAAAATAAGGTCAAGATAAAATATTTTGGAAAAATAAAAAAACACCCCAACTGATTTAATGTATAAACAGTAATATATATCGGCATTGAATTTTTTTTCAAATAACAACTAGGATTTTTAAGCTTTTTCTTTTAAAATTTTTAAAAAACCACTTTTCTGAAAAATTCTATCTTCCAACTTTAAAAAGAGTGAAAATTTTTTTAAATTTTGCTTTCTTCTTGTGTTCTTTATGTTCTATGAAGATCAGAGATACATCCGTGCAAATTTTGATTGAAAGGAACAATTTTTGTAGAAATAGGAGGATTTTTAAAAAACGTCCCTAAAAAGGGACGTCAGGCAGTAATGGGTTAATGGCAACACTTCAGTGTCAACTACAAATACCATGATGCCCCCGCATTTACAGACCTAACCCGATCATGGACGCCAGTAGCATTATCAATTTCCTGCTCATCCCGCGCAATACTCATTATCGCGCTGTCCGGCACAAAAGGTTCTCACGGTGCGCGATTAATAATTACCGAGCGACTGACATCTGTTTCTTCATAGACAGCTGCCCTTTCGATTACCTGTAACAGATTCAGGTGAGTTTCTAATACGCCTCGTTATCCAATTACCCAGTGCCGCTTTTTACATCCTTTTTTTCTCTCTCTCTCTATACATCCTCGTTTTTTTCCTATAGTAGTAGTAGTTGTTTGAGCGACGCCCCGGTGTTACTTTTCAATCTGTCAGGCTGTCTTCCTAACTGCGGGTGCGATAATTTGTATTGTGAGGGGCGGTTTCATTGTGAGCGTATAGTGTGTAGGAAGTTTGCGTGCAGAAGTGCGTGTAAGTAGCTTGTTAGACTCTGTGGGTTGTAGGTAGGTCGTGCAAAGCAGAAGGGTAAAGGTCGTTGTTGTTGGCTTTTACGACCCTATAGCAATTAACACGTCGTAAAAGGAAGTTAATATTCATGCATGTTTCGAAATTCTATGGGCTATTGTGTTACTGAGTTGGCAAATGGATAATTTTCCTGAGAAGTTCTTTGATTTACAGTGAACAGGAGTGATTCTGCCGCTTGGATCTAACTATAACTTGTAATGATAGCTGTTGTTTTAATCTTATAAATATTTACCTTTGTCGGTCTAGATTTTCTCTAAAATATAGGTTATTGGAATTAAGTTCTGTAGGCAGTTTTTCAGGCTCCTGTTGGTGCCCTTGCCATCAAGGCTGATAAGAGTCACGCAGACCATCCTAAGCAGGCTCATTAGCGGACACATCAGGTGTCCCTCTTTTGAGCACGGGCAGAAGACCAATATCTAACGTGCACGGTGTAACACTCTACGAAAAGAATCTAGCTGTCCAGAGTTTTGGTGGACTGAATTAAACACTTTGTTGTAAATGAGTGAATGCGATTAAACATGTTTTATTAAATCATTTAAGATAGACAACTCTTTTTCACTTGTAATGAATTTACGTTGTTTAGAGCACAGCACAAGCTTCCTAAAATATCTCATTATTACACTTATAAGTTACCACACATTATAATAACTAAATTTATCTCAACAATTTGTACTGTTGAAATAAATAGTGCCCTATAAAACTACTAAAAATATCAATGTTATTTTCATCAAGTATATCATCATAGCAGTATAGATGGTAAAAATTAGTACCATAGTGTAATGCAAAGAAAGCTTGCTGTGCTTAGTGAATTCCATGCAGGATTCTTCGCTGTACATAGTGTACAGCAAAAAGTATTAAGCTTTTCAGAGATACTAAAAATGTGAATGTTATGAAAGGAGTGAATGAATTTCACTTGAAATGAAGAGTCAAAAACAATACAATAAATATGGGGTGGGGGTTGAACGAACTAAGAACTTCTTTTTTACTAAACCAGAAAAAAAACGGCCTAAAAATAATTACATTCTTCAAGGACTCTCTGTTTTTCTAACATTTAGTAACTTCCTCTTTTCATTATTTCGTATTTTTTGTGTATAGTGGTACAGCCATTTCCGAAACTGAAAGTACCTCGGCGAAAGCATTCGTGCCCACTTTACAGAAGTGTAATTTTGAAAAGCAAACAGTTGTTCGATTGTTCTCTTTTGTTCTTGCTTCCAAACGTGTAATCATCTTTGATGAATAGGGGATTCAGATTCCCTTTCTGTCGGATTTTCAACCTCCAATTTTGGGGGAAATGCATTATTCTGGTGTTTCGTAGAGTTCCTTAGTGAATGACCATCTGCTTCCAGTGGTTTTAGCTGTTGGGAACCATTAGAGGGAAAGATTAAAGCACCTGCGAAGAAAGAGTAGAATTGCTAAGGAAACAGAAAGTTAATTCAATAAGAGTCTTACAAAAAAAGTTTCCGTTAGTAAAAGTACACTTACTTTCAAGATTTCAAAAGGCGTATGTAATGTAAATTAGTGTCTTATTTGTTTTGAAACTTGAACATCATCTTCATAAATTTAATTTTTCAGAAAAAAATTGTTTTTCATCAGTTTTTTGTTTAACATCAAATAATGATAGTATTTTACTACTTTAGTTAAGTCCTTTAAAAGTCATTTAAGGAACTATCAATTTTACAACAGGTTTGAATTTATATAATTTTCTGTCCTATATACAGTAGAATTTAAATTGTCATTTAACCATTAACCATAAAGGGAAGGACATTTTTTTCATTTCAGATTCTTTAAGAGCAAACCGTTTGCTTTATGTAAATCATCAAAATTATTCAAAGAATATTAATAATTTGAAAACGTGTGTAATTTGGTAACAATTTCCAAATTTATAAAAAAAAATCAGTTCATATTTTTACTTTTAGGTTCCCTAATAAATATGCTTGCCATGTAAACTCTAAAATTACGTCGGTCAAATGGCTTTTAAAGTTTTATTATGGTAAAAAATAATTTGATATTAATAAAAATGTTTTGGAGTGGCATCATTATGTTATTACAACATGCTAGGGCAAGAAAGGTTAAACTTTCTCATCTAAAATTATTGAAGATGATTACAGTACAGAAATATTCAACAAGTTAATTTAAAGAAAAATATCTGTACATTTGCATGCACAAAAGATAGAATTAGGGTAAATAGCGGGTTCGCACACAAGGAATCATCAGAACCATTCAAGAGTTAAAAAGGATCCTTTTATTTACATCGAGGGTAATGGATACATTTCATAGTACAGGCGTGGAAAGCTAAATAATTTTCGAAGAAAAAGCCAAAGTTCAAGTCTTACAAATATTTCGTTTTGTGCAAAGGCAATTTTCACCTTTGTTCGGGCATCATTATCGTACTTGGCCCGAGGTTTCAATTGTAGGTCACTCAATTACAAGGTGGTGTAAAGCTCGTACACAAAATTGCGGTGTGAGCAAATTAACTATAAATTTAGAACTGCTGCACCCAAATATACAATGAATGGTCGGTGATGATTTAAATGACGGAAGTAACTTTCTCTTGGCAGCAGTTTAAATATTTTTTTCCAAGATCAAGGTATGGAGGAAGGGGCTGATTTGTGTGATAATAGAGTTTTTTATAATCTTGTATCTTTTTAGCCTGGGCCTTTCACTAATATAATGATAGATTTTTTGCGTGGGGGTTAGATATTTAGAAATCTTAACTATAAATTCTTCGCATTTTAAGCTACAATTTTGCCGGGATGTTAAATTTGTGTAGAATTTTTAAAAAGATTTTTAGTAAAATTTTAGGTATTGGATGAAAATAATTTTACCTAAACTAATTTTCAAAATTAATAAACCGGTTTATTATATTTCTAGATTTTAGTTAAGATTTTCTGATACTCTCTAGTTATCGAATTAACAATAAAGTTTTCTTTAGATAGCCTTGAGTTTTATTTATGCAGTTAAAGTATGTATTGTATTCATTTCTCATACCCATGTAGCACACGAAAATCGATCGATATTGTATGGACGATATTGGCCTTCATCAAAATGACCCTATCGTGAATATCGGCCAATCGCGATGCTCGACCTTAGATAATATCGAACAACACTGATTAATCTCGTATTTGCGATATTCGTTTTTATCGATATCAGACAATGTCGCGAATAGCATTGGCCAATTTCGTTCAGTATTGATAAATCCTGGACATTAATGATCAACCCTGGATGTTCGATGTTCGTCTTGTACGAGATCTATCGATGTCATGCGGTGTTCGCGACCCCCTGAAAACATCGAAACAGGCTTTAAATATCACTCGGAAATGCAATACACAACTAACTTTTTTTTTCATCGCTATAAAAATGTCACTCATTATCAATCAATATCCCACCTACAATAGAAATTTTAGAATGCTGCCAAACATCGGCCAATATCCTTTCTACGACTTTGAATTGACTTGTGATCTTGTTTTTCTGACACCGGTTACGCAACGCCATATAATGTCGATCGAAATCGTCATGGCGACATTGACTTCTCGGATATTGGCCAATGTTAATCAAAATCAGTTCACAGATATCATCTTTAGCAATTTTACCAAAACAGGGGTAAAAAGGTCCAATTAAATATTTACACTAATTTTTCATCCAAATGACGTTAAAAAAAATGTTTTTCAATATATTTTTTATCTCTCTCTCTTATAAAAAATTACACAATATCGATCAAAGCTGTCGGATATCGTGATTCCGATGTCCGATATTCTACGATATTCGCGATATTGGCCAGTATTGGTACATCGTTGTCCAATGTCCGTGTGCTACCTGGGTATTAAGTTGACAAAATTATTTTTTTAATAAAATATATTAAGTTTTTTATCCATTTCTGGGCAAAAATAAACTTTTTTCATGTAGATTTTGTATGGATTTTTTATGAAAACAAAAGAGGTTTAAATTATTTCAAACATTTAAAATGGGTCCTGTTTTCTTTCATATGTTTAAATAAACAGAAAGTATAAATAATATGAAAGTGTAGTATCGTCAGCATATTCTTTTGGCAAGCAATAAATAATAAAGTAATTAAGCAAGATCGTTACAAAAATATTTAATATTCATAGAATTATGTAATTAGATGAAAATATTGTGTAATACAGAGTGTAAAAATATAATTGCTTGTTATCTTATCTCTTCCGTTCAAGGCTGTATGCCTTGCAATATAACATATGGTTGGTTTATTTTATTTGGTCCTTCTGCTTCTGACATGATCCATTTATCAAATTTGGCTTCTTGTCATTTCAATTTGATGAGGAAAGAACAAAACTAGATTTATGAATAAGTGGTGTTGAACACAATGGCTGAGTGAGATAAGACTCCGGCTTTCTACATTTTATTCTTCAGATCTGACATCGTTTTTAAATAATTGTCTGTCATTATACAGTTCTATTAATTATACTTACATCGTAATAATTATTTAAATTACTATATGTCATCATATCAAAAACAATTAACACGAGTAATATGTTTTAAATCCTGTATATCAGTTGAGTTTGGTAAGGTTACAAGAGATCTGATCTTACTACTACCATATAAGTGTGCATCAATAATTTGTGTACTTTATGTGTAATATAGCGACTTATTTGCTTTACAATGTGGCAAATACTCTAAGAATTAAACTACTACTTATTTAGAATTCAGTAAAACATGATTTTATAGGATGCAGTGGCAATCACAACACATCAAGGCCTATTCTTCTAGACACTTCGACATTTTTTTTAAGTTTTAATATCTTAATATTTTGATTTCCTTAATTGTATCAAAGAGATACCTTTAAAACATATTAAACTATTTCAGTAGGTACTGTTAAAATTATGAGAAATTTTTTTTCTTTCAGTGGAGAGAATAAAATCGTTGTTTAACTACAGACAGCTCAAAAATGTACTTGAGTTTGCTTTCTGGTGTTGCTACTAACTTTTTGTGGCGTCTGTAGTCATAGCAAGTATTTGATGGTTTTAGATGTCTCACACCCAATCCAAAAGCGCAGAACTCGAAATTTCAAATATTTCAGTTTATTTGTTTCGACTCGAAAACACGCTTCATGGAAACAATTGTAAAATAGTTATTTTACCGGAATGGGTGCGTTTCTATATACCATTTTCAGAGACTCTGAGACCTTCGATTTAAATTTTCTTCGCACGCTCAAATATCCAATGTTTGAGTTTTCAATGAAGATATTATGACTCATTAAAAGTTCTTTAAATAGATAATTTATCTGTTCAACTAGAGATTATTAGAAATTGTAAATGAAAATATCCAGTCCAAAACAACCTGAGAAGTCGAAATGAAGCCAATTCTACGATGAGGTTGCTAAGAGAGGCCATGGTAAGTATACCCAAACAATAGAAGACATTGTAACAAGCGCCTCCCTAACGATTTTTCCATATTAGATGTTAGTCTAGGGAGCACAGGCAGATGAAAACATGTTGTATCCAGTCATTACAAGACAGGCCACCGAAACAAAGTCAAGATGAATGAAGACGAAGCACCGGGAGAATTCACAACGAGCCCTGCACTATTAATATTCCGGCGGCCGAATGCAAAGTAATGAAATTACATTGTCAATAAAACAATGCTATCGAAGCCTTTTACCCCGTCTTTTCTTTCAAAACCCCGGAAGCCGAGGAGAGGAGAAAAAAAGAAAAACTCAAGAAAAAGAGTTATCTGCACTCATTTAGAAATCTGCACAATTAAGAATTCCGCCTCTGTTTACCCAAGCGATACGATTTATGGATGTGCTTGCCAATCCATGCCATTACATTGTGTAGTGGAGGAGAGGAGTTAGACCGCTGGGCACTCGCGTTCATTTTGGAGGTTTTGATGTCAAATGAGTGAGGCCCATTGTGTTCGAAATAGATAGATATATAAAAAAAGAATGAAGTCGTGTGCTCTGAATGGCAATATTAGGGACGAAAATGCGGTTTGCTGTACACGGCCTTATCGCTGTGGCCTTTCCTTTGATCTTTCTTATGTGGCGGCCGTGAAGAAAAAAATGTTATTATTACAATGTTATCATTTGAGTTGTAGTACGTGTTTTTTTATCTACCAGGAATAGTTTACATATCGGTTGTAAAGGAGGCTGGGAATTGGGAAAATTAGTCCAGAAAAAGCAAGGTTTCAGAATCAATGCTAATTCTGATAATGGTGTTCTTTATTATGAAGGAAAATGAGGCACGATTAAAATGCTGTTATCTGGTATTGTTGTGCAAGTGTTTTCTAAAATCTGCTTGAAGGTAACTTTATCAAATGAGGGTTTTTATCTAACTATTTTTAGAGTAAGATAAAAAAAGTATCAAAAGGATAGTGTCTAAAACCTTCAGAGTTTATGCCGTACAAATTAAAAACTAGGTGTTTCAGTTGTTTTGAATTTTAGAGCTATACCCTCAAGCACTCGGAGGCCCTTCTATTAATGCTGGAATTTATATAATGAACATAATATACAATATATAAAAGACGTAAAAATTAATAACTAAACATTTTCTATTAAACAAAAATATTGTAAATTGTGTTCTTTTATGCCTCTCATCTCACACCGGATGCACTCCTGATTAAAATTCACAATAAAACCACACAATTCCGTCCCTATCCTTAAAAGAACTAAGTTTTTTTTTATATTTCTGAAAAATATTTTATTCTAGCTAGATATTAATTATTACGTAAGCTGTAATTGCAATATATTTTAATTTTTAAACCTTAAGTAATGAGCAATAATGTCTATTTAAAAAAATTTTTAAGCTAATTAAAATTATATATGTAACATTAATATTAATATCATACAATAAATATTGCTTACATACTTTAATAATGATTATTATGCGTGTTTGTGTTTTCTCAATAAATTATTAAAGAAACTTTAATTTCGAAAATATAGCTATTGTGGCAGTATTTTTAAAATTGCAACACACAAAGAATTTTTCTTTATCAATACTGTAAAGTAGTTTTCCTTTAAAGCATAGTTATCTGAATTACGTCGTTAGTTTTTTAAATTAAATTTTCATTGTTTAGCAATTTTTGAAATTTGTCTTACTCATATGAAAGATTTGTTTATTTTTTCTGACAAAGGGGAGGGGGTCAATAATTACCAAAACTCTGCTTATGTCATATTTAAACAAGCCCCATACCAAACCTTCTCCATTATCTCTACGGCCTTATTGACAATGGTTAACCAGCAGCTAAAGAAAGAAAATGAGCTTTTGCTGTAGAAGTCAAATATAATGGTTAAAATATGGGGTAAAACAGAGTACTCCTAGCATTTCTGTTGAATAATCCCCCTTGAAAAATCAGTTGTATTTTTAAAATGGTTTAACTGCAGGTAAAAAATATCATCATTTGCCTTTCCTTTATCACACACGATTTTCAACACTTATTAACCACTCCTCTGTGTCAAGGTCAGCTGCCCCTGATTGGTGGAATTTTTCTTTAAACGATGGTTAATCACTGGTCAGGTAGCAGTGAATAAGGCCATAAAACACCCTGAAACATATAACACCTCGGAGAACTGCTTTCCCTTCTTTAGTAGAGAGTGCCGTTCTCCCCAAAGTGAATCGGTAGTCCCGCTTACAAACAGCCTGTGTCACGCCACCGCTGCCGATTTCAAAGTGGCCGATCACGAACGGCCACTTATCAGCTCGTCTCATCTTGCTACAGGCAGGAAGAGCCCGTGCAAACGTCTCACGCGCACAACCACCCGAATGGAACACAAACCCTGTGCCTTGTTTGAGGCAACGGTTTCCGCTGGAGAAGCTTTGTTTCGGTTTTCTGAGGGGGACATAGAGGAGTGGTTAATAAGTGTTAAAAATCATGTGGAGATTAATGGAGGGCGAAGAATTTTTCAACTGTAGCTTAACCATTTTAAAAAACGCATTTATCGGAGGGAATTGCACACAAATACTTAGTGCACTTTTAATAGTGCAATTTTTGACCCCATATTTTGACCATAATACCAGCAGTTGTCAAAAATTGTAAAGTAAAACTGAAAAGTTAAAGTTAAATAAAGTTAAACCGAAGTAAATCTACTTTTTTATACGGCATTTTTACATGAAAATATTTACATTTTTATATGAAAATATTTACATTTTTACATGACAATATTTACATTTTTACATGAAAATATTTGCACTTTTACATGAAAATATTTACATTTTTACATGAAAATATTTACATTTTTACATGAAAATATTTACATTTTTACATAAAAATATTTACATTTTTACATGCCTGAGTATAACTTAACTTCAGTTAGTTAGACGCATCCAAATTTCCATTGATTTTTTTTACGTTTCTTATTTAAGCGTAGAAATTCAACTGACATTTTAATAATTGTTCTGCAGATCCCTTTTTCCTTTAAACCAAAATAACAATGTATATTTGAAACCGATAAGTTATTTGTGTAGAACTGAATTCAAAAGTGGGGAGTTGTGCTATTCAGTGTTTAACTCTATTGTAGAAAATTTGGAAATAAAAAAATCATTGCTAACTAGTGCTAAAGGAAGATGGACCTATAAGGAAGTTGCATGTGTCAGATTTTCAAAAACAAACAAGTGTTCCGTATGGTTTTTTGTATGGTAAAATGAAATATCTAGTCAGTTTTTCAAAAAAATGTACAGGTAATTAAATATTTTAATTTAAAAGTCGAGAAAAAACACGTGACTGAAAACGTTTATTGTTTAAACTATAAGATGACGTCAACAATAATACCATCGACTCCATTGCTTTACAACAATGTTTAGTATAAGATGACGTCACATCCAAACTCTTAGCGTTTTGGCGCGCTTTTAAAAAGGGGATTTTTGTTAATTTTTTTGGCAATCAAAAAATTTCTCGATCGATCTCAAATTTTGGGTAGTTGCTTATTTTTGCAAGAGGAATCGATTAAAAAAATCATGCAACTTCATCATTAAATTGGTTGTGAGTCTATGACGGTTAAAGTGTAACTTAGTTATTTTCAATAATAACCATGATTATCAATTAAAGATATTAATATTTAACTAATACGGGGGTCAAAAAATAAAATTATTAATAATATAACCACATATATCACTTTGTAACATATACATCTTACAATCTTAAATATTTTGTTTGCTATATTGCCTCATATGGATTGCCTAAGAATATATAAGACATGAATTTAAATGAGTATTTCAAAATTTAAATCCTTCTTATTATACACCTTCATAACAATCGTGTGAGAATAGAGTACATAATTAACATTTACCACGCGATACATACGCAGACCATTTGCGATTTCATGACCTTATTTGTTTCCTAAATAAACATATTCATGACAGTTCACATGCAATCAATATAAGATAATGAAAACTTGATTAAATTAATATTAATTAGGAATTGTGTCTTGTATCAACATATTTCAGGGTCCATTACGCACTCGGATATCTCTATATGAATTACACAGGTCTGCAATGAAAAAGCTGTTTGAATAATTTTAGCGATTTCCTATGTATTTTGATGTGCTGATTACGAAAAAAATATTGAAAAAAATCCTATACGTCAGGATTTTTCACAAATTGCAAAATTATATTCGAATTTGCCCATTTTTCATAGTTTTTGTGCATTTCTAGCTCCTTTAGTTTTAAAAATTAGGAGCTGTGAATAGTGCATAAAGTAAACTATCTCATCAGGACATTATAGAGATGGAAAGAAAATATTAGGGAAGATTTAATCGGGGAATAATGAAGGATTTTTGTTGTATAGTTCAAAGAAACGTTCTTTTTGCTACTCACAAGGGTAAAGGTACCAAGGGGAGTTTCATGAGGAGGAAAAATTGGCTTTAGATTGTGTAAATAAGTTTATTTTAGTTATATAATGATTTTCATGAAGAATATGTAACAATAATTTTATTTTATGAACCTATTTTCATAAAAATTGAAATATTGACTTATTTTACATTTTTACCTAAATTGTCAGGAAACATGACATTCTATGGCAAAACAGAGACCATTTTTGAACTCGGGGCACAAAAAAACCTTGGAAGTAACAACCTTAAAAATACATTTTCATTAAAAAATCTACTTCTTAAGTATACTTACATTTTATGTGAAATGTTGCTATATTTGCTCAATTTGTTACAAAATGTGGTGTCTTAAAAATCAAAAGAGGTATTTTTTGGATTCAGCTCACCAAAAATCATAAAAAATTGTTTTCAAATAAAGTTTGAGTCGAAAAATAATATTTTTAAATATTTACTTTTATTTTCTTAAAAAATTGACATATTTACTCAAATTGTGAAAAAAGGTGAAGTCCTATGACAAAACGGAGGTCAGTTTTAGATTCAGCACATCAGAAAACATAAAAAAAGATTTGGTGAAAAAAATTTGAATAAAAAATTCAGTATTAAAAGTTAATTTAACAAAATTTTAAGGCATTTCCCAATAAAACCTAAAAATCTGAATTGTCAAAAAACGTGACGTCCCAGGAAAAAATGGAGGTCATTTTTGGATTCAGCGCACCAAAAATAACAAAGTCCAGGTGAAATATCCAAAACAGCTCGAAAAAAGTTTTTTTTTGCAGACCTGTGTTATTTGTAAAATCTGACGACACATCAGATAGAATTAAAGATGTATATAACTGGAGTATTTAAAAAAGAGCACTGTTGGGAATAACGTAATTAAAATGTAATTATAAATTAGTAAAAAAAGGTTGGGGTTTAGAGAAGTAAGGAAATACAAGTAAAGGTTTTAACAAGAAAATTTGATTAATTTTGTTTCGCACGATAGTCATTTTTATATTCAAGTCAATATCTCATTTTTTAGTTCAAATATAAATAGTGAACGTATAAATTTATTAAAGATAATTTTACTGAATCTCTAGACGAGACTAAGATCATTCATTTCTGCATTAAAAATTTTATCATCTTATAAAATATACAGTACTCATTCAATGAATATTTTACCATTTTTGCCGTTAATTGTTTAATTTTGTGTTTAAATTAAGATATCCTTTAGCATCTAAACAAGTATATAACAGTAATATAAATAAAAATATATCTTTTTGTGAATGGTGTATGGTAAAACATCACAGTAAAAGTTGATTTAACATTAGAGTTAAATCAATCTAACACACAAATTTCGTAAAAATATTTAAACATAATAATAGTAATAGTAATAGTAATAGTAATAGTAATAGTAATAGTAATAGTAATAGTAACAATAACAATAACAATAACAATAACAATAACAATAACAATAACAATAACAATAATAATAATAATAATAATAATAATAATAATAATAATAATAATAATAATAATAATAATAATAATAATAATAATAATAATAATAATAATAATAATAATAATAATAATAATAATAATAATAATAATAATAATAATAATAATAATAATAATAATAATAATAATAATAATAATAATAATAATAACCGATACCGCTTAAGACCCATCGAGTATATGCGGAGTACGTGCTCGTTAAATCTGTGGGTCCGAAAGTCCTGTGGTCCGTCATGGCGCAGTTTACCACGGGTCCAGGTGTCTGAAGACTATTTCCCTCCCCTTCAGATGCATGGCAAAATTGGGGAGGTGGCGATAGATAGTGGCAGCATCTATCATCTCATGAGGCAGAAGTCGGACTCCTGCCATTTATGGGCCTCACTTTCTCAGGAGCCGCACCCCCTTTGCCTTGAATCCTTAAGGAGCTTGGGTATTCCAAGTGGCACACGACAACAACAACAACAACAACAACAACAACAACAACAACAACAACAACAACAACAACAACAACAACAACAACAACAACAACAACAACAACAACAACAACAACAACAACAACAACAATAATAATAATAATAATAATAATAATAATAATAATAATCTTTATTCAGTTCCAAGAGGAAAGAACCCGTATAGGCGATAGATAAATTACTCCCAACTTTTGAATTCTTATTTTATTATGGTACATAATGGTTTTTATGTACCATAATAAATTTTGTGATCTTTAAACTATCGTTCTATTCGAACGTATTGTATTAAAAAGGGACAGAAAACAGGAAAAAGAACTAAAACACAATAGAACGGTTTAATTAATAAACGGTAGCAGTTAAAATTATAGATAAACAGTCAAAACTATATTAAAACTATTTCTTTTCTTTCTTCTTCTTTCTCATTCTTCTTTCAAAGCCTCTAACACAGTGTTTCCTTTCACAGTGTTTCCATAACGCAGTGTTTCTTCACACATTTTTGTTCTCAACATATTTTAATCAGTTAAAGAACTTTATTTTTTAATTTTAATTGTTGGGGAAAATATAAGGCAGGCAATTTAGAAAACCATTGAGTTTTCCATTGAGAAAACCATTTTCAAAACTCAAAATGGAGAACTGAATTTGAAACACAAGATATATATTAAAATAATTAAAATCATATAATTTAAAGATTTAGAAATCAATAATTGCAGAGTTATCATAACAATGTTAATTAGATACTTGCAGAGTCATAACCAGACTTAAGTTTCAAAAGGGGGGGTGACTGAAAAATGTTTTGAGGTGCACACTAGAGAGTACTTTTATTTGTAAAGTTTTAAAAATGACATAACAAGTAAAATTAGGGCGTCTGATGGGGGTTCTTCCCCGGAAATTTTTTTTAAAAATTTGCCTCTTTGAAATAGTGTTCCAGTTCATTTTAGATCATTTAGATTACACACACGGAGACCTGTTCATTGTAATTGGTAGAATTTTCAAGGAAAAACAGTAAGTAAATAACGGACTAGAAGGGTTTTGGGGTCCTCCCCAGGAAAACTTTAGGGATCTTACCCACCTGGAGGGGCAAATCGGTTAAAATTTTCAAATTGCCCCCCTAGAAAGTCGAATTAGTCTAGCCGTGGGGCGTGCACTCCACCTTGGGAAACACTGCTCTAACTTTTATCCATCTGTATAAATGTCCACAACATGGTCGCTCCCACTTAACGTTGTCCTGTGATCAATTTGACACGGGTTTAATCACCGATCTATCTTAAAATATCCCCTTCAAGATGATTAATTTCATAAAAAGAATTTTAAGGGTTGGTTAAAGCCCCTTTGATGGTAAATACTTTAAACATTTCTCGGAGAAAACCTGTTTTACAAATATAAGAAATTTTATAAACATTCAAAAATCATGCACCGTTATTACATTCCACTCTCCCCTAACAACCTCTTCCACGTCAAAAATCCCCCGATAACTACTAACGCGATGAAGAAAGATGAAGAAAAAAAACCCCAAGAACAGCGTCCACCCAACACGAGTCCGAATTACTAGGCCAAATTAAGGGCTGTGCGTAATTCGTGGCATCTCGATTAAGGTGGCGGTGGCGCAGTTTACAGGGCAGTAAAATGCAGACGGCGGATGATTTCCTTGATCCCTTACTTAAGGACAGGGACCATTTATGGCTAACCCTGGCCGGATTAAGTGCTCATCCAAAGTCCATAAAACCCCCCACGCGGCATTCCTGGGGAGGTCGTTAGGGAGAAGGGGTGATTCGTCATTCCTTGATGAAAAACCTCATCAGCCATCAAGCGATCTTTTTCCAGGGACTCCTTTTCTCCGGGAGTTTATGGTGCACTCGATGCCTGCTGTTGAGGTTTATTGTGGATACCCTCCTCATCCTTATATGCGAATGAGGAGAGTATGTGATGTGGTGGTAACTTTGAAGGTATTCGTGTGTATTTTTTCTTGTGTGGCCAAGAAGTGAGTGAGTGGAAATACTAAAAACTAATAATAATACACTGCTAAAAATATCCGTGAAACTTACGGTTTTAAACTGGGAGCGGGGTTGGTTTTGTAAAACCGTAAAAATTACAAAGTATATCCGTAACTACACTGGTTTGTTTTTTGTATAAAAAGTGGAAGAAAATGGTAAAAAACCGTTGTGGTTACGGATATTTACTTTGTAATTTTTACGGTTTTGCACAACCAACCCAGCTGCCAGATTAAAACCGTAAATTTCACGGAATATTTTTAAAGTGTAAGCTACTAATAACACATAACTTGTGATAAATGTTTGTTGTGTGGTTAAAAGAAGTGAAAAAAATGTTGGAAACAATTATTCCCCAAGGAGTTATGTTGTCGCTGTAGAACAGTCCACAAATATTACAATGTTTTCATTTTCTGGATTTGAATAGAAAGTATCATTTTTGTCAGATGAATTTACAATAGAATTTGCAGAATAATTAT
Organism: Tetragnatha versicolor; assembly: GCA_024610705.1. Classification (NCBI taxonomy): domain Eukaryota; kingdom Metazoa; phylum Arthropoda; class Arachnida; order Araneae; family Tetragnathidae; genus Tetragnatha; species Tetragnatha versicolor. Next base: position 1,732,295 of record JANDEH010000005.1, on the reverse strand, counting down.
AACAGAATCTATAATTTTTTAGGAGTTTTACAAATTATAGGCATTAAGTATAATCACTCTCACATAACTTTCTACTTTATTTTATAGTCTGTTCATTTAAACAGGATCAAAAACGCCTAATTTTGCTCATCACGCAACTTCAGTGACCGATTCTTTTACAGTATTTTAACTACATCTGTTTAGGCTGCCTTGTCATTGCACAAGAAAAACTTTTCGATCATAATTACTATAGTAACTTCTACCAATTCATTACGCCTCAGAGCATATTCTAAATAAACAGAGTATAGTAGTAGTGGGCAGACTAATTTTATTTTACGCGTACGAAAAAAATCATTCCCACCACACAGTTAACAGTTACTTGCTTTTTTTCTAGTTTCAATAAAAATATGTTCAAAATTCGTCAAAATTAGGTGTTTCTACATTCTATTATTCCACATTCTACTATTCTATTGGTCTATTGCTTTATACTGTGGGCTGGGACAGGGTGTGATCATCTGAGAAAACTTCTCTATTACCGGTTTATATCTAAAAAATAAGAAGTTTATCAGTAGTGTATACAATTTTTCTTTTATTCTATCTGCAAATTTTTGAACTGTAAACAAGGAGCATGGTTTCGTGATTAAAACGAAACATCACATCAAGTTTGGAAAGTCACAACAACACAGGGTGAAATCCCTAAATCTAGATGACTTTTATGGAAGCACGTCTCAGGAACCTTGTTATCCAAGATGCTTAGAGAAATGACAGTGTTTCAGATTGGCAACACTCGATAGACTTTTTTATTTGCCAAACTCCAGCCCTTCGTAATTGATCTCGAGAATTCTCTTCGAAACAGCCCCCACTTATCTCAAGATCGAGCCTACTTTGTGCAAGCGGGCAAAAACCGAAACATTTATTTCGAAAAGGCGTCTTCTCTTTACGAGGGAACCATATTCCGAGCTTGCCCAGCGGAGAATGCAGAATACACACCTTGATAGTTTTTATGTTTGTTCAGTGGCAATTTCTCTCTCTCTCTCTCTCTCTTTCGATTTCTTCTTCTTCTTCTGGCCGGATTCGGCATCAGCAGCCAGAAAATAAATAATCTCGAAAAGCCACGCATTGTTGATTTATGAAGTAAAACACTTTTGCGTGCTACAAGAGCATGAAGCATGCGATGACAAAGTACTGTTTCGCCTTCGGAAATCCTCCGGGTCATAATCCCTATTTAGGAGGATTTCGTACCCTTAAATAAAAGAGTGGGGAGGGGGGATGACTTTTTTTTGTTGTTGTTGTCAAAGATGCGACCGTGGTCACCTGATTACGATGGAATTAGGCAGTCATGCTCGAACCTGCTGCTTTCCTTTTGAGTTAGTAATCCTGTTTTTTTCTTCTTCTTTTTGTCTTGTATCGTTCCAGTCTTGAATCGTCGGTGGTATTCCCTCTATAATAATGATCGACATTTCTGGTTAAGTTGCGACGAGAGGAGTTTTCACCAGCTGAGGCCTTGTTTTCTCGAGGGATTAGCTCTTCTTATCGAGGAAAGAGGTGAACATCGCTTAGATTTATGTTTATTTTGGCATTTCGGAGCGAGTAGTGGAGCGTTGCCTGGTTGCGTGTGCTTCGTAAGTGGCCCATTAAGACTAATGAATGGAGACAGAGAGAAGAAATGAATTTTCCACGATTAGTTCCTTTGTCATTGTGTCTCTAATGGTAGCAATAAGTAAGAACTATGTTCCGCTTTTGGAATGAAATGGGGAGACATGCTACTATGAATATAGCTTCTTGCGATTTAATGAAGCATATGTGTAGTATCATCCTCAATTATGTTATAGAAAGAACTTATTGCATATTGAGACACAGGATTAGGATTTTAGAAAACCATCAGCTATTTAAAAATATTCTTACATAAATAGAATTGAGCAAATTGTTCCCATAAAATAGATTTAAAGAAACACCTCCTTAATATTATCTTATCTAGAGTTTGCTATCTGTGATTATGTGAGATGGAAGAAACTTTAATCCTTAACTACTCAGGTCAGCTCACTTGGCCATTTTCCCAAATTTTGGCAAATCTGTTCATCCCCATACGATTATTAGCCCCTTGGTAAAAATGTTACGAGTTGTTACAAATAAAATGGCGATTAAAAATTATATTTAATTATTATTTAATCCTTCATTAAAGTACAAATGAATCGCTTATTTCAGAAACATGTTAAACCCCATAGGATTAACATTGCGTTTAACATGTTTCTGAAATAAGCGATTCAAATATCAAATTACTTATTTAATTTCGCTTGTACTAATACAACTTAAATTGTATGTTATAACTTATAAGACTTAGGTAGGAAGGATTAAAAGAAGATATAAAAATGTAACATTAAAATTTATTTTAGACCCCTTTTGCAGTAATTAAATATCAAGAACTAAGGGTTCAGCAAGTAGAATTTTAAGGGAGACAGGAGAAAAAAAATATTTTTATTAGATTCATAAATTCAAAGCACATTTTTGATCATTTTATTTCCCACACTCCTAATGATATCCTTCTGTTTAAAAATCAATATCTGGATAATATTTTATATGTTGAAGCTGTTTTGTTATACTTAAACATAACCCAACCAAGAAAAATTAATTTTATGGTATGTAATTAATTTTAAAATTATCTGATTCAAAAGTTCTAATGATAGAAATGACTGAATTCTGTCATTCTTTGTTTTTAAAAAAAATTATAGACTTCTTTCTTCAGTTCTTCAACTCTAGGAGTTATAAAAAGAATAGCAGTAAAACTTTAAATATAACTTAAACATTGACTAGTTAGTTAAATGAAAGTGTCCTTGGTATTATTTCGGCACGTATGAAATCCCACGTTTGTGAGTTCTTAGTTCCCAGTATAATCTTCCCTTCATTGTCAAGCTTAAAATAGTTATATTTTTTTAACTGCAAACACAAAAGGATTTAAAAGCAGTCATCCCTCAACTTGAAAGACAACTAACCCTAATTACCACACAAAATCTTTTCAAAAAGATTGATCCCTGTATGCTTGAAATCAACTGATCTCCCAACTCTTTTGACGACTTATACGATGCTTGACGTTGCGAGACAGACATCGAGTATCCAGGATACCATCTTTTGCGCATTTACATCGGTATCTCAATATTTGTTTTTATAGTCTGAGCGATCCATCAGCAGGTCTATCTTTAGCATCAAAGGATACATGTCGCACCGATTCGTCAACCTGAGACTGACAACTGGGAGAGTTTACAGTACACGCACTGTCGAGCAAATTCGTAGAACAATAGTTTCTGCCGTGAACATTATAATCCGTTGAGATTGGGATGTTTTTATAAAAGTTAGTCATCTTTTGCTTTCCTGCTTAGGGACATGCAAGAAGGGGTAGATAGTTGGTTACTTTAAACCATATCAAGAGACGTATTTATTTGTATTATTTTCACTACTTTTAGGAAATGTATATAACTTAATTACTTTATAATATGTTTATTTGTTACGCGATCACATCAAATAGTTTATTGATCATTCACTTCTTTCTTTTTTAAACCGTTATTTACGTCTCTTTAATGGCTGTGTTGCGACTCCGTCTCGTTTCAACAATAAGTGTTCGATTTCTGTATTGTTTTTGTTCTGATCTTTTTGTGAATCTGTAATATTTTGCAATACAATTTGTAACCTTAACTGCATATGAACTAACTTTAACTGCTGATGACGCAACTGAAATTAACTATAAAAGGTAGAATTTTGTTGTTTATTTTACTGTCTGTTGTTATAGGAATTTTAGCTTGTTGCTTACGTTCAGATGCCTCTGTGACGTGTCTAAATAAATATGTTTATCTTTTAAATGACTGGATTTCTTTCACGAACCTGAGCTAACATTTTGGCGTCCGCGACAGGATAAATTGGGACATAATTTTAAGGTTGGAATAATTTTGGTTGGACATAATTTTAAGGTAAGAAACGTGTGTTGTGGCCATTAGGGAGGGTACTTGCTCTGCTTCCAGGTAAAGATGGCAGAGTTCGTACTTTGAGGCTCCAGTGTAGGAACTCGACCGAGATGATTCGTCGGTGCAGCGGGTGTACCCCCTAGAGATTCCTTTTGAGGATTTGGATAATTCAAAGTGCGTGAATGTAAAAGCAGATGGGGTCGCAACTCTAAACCCAGAGGAGAAAAGTAAAAAGGTACTTGATGAAATTATAAAAAATAAAGTGACAAGATCAGGTAGACTGGTGAAAGTACCAAAAAGATTAGGCCTTTTAGATTCAGTTTATGTTTTTGAGTGATTTCCATACACTCAAAAAGGTGGGAGAATGTTGCGACTCCGTCTCGTTTCAACAATAAGTGTTCGATTTCTGTATTGTTTTTGTTCTGATCTTTTTGTGAATCTGTAATATTTTGCAATACAATTTGTAACCTTAACTGCATATGAACTAACTTTATCTGCTGATGACGCAACTGAAATTAACTATAAAAGGTAGAATTTTGTTGTTTATTTTACTGTCTGTTGTTATAGGAATTTTAGCTTGTTGCTTACGTTCAGATGCCTCTGTGACGTGTCTAAATAAATATGTTTATCTTTTAAATGACTGGATTTCTTTCACGAACCTGAGCTAACAGGCTGCTTATGCTGTTTTACCTCTTCAGGTATCCTTTATAATCAGAGGCTGAATAAGTCACTAAAACCGCTATGGTTTAACTGCTAAGCATGTTTTTTACGCATAAAATAAAAGAAGACTGCGATAGATTTGAAGAGATAACGAGGGATCTAGACTAACTGTGAATTACTATACATTTTCTTTTCTAGACACACAGGTTAAATTTGTATTTTATTCAAATAGTAGTTGTTGTTGTTTCTTATGCCACTTGTATTATCCGAGCTCCATCCGCAGGGCGTACAGGATTTAAAGCAAAGGGGCTGCTCCTGAGAAAGTGAGGCCCATGAAAGGCAGGAGTCCGACTTAAGCCTCGGATGATAGATGCCGCCACCATCTATCGCCACCTCCACAATTTTGACATGCATCTGAAGGAGAGGAAATAATCTCCAGACACCTGGACCCAAGGTAAACTGCGCCATGACCGACCTCAGGACTTCGGACCCACAGATTTAACGAGCACGTACTCCGCTTATACTCGATGAATCTTCAGCGGTGTCGGGAATCGAACCCAGGACCCTCCGATCCCAAGGCCGATGCCTTAACCACTAGGCTCTCCACGGCCCCAATAGCAGTAATATTCTTTGAGATAGCACAAATTTAATATAATTAATTATGAACTCTTTATATGAAAGAAAAATTATTATAAGCAACAAAGCCTTCTTCCTTTGAGTCGTTTACTAATTTTAACTTTTGTGTACTATCCTACTTATATGTTTCACCACCATAGGAAAAGTTTTTCATTAAAGCGCTCAGGCAAACACAGTTAAGCATGTTGTTTTCTTTCAAATTCACATATTTAAGTTCATAGAGAAAAAATGTCTAAAAAAACCCATTCGTTCCATGTTTTCCAGAATTTTTCCGCAATGCGTCTAGAAACAGAAAGTTGAATTGAGTGAGAAAAGTATTATCGCTCATCGTCGTACACACTATCTGTTCAGAATATTAATATGCTATTTGAATTTGAAACCCATGACGAATGTTGAAAAAAGTTGAAAACACTTGTTTTTTGAAGGTATTTCTGGTTCGCTCTATTTACATAATAGCCACGGGCTGCGTGCTTACTCTTCTCTGAATACATATGCTTCATTATGGGTTAAGTGTATTCATCATTCATGTTAGGAAAGTAAGTGGTGGTAAGTTGAGGTGTTATAGTGCTACTTGTGGTCGTACCAAGCAGAAATAGAAAAAATTTTGAATTCTGAAGAATGTTTAAGCACAAAATTTTAAGTTATTTCTATATTCTGTAGTCTTAAAAATGAATGGAAAACTTTTGTATATTTATCAGTTAAATTTCGGGGGTATATGGGTTTTGATGTATAATTAATATTTAATTTAAACTATTACATAAACCTATTTGAGTAATATAAGTTACTTTTATATTCTGTAGTCTTAAAAATGAATGGAAAACTTTTGAATATTTATCAGTTAAATTTCGGGGGTATATGGGTTTTGATGTATAATTAATATTTAATTTAAACTATTACATAAACCTATTTGAGTAATATAAGTTACTTTTATATTCTGTAGTCTTAAAAATAAATGGAAAACTTTTGTATATTTATCAGTTAAATTTCTGGGGTATATGGGTTTTGATGTATAATTAATATTTAATTTAAACTATTACATAAACCTACTTGAGTAATATAAGTTACTTTTATATTCTGTAGTCTTAAAAATGAATGGAAAACTTTTGAATATTTATCAGTTAAATTTCGGGGGTATATGGGTTTTGATGTATAATTAATATTTAATTTAAACTATTACATAAACCTATTTGAGTAATATAAGTTACTTTTATATTCTGTAGTCTTAAAAATAAATGGAAAACTTTTGTATATTTATCAGTTAAATTTCTGGGGTATATGGGTTTTGATGTATAATTAATATTTAATTTAAACTATTACATAAACCTATTTGAGTAATATAAGTTACTTTTATATTCTGTAGTCTTAAAAATGAATGGAAAACTTTTGAATATTTATCAGTTAAATTTCGGGGGTATATGGGTTTTGATGTATAATTAATATTTAATTTAAACTATTACATAAACCTATTTGAGTAATATAAGTTACTTTTATATTCTGTAGTCTTAAAAATAAATGGAAAACTTTTGTATATTTATCAGTTAAATTTCTGGGGTATATGGGTTTTGATGTATAATTAATATTTAATTTAAACTATTACATAAACCTATTTGAGTAATATAAGTTACCTTTTTTGCAAGTCAATAAAATGAGTTAAGTACTCAGTAGGTATATTATTTATGTATTTTGTAAAATAATAAAACCTGTTGTGTTGCTGTTTTTTTTACAGATTTTGCTTCTTTTATTTTTTTTCAAATTACTTTTGTTTTATACTGCTTATTTAAAATAGTGCAGTCAAATATGAAAAACTGCACCCGATGAAAACCGCACTTTTGCTAAATTTAAATATTTTGTTTACAAAAACTTTTATACCAGTCTCTTCGAGAATTGTATGCAAATTGAATATTTCGTTTGAAATCTTTAAACAATTCATCTTTTATGAAAAATAAGAAATAATTTTCTTTGTTAATTTAGATATTATAATTGAGATGATTGCAGCAAAAAGGAGCTATCTTCAATTAAATGCTGTTGGAGTTACCTCATTGTTGTTGAACGCACTTCAAATGTAGTTTTTTTTTAATTAGTTTTGCCTATCTAGTCACTACATTGTCTCTAAATCATAAGTACATTTTTACTTTAATTGCTTTTACTATTTCTACAAATTGTGCGTATTATGAGTTGCATGATCACTGGATGATTTACAAATCATATTATTATTATAAATCAATTATTTAAGGTCTCATATGAATCACTTCTTTGGTTAAAAAGCACTCTTTATTTAAACCTTGAAAGAATTAAGTTTTCTTCAAAGTCTTTACATTCTTTTATCATTTGAAAGCTAAATAACCAATAAAAATCTTGACACACGACATACTCCAATCGACGAATTTCCTTCACTTCTTTTCAGTAAAAAATTATGCCAAATTTCTTATCACCAAATTATTTCAAAAACCCTGAAAGAAAATATTGTTTTTTACCCACACAAACACAATGCTCGTAATTTCTCTTGTATTCTATTTTCCAAAACTATCTCAAATTAAACGAGGGGTAAAGACAACAAATGAAAGTAATCCTTAGAGGGCGCCGCGGCTATTCTTTGACGTCAGAAAACAATTTTGGTAATAATATAGAGTTGACAATATTTGTGAGAACTTCCTACCATCATTAATATCTCTTCCCGTGCATTTAAGTAAAACAAGACGAGATTCATCCCCTAAATTGTTTTGTCTGTCTAAACAAAAACACAATCATCTCTTAGAAAAACCGACCTGCTTATGTTACGCGGTACAGTTCTTTACTTTTGAAGCATATAATTTGTTGCGTAAGAGACTTGCTATAGGTAATGGAAATGGCATTTACTGAATATAAAGGTAAAAAACTCCATATCCAAAAATGCCCCAAGAATTCCTTTCTTCTGAAGTAAATTTCGTTCAGCGAATAACTGCAATAATTGGTGTATAGCTAAATATTTATCGCAAAATATTTCCCTTAAAAATTACTTTTTAGTAAATATCTGAAAATTTAATTAAATATATGGTGATGCATAGCTTTCTATATTTAAAACTAGACATTCACTATTCACTAATGAATACCAAACTGTAACAAATTACATTGAAGACATTATAGTGTGATTATAAAATATCGTTTACTTCTAGTTTTATATGATCAAATGTTAATATTTTTGACGTAATATTGTGTGACGGATATTTTAGAGCTCAATCTTTACCTCTCTAAAACCTTTAAAAAAACCTTTTAATGGCGTTGGATGAGAGGTGGTTCAATTGTTTCAAGTGTTTTATCTGAATCTTTTTGAAATGTCCACAGTAGCACAGCGAAGAAAATGGGAAAATATAAGAGATGAGTCAAAAAAATATTTTTAAATTTTATGAAAATTAACAGGGTAAGCCTTAACCCTTTATTTACCGACGGTACTTACAAGTACCGCCAACTTTAAAATTACATAGAATAACCATCCTTGCGAATATATTGACGATAATTTGCAGGAACACTCTTTTCAGTTATCCTCTTCCAGGATAAAAAGCAGCGCAAGGTTCTATGATGAGTATTTTAGCGGGAAATACGAATAGATTTAACTGAAGTTGTAAGTTTAGCTGCCATTTCGATCGGATTCACATGATTGTCATTTTTGTTCCCGCAAAAAAGTAGTTAAAGTCAAAAGTTAAGTGTATTATTTTTAAGACTTATTACTGCGAGCGATAAAAAAGCTATGTTTTTCTTGTATTGTGAGACTATTTTAGCACTCCGTGTACTGACAGTACCCAAAAGTATCAATTTAAGTTATTGGCTCTAGCGGATTCAATTTTCCAAAGATGATTATTTTATTTATGTATATCCCTTAATTTTCAATTTAGTGACTCAAAAAAGTATTTGCACGAAAAAAATTGCAGCGAATCATAATGCGGTAAATAAAGGGTTAATAAGCATTAATTTAATACCAATTTATATAAATAGTTAATTTCTATAGAGACTTTATTCGAACGTTTTAAAGATCGTTGACCCCCTAGAATAAATGTCTTGCTGCTCCCCTAAAAAACACATTATTTAAATCAATATTGACTTCGAAGGGATCCCTCAATCAATTTATTTTTAAATTTATTTAATCAAAATTAAGTAATAATATGAGCTTTATCTTTTATTAGGTTCTCTTGTGCTGACGGTGCCAGTGAATTATTTGTTAGTGATAATGTTTTCATGTGTCTAGTTGTTAAGTAGAAAAAAAGTATGACGAGATTTACTTAATAATGACGAAAAAAATACTTTTCCCTTAATTAGAAAAATAATCAATAGCCGTTGCATTACTACCATTTTACAAAACATTTAATTTAAAAATAAATTAGCGTATGTTGCTGATGAAATGGCGTTTTTGTCGAAAAGCCGTATTAATTCCTCGGTGAAGTCCCCCTTTACATTTCTTAATAGCGCGTCTGCCTCGTTATATCTCGAGACAGGGGAATCGCATTTTCAGATTCTAATTAACTCTCATTAAAAACGGAACCTCATTCTGCAGAGTTTATAATTAAGAAAAAAAACTCCCCGAAAAGAAGCTAGCTATGTTGATGTCTCCCATATGTTGCGCCGCAGCTCCAACAAAGGAGGGAAAGAAACATTATTTTCTCGAGATATTTCTTCAGCCGCTGAATAAATTTAATCTCGCCAGAACTCGAAATAAAAGCCGGCCCAGAGATGAAACATTAAAACACCCGGGAAAAAATCGCGGAGATGTTTAATAAGCTCCGGCAGAGGGTTTTATGCAAAAAGCCCCCCTCTCAACAAAAAGCCAAAAACAGCAACGAAACTCCGAGTATTGTTTGAGAACTTGTAATTTCATCCCACAATTAGATACCTAGATGAAAACGGCGGGGGAAGTCAGCCTCTCTTCGCCGTAATAAGTTCCGAATACTAATATAAATTTGTGTCCGAGTGCTTATAAAAGAACAAACGATAAAGCAAAAAGGAAAGCATCAAAAAAAAAAGCTCGAGCGGGATGAATTCAATAACCGCTGCTCAGGAGACAAGATTTTTGTAACGTGAGGAAAACTAATTAAACATGGCCAATAAAAATGTGGAGCTTTTGGACAGGTGGCCCTGGCTTTTCTTCTCTTTCCCCAGATGGTGCACTCGGAGGTGCAGGAGAAAGTATTCACGTGCACTTAAAGTGTTGATGGGGGAAAAAATTCCGCTTTTAAGAAAGGCTTCTTGAGATGGGAGGCTGTTGAATATCTGAGATTTGAGGGGAGAGGAGCATTTATGTTCATGACCTATTGTTTGAAGCTGTTGTGTTTTCAAGTGCAAGGATGTGTTTCGAGGGTGCTTCAGGTTTTATTGGGGATGTGTGATTTTTAAGTTGTTGAGGTTTCCTTATCAAATAGAGGGTGTGATTTATTTCATTATTACCTAAATTTTAATTTTTGACACCAGGATTTACTGGGTTGCTTTTTTTCCAAAACTTACTAAAGCTTAAATGCAATGTAGTATTTGTTTAAAAAAATTTATGGAAGATTAATTGAATATTTCTTCTTGATTATATAATTTTAATTTAAATAGTTATAAAAACGTTCATTAAATAAGAAATTACTCGTATATGGGGATTATGAAAATCATGCTTAATCTCTCTTCTAAACATGCTTTAACAATACTTATTGAATGCAAACAAATTCATTCATAAATCCTTATTAAAGATAAGTTTTCTAAAAAAAATCTGTGAATACCCTATTTATAGATTAAATGAATTTATGATTTTTTTAGATATATTTGGTTTTTTTAGAGATATGTTCAAATGTGTGTCCTGTGCTTCAATAAACGACTTGTTCATGAATACGTCTAGTTACTGGCTGTTTCCCATAACATTAAACAAAATATCTTACAGCTATACTTTTGAAAAAAAACGGGCTTAGAAAAACAAATACATAAAAATCTGACAATATTAAAGAATATCAAATAAACTCTGTATTTTTATGCAAAAATATACTCTTTATATGTAAATCTTATCTAACTTGTGTTAAACAATTGAAATTAATCTTAAAAGCTTTATAAATTTGGTTTTAATATAATTAAGCTAATTGAACTTGCTTGGTACTACTTAAATTAAACCATTATATGTCTAAAAATATATTTAAAATTTAAGAAAATAAATAGAAGACACATTTGAACTGTTCAAAATTATGCATTAACATGATTTTCAAATTTGTAATTGTGCCCTAAATTTGGATTGGAAAATTGTTTCATTAACCCATTACTGCCTGACGTCCCTTTTTAGGGACGTTTTTTAAAAATCCTCCTATTTCTATAAAAATTGTTCCTTTGAATCAAAATTTGCACTGATGTATCTCTGATCTTCATAGAACATAAAGAACACAAGAAGAAAGCAGAATTAAATTTTTTTTTCACTTTTTTTAAAGTTGGAAGATAGAATTTTTCAGAAAAGTGCTTTTTAAAAAATTTTAAAAGAAAAAGCTAAAAAATCCTAGTTGTTATTTTAAAAAAACTTCAATGCCGATATATATTACTGTTTATACATTAAATCAGTTGGGGTGTTTTTTTATTTTTCCAAAATATTTTATCTTGACCTTATTTTGGACCCTCGAAAAGCGTCCCTAAAAAGGGACGTCAGGCACGAATGCCCCCGTGGTTTTCCCCATTGTGAAATGCTAGTGTTTCCTTATTTTTTTCATAAAAACGCGTTCGATTCTTATGAAATGAATTCAATAACTGATATTTATAAAATAACTTTAATTTAGCTTATAAATTTCTTATTTTTGTTTGTTTTTTTTTGGAAAACACTGTTATTTCTGCTAAATTAATGGAATAAAAAGTCTTAAATTGTAAGGAATTAATTAATTTGTATTAATTAAAAGGAATAAATTATTTTACTATATTTATTACTTATGCTAATATATTCCAGCTATATTTTAATTAAAAGTTTAATAATTATTAGTTATAATGACTTTTTGTCATTAAAATTGCCAAAAAAGTCACTTTTGTGATAAATTTTCGGCATTTTTTCTAATTAGATGTCGTTAATCATTGTGTTCTAGTGTTCTATACTGCAGATCAATCTATATCATCTGGCTTGCTAATGCACATCCCACTAATGCTTTGTTTTTGGGGAGAAATTTGTGTTCTGCACAATAAAATTAAATAAAATGAAAAAAGTATGGGTATTTGAAAGACTTAAAGTTCACAAATTGAGATATTCTGATGGATTTGAGGTGTGTAAAAGTAATTATTACTTAATATTAGGTAACATATAAACAAAGAATGCCTTTCTCAATTAAAATTCTTAATTAATTTGCAATTAACATAGATTTGGGAGGAAAAAACGTGTTTTAGAGCATAAAAAATGCTCAAATTACGTTAATTAAGGTTAATTTTACTGTTAATTGGATAAATAATTAATATTTTTTGTTCATATTCATGTTGCAGTATGGTTCCAATCACTTCTGCTGCACTTAAAAAGGTAGAAGATGTTTTTGAGGCTTTAAAACGGTTTTCTACCATGCGTTTACTATAGGGAAAAACACGGGGGCATTCGTGCCTGACGTCCCTTTTTAGGGACGTTTTTTAATTTTGGTGTAGAAATTAAAATTTTAACCTAGAATTTTTTCACTATTTTTCCAGTTGTTTTTGGGATATTTACTCTGTTTTTACCAAATATTTAAGAAAAATAAAAAGTTGGGCATTAATGGGTTAATGGCATATACTAGAATGTAATGCAGGGATTATGGAACTGGTTCAAATGTTTTATATTCCGGGGAAATGATCCCCATGTTCAAATGTGCCCTTCTCTCCCTTATGAGGTAGTTAAAAAATCATGCACTCTTTATTTGTTCCTTGGACCAGTGATTTAAATTTTACAACTTTTGCTCGAAATAATAGTACAGGCGTTTTAGTAAAGACAAAAATAATACTATTAAAGGTTTTTTTGTGCCTTAGAATAATTTATAGTTTCTGTAAATAAAATTTAAACTTACAGTTATCTCTCTCTCTACAAATTTTAAATATAACATAGAGATTGATTTCCATTTACATATACAGGGTGTCCCACGAGAAGTGGCCCAACCCCTTTAACTTTTGAACCCCTACAGATATAGTCATGAAAGTGGGGTCTAGGCAAAAAGACCATGCTCTATCCAATGAGATAAGTTTTAACGCCCTCTAGTGGAAAATTTAGGAGTTATAATTTTTATTTTGAAAACTATGTGAGGTATGTGTAAAAAGTCAATGACTAAGTTGTAGAGCAGCATCGATTCAGTAGGAAAAGACACCTTAGACAGAAAAATATCTTGAATAAAACCCCTAAAACGCACGCTCAATTAGATTGAATTTACGTAGATTTTACGTTTTAAAACGCTCCTCACGAGGCAAAAATGAGAAATTTTCAATTTAATGAACTAATAATACTTTTAGTCATTTACTTAAGTTATAAAAATAAAAATTTCTTATTTTCGCCTTGTGAGGAGCGTTTTAAGAAATAAAATCTACGTAATTTCAACCTAATTGAGCGTGCGTTTAAGGGGTTTTATTCAAGATATTTTTCTGCTTAAGGTGTCTTTTCCTACTAAATCGATGCTGCTCTACAACTTAGTCATTGACTTTTTTAACATACCTCGCATAGTTCTTAAAATAAAAATTATAACTCCTAAATTTTCCCCTAGAGGGCGTTGAAAGTTATCTCATCGGATAGAGCATGGTCACTTTACTATACCTAGACCCCACTTTTATGACTATATCTGTAGGGGTTCAAAAGTTAAAGGGGTTGGGCCACTTCTCGTGGGACACCCTGTATATTGGAGTAAAATAAAATTATTTTTTGAATATGAGGCGCTGAGAGGCAGAGTGGACCAACCCCAGCAGTTGTTAGGGGTCATCCATAAATTACGTGAGGTCAAAAAGGGGGGAGGGGTTTGGAAAAATCTCACCAAATCTCACCAAGGGGGGATAGGGGGTCGATTAAAATCTCACGTCAACTTTTTAAGTTTGAAATTATACCGATTTTTGTAAGTATGAGAAAGGAATAATACCCACAAATACGATACTGTGGTGATTTTTAGGCAGAATAATGTCTTTTTCACCCATATCATTAATCATGGAAAAGTTTTAGGTGTTGTGAAGCGCAAAATGCAAACGAATTGGATAGAAAATTATTTTTAAAGGTTGGATGTAAATCTCACGTAGGGGGAGGGGGGGGTCCAGCAAAATCTCACTAAATCTCACCAAGGGGGGAGGGGAGGGGGTCCAGATTTTGGAAAAAACACCTCACGTAATTTATGGATGCCCCCTTATTTCGAGAAAAACGCTTTACAAAATTTCAGTGATATTTAAACTTTCTTTTTTGAGGTTAGTATTTAATGTTTAGTTTTGATCTTCTCGTGATCAATAATTAGAGGATCCTGTTGAAAGTCAGAATCAGAATATACCAAGTGATTTGATCCATTCTGGCATTAAATTTTTGTGCGATTTTAATTACTAGATCAAACGAAAAAGTGATGTCATCTTGTGGGAACTAAAAAAATGCATTATTTTCTAACTGAAATCAATAGATGTCTCTACATTCTACTGAAAAATAAAAAAAAAACGCTTTTTCATTTTTATTGGGTTGGTCCACTCTGACTCTCAACGCCTCATATGTAGTATGATTTATTTTCAATACTTATCCAATGGGAAGGAAATTCTGTATAGATGGTGCGTGCCGTTTCCTTTGATTTCTCTTAAAACCAATTTCATAGAATATCTCCCTGCATTAAGCATGTGTATAAATTTAATAACATTAAGTTCGGAATATTTTCATACGCCAGAATGAGCTTACCACGGAAAAAGAAACCGTATTAAAACAACACTCCTCAAGAAACAGATTAACAAATAAAATAAACTCAACCATCTTCCCAATGAGATTTTTCATCAAATATTTGTATAGATAGATCCGAAAGAAAATACCCCTCAGCAAAACCACTCGGTGAAAAATTAATAAAGTTCCCTTCCCCCCAAAAAAGAAGTTATCTCCCCGCCATTTTGATGGAAGTACAGCACACTCGCGCAGAAACAAAAACCCTTGTTCCCGCTAAGAACAAAATAAGACGAGTTTCCGATTTATCCGGGAAAAGATTTTTCTCGCATATTTTCTTTACAGAATGTTTGACATCTGGAGAAGTCCTTTCAAATATTAAGAACAAAAAACCCAGTTCTCTTAATATCAGATTTAATGCGAGTTGGTGATATGCAGGTGTTTTCCTATGGAACACCCCACTTTCATTCCGGCGGGAATTTCTGAAACAAAGAGGGGGGAGCGGTAGAAAAAATCCGTGAGAGGTCTCTGCCAGTTAACGCTTGGCCACCCCCTACAATAGTAACACCTGCCACATTATTCCAAACTTTTGTTCGTCGAAGAAACAGCGATGAAAAATGTTTTCGCGGAGATCTATACTCAATAAAAGCAAATTTTTGTTTATTGTTTAAGGGGGGATACACACCCGATTAATTCGGAACATTTTTAGCGCTTTTTTCTCATCTGCTCCATATATCCTCCCTCACTCTTTTTAATCACGGTTTGCAAAGCCCGGCGTACTTCTTGTCGAGGAGGTTTTGTCCTACTTAATTATGCAGGAATCTTACAAAATAAAGCCTTTGTCTCTAGGCCTGGTGAAAGTGGTTCGGCAGTCTTTTTTGTTCTTTTTTTTTGTCTTCGGAGGAGTATTTTAATATACGCCATCCTGTGACCGGATGAGTTTATGTAAATTAAAGGAAGCACTCTGTTGCATTATGAATATGAAAAACTTTTTCGCGCGGATTTTAATGAAACTTCCCCGAGATCGCAATAATTCTTTATGGGAGGGATAAAAATAACACTTTTTCCGCGCGCCCGGAGGTGTTAATGGATTATTTTGCTCGTTCGATGCATAATTTTGGAAAATGAGCGGGGCCTGGCCAAAAAAAAGGTATTCGGATATTACAACGATACCGACTTTTCTGAAGGTGATCGGGCGGAAAACCGCGATTCCCGAAAACTTTTCATTATGGTTCCGATATGAATATTCATATCGTGAACCTTTAATCATTCCATCCGGCCGTTTCGTTTTATTACGGATTAAGGGAATGTTTCGGGGTGATGAAATTAAAGGTGCTGTATTGACCACCTCGACACGATACATGATTTAATGCCCGGTATAGCTTTTGTTATTCATGAACTCGAGCATATTTGGGAAGGCGGTTTTATTGCTCGAGCCGCGGGAAAAAAATCGGAACACTCGAAATTATAACTAATTCAGGTATTTCCTGAAACAAATACGGAGTTGGGGTGGGAAAAAGTGCCTAATGCGTCTCGTAATTATATCTTTTTAATTATGTTTTAGCAAATAATTAATTATTGATGAGGTATATATTGCGTATCACAGTAATAAAAATACTGTTCATGACATAACCGTATTCATATTAAAATGCTCTTACTCCGGCTGTTACAATAATTACTCAGGAACTTTTTTTAACTTCTTTAATTGAAAAAAGGCCATGTGTCAAATAATATATGAAAACTGCACTTGAAGAAGTTTTAAAAAGTAAAGTTATTACTTTACACTAATAAAGCATCATGACGCTTATCTAAAACATGTATAGAAGATAATTCATCATTATGATAATCATTATGATAAATTTTCCTAAATATATATTTGGATTTTATTAAAGAAGAAGAGCTAGAAAAAGACTCATTATATACGAGGTAAAGATAAATATTTAAATAATTTACTAGATATAGCTTAATATAGATATAGCTTTCCTTAAATAGCTTTTTATAGCATATGATTTACAATTTTTGATTGTCAAAAGACAGTTTTAAATCATATTGAAAGTTTCATTTTTTTAATAAATTGTGAAAATGAAAGTTTGTGAAAGTGATTGAATGAAACGTTTTTTTATTAATATTGGCTATAGATAGTTAAACATTTTTAAATTCTATTAGACAAAAAAATATAAATTCTAAATAATTTTCTAACTTTTTGTGTCATTTTATTCTTAATCAATTGAGTGTCAATTTTTTTCTTTATAAAACAGGAATAACTTTTGTCAGTTATCTGTAAAATAATTGAAATACACATAAGTTACAAAGAAAAGGTTTGAAAGTTTATTAATTAAATTATATTATTTATTAGCTATTATATTTTATGGTGTCCTTAAAAATCTACTTAACAGCAAAATTTTATATTCAGAGCACTCTTTCCAACTACTATCTGTTTGATAAAAATTATTTCACATAAAATTATTTTGATAAAAAATTAAATATTTGAAAGAAATTGGATCTTCTTTCTCTCCAAAATGCGCAGGGAAGCATCACACCCAAGTTCTAACAAAATCCTTTATTTGGCCAACATTCAACATAAAATTCAGGCAGGAAGTCTTTTAGAATGGTAAAATCAGTGCTATATATAGCAAAAAATTATAGTAAAGTGATGCCATACAATAAAATTATCTCTTTTAACTGCTCAAATATGCAAATTAAGTTGAAAATAAGTCGTAAAATATGCCAAGGTGCTACTTTGATATACCCCCCCCCAAAAAATTACGCGCCAAATCTGGCACTCCCTACGGACTTTTTAGGTTTGCTGTTTCTTGTTTTTTGGGTATATGTTACAGTTAATGTTCATAATCTGGTAATGTTCGGAATACCTAGGTAAAGTATGAAATATTTTGTACTTTACCTTAGGTAATTCTCATTTTACCTTAGTTTTTCTGAACATTACCGAATTTCGGACCTTAACTGTAACATATATATAGTAGTAATGTGTAGGCTAGTAAATTACTGGAAAAAATTGAAATTTTGAACTTTAATAATTCCAAAACTAATGAGAATTTTCGGAAAAACTAAATTACAATATTTTTATAAAAAATATTTTTGTTCTTGGTTTAAATATCGAAGTTTTACTATGATTAGTTTTTATGTTATATTCCAAAAACGTTTCTGCGATTTCATCGGTTCAACTGACCGGACATTTGATTTTTCCAGAAAAAGTCGCCAAATTTCCGATTTGGGGATGTATAGTGGTGTCCTTTAAAAAAAACCCACTTTTTCAGTTTTCCGTCATTAAAAGCTTAAAAAATATGATAATTTAATCGAACAAAATTGTGTTGTAACGGCTCGTCCTCCTCTACATTTTAGTGCTTAGTAATTTGAATTCCGACTCTCCGTTACAAATTGGCAGACAAAAAAGTAAGAATCCAAAAAAACCCAATTTTCCTAAAAAAAACCCATGTACCCTAAAAAAAACCCACACTTGAAAATACTCAAAATATTAAGAAAAAATATGATTGAAAGGTTTATTTTCATAGAAAAGAGAATAGTTAAGATAATTAAAACCAAGTTAATCACAAATTATTTCTAAAATTAAAACTGTGATAAGTTTTTCAACTCAAGAATTTTGCCTTCAAAACACAACGACAGTAGCGTTTTTATTGTTGTATTTTGATGAAAACGACCTATTAAATACAAATGCTTAACCCATTAATGCCCAACTTTTTATTTTTCTTAAATATTTGGTAAAAACATAGTAAATAGCCCCAAAACAACTGGAAAAATAGTGAAAAAAATTCCAGGGAAAAATTTTAATTTCTACACCAAAATTAAAAAACGTCCCTAAAAAGGGACGTCAGGCACGAATGCCCCCGTGTTTTTTCCCTATAGTAAATGCATGGTAGAAAACTGTTTTAAAGCCTCAAAAACATCTTCTACCTTTTTAAGTGCAGCAAAAGTGATCGGAACCATACTGTAACATGAATATGAACAAAAAATATTAATTATTTATCCAATTAACTGTAAAATTAACCTTAATTAACGTAATTTGAGCATTTTTTATGCTCTAAAACACGTTTTACCTCCCAAATCTATGTTAATTACTAATTAATTAAGATTTTTAATTGATAAAGGCATTCTTTGTTTATATGTTACCTAATAATAAGTAATAATTACTTTTCCATACCTAAAATCCATCAGAATATCTCAATTTGTGAAGTTTAAGTCTTTCAAATGCCTATACTTTTTTCATTTTAATTAATTTAATTATGCGGTACACAAATTTCTCCCCAAAAATCAAGTATTAGTGGGATGTGCATTAGCAAGCCAGATGATATATATTGATCTGCAGTATAGAACACAATGATTAGCGACATATAATTAGAAAAAAAGCCGAAAATTTATCACAATAGCGACTTTCTTGGCAAATTTAAAGCCAAAAAGTCATTATGACTAATAATTATTAAACTTTTAATTAAAATATAACCGGAATATATTTGCATAAGTAATAAATATAGTAAAATAATTAATTTATTCCTTTTAATTAGTACAAATTAATTAATTCCTTATAATTTATGACTTTTTATACCATTAATTTAGCAGAAATAACAGCATTTTCCAAAAAAAATAAACAAAAATAGTAAAATTATTAGCTAAAATTAAAGTAATTTTATAAATATCAGTTGTGTCTACCCTAAAACCCTACATTTGGTGAAAAAAATTTTTTGGCTTATAGTGTAGCTTATTTATTTAAATTCCTAAAATTCCTTACTTTCAGGCGTAAACTGCAATGCTCTTTACATCTTTAAGCATTTAAGTTGACTATAATATATTTTCCTATCAATTTAAATCTTTAAATGCATTTTCTATAAAACTGTATTTTTAGTTATTTTTCTTCCTGTTTTCCTTAATTTCAAAAAAAATTTTCAATGTATTGCAATGAAATTTTTTCACCACCATAAATATATATATTTATCTATGTCGGGAACTAGGATCTAAGCCCTATTCATATAATTACGTATTTTTTAAGACTGTTGTTTAGAAAAATAGAGTAATTTTCTTAACGTAAATATCTTTGTTGTGATAGGGTGGGTATATCTCTCTTTCTTTTGGGCATACAAAATATCTTCTAGTTTACAACACAGGTAATAGTATAATCTAAATATTTCCCAAGTATTTTTCAAATATGTTGATTAGAATTTGTTTTATTAAGATTTCCGCAAGTTCAATTTTTCACCAGAATTTTACTAAAAATTGGCTTTATTTTCATAAATAAAATATTTTTTTCTTAAAAGGCACTAAAATTCATTGTTTTATATCTCATTACAACATATAATACTTGTATTTCATTAAAAATTTTAATATTTTGAAAAAAGCCCCCTAAAGGTAGACACATACCTTAACCCATTTCATAAGAATCGAACGCGTTTTTATGAAAAAAAAAATGAGGAAACACTAGCATTTCACTATGGGGAAAACCACGGGGGCATTCGTGCCTGACGTCCCTTTTTAGGGACGCTTTTCGAGGGACCAAAATAAGGTCAAGATAAAATATTTTGGAAAAATAAAAAAACACCCCAACTGATTTAATGTATAAACAGTAATATATATCGGCATTGAAATTTTTTTTAAATAACAACTAGGATTTTTAAGCTTTTTCTTTTAAAATTTTTAAAAAAGCACTTTTCTGAAAAATTCTATCTTCCAACTTTAAAAAAAGTAAAAATTTTTTAAAATTCTGCTTTCTTCTTGTGTTCTCTATGTTCTATGAAGATCAGAGATACATCAGTGCAAATTTTGATTCAAAGGAACAGTTTTTGTAGAAATAGGAGGATTTTTAAAAAACGTCCCTAAAAACGGACGTCAGGCAGTAATGGGTTAATACAATTTCTATAAAAAAGCTTAAGAACGGTGAATGGCACTGATATTTTATTTTAAACCCGTAACTATTTACTCTCAAAATCCATTTTCGAGTAAAACTCGGTAAAATGCTGTATTTTCATGGAAAATGGCTGTTTTTGGTAACATTGAGTTTTTATCAAAAATACTGAAAAAAAATTGAGAATTACCCAAACAACTATTCTATTTGCATAATTAGTTGTATATCATGAATAATATTAAATGTTTTGCAAAATTTTTTATTTATTTTATCATTTATTACAAAATGAAAAGTGGGTTTTTTTTAGGCACACTATGGGTTTTTTTCACCCCTCATTTTAAAGACTACCGTAGGGTCCCTAATTGGCCGACTGAGCTGAAATTTTAGTATTTTATTCTCATAATAACGGGATAACACAAAACCACGTGAAGAATGCTTTAAAATGTTTATAACATATATTTTTACAGCATCAAAATCTGCATAACTAAATCATATTTTTAGCCCAAAATCGACATTTTCTATTTATTCAAATAAATAAGTAAATAAACGGTTCTTTGACATGCTTTCAAGTTCCCTGCCACTCTAAATGGCTTAGGAAGACATGGGAAATGAGAATTTAAAATTATTTTATTATTTATTTAAAATATCTCGATGGGTTTTTTTAGGGTACAATTTGGAGTGGGTTTTTTTAAAGGACACCACTATATATCAAAGTAGTTCCTATGCCAAAGATAATGGTGGGATCGAACCAGATTTTTGATAATATTGTTTTATTTTTTAAATGAATAACTGAAAAAAACTAATACACACGTCATGAAAATCCATTCTTTATCCTTAAAATTTCCAAGTACAACTTCAATAATATCCAATATCAAGTCTTCATACTTTGAAAAATATCACTTCGATTTTTATTTCCTATCCAATACAAGCAACAATACAAAATGAATCAATTACAGGCTCAAGAACAAAGCCATTATTGGTTACCAGGTTAAATATGAAGACAATCGAAATAAATCCACTCGAAAGAGAAATTCAATCCACCAAGCAATTCTTCCTCCCTAGATGAGATCTAGATTCCTTTCTTCGATAAAAACAAAAAACGAACTAAGGAGTTACAAGCCCAATGTCTGCAATCCTTCCCCCCAAATGTTTCAATAACTCAGTTTGGACAAAACGATGGAGAATAGAATCAGATAAGTTGAACTCTTCTTAAGCCGCCTTGTCACGCCAGCATTGCCATCCTACTTAACAAGGAAAAAAATGATTGGAAATAAATTTGTTCCCTCGTAACACGGACAGATATTCATCGGCCGGACATTCCGTCAGCCATTTTCTTCTCTGACTCTCATCAATCCGGATTATGCTGCAGGAAATCCAAAAGGCGCAGTCGCAGAACAAAGCGGGATCTGTTCCGTTTGTTCCTAAATGCTTTCTTTTCGTCGCTGGGATTCCCTTTAAGACCCCCCTGAGCAGTTTTTAAGACTTCCCTTTGTGTGAATTGGTAGTTTTAAGGATGACATGGTGTTTAGCTTGGGTAGGTAAGTGCTGGGGGTTTTGCGTAGGCTGAAAACTTCTGGAGCCTTAAAAATTGCTTCTGTCAACTGTAATCTTCAAAGATATCAAAACAACATTTCTTAACGCGAATTTCTAGAGTAAATTTTTCCGTGCTAACTCACTTTAAAGGTTTTTCCGCTAACAGAAAGAAAGTCGTTAGATAGTTTTACAGTCTGTATCTAAAAACGCTTGTTAGATTAACACATTGTTTCCCAACCTTTTTCGGTCCACGCGCCCAACCAAAGCCTTTTTAAATTTTCTTTGCCCCCCATTACACATAAATTTTTGCACTCCATACATAATATTCAATTTAAAAACTTAATTGGTTGATTTTAAAAAGAAAATATTAGACATGTTTAGAAAACTAGTGAATTAATTTTCAAAACACAAGGTTGAGAACTAAATTTTAAATACATAATTATTTTAATGAAAAAACTTTTCATATAATTTAAAGATTTGTGTATAGTAATCAATAATTACAGAATTATCATAACAATGTTAATGAGATACTTGCAGAGCCGTAACCAAACTTAAGTTTCGGGGAGGATGACTAATTAATTACGGTCGTTACGGCCGTATTCACCGGTAACCTGACCGGCGGTCTGGTCAGGAAACCATGGTTACAGCCTCTGATTGGTGGAAGGAAAATATTGAATTATTTTCTCACCAATCAGAGGCTGTAACCATGGTTTCCTGACCAGACCGCCGGTCAGGTTACCGGTGAATACGGCCGTAAAACTTTTTTGAGTGTGGTACAACCTTACGAGTACATTTATACGTTAAGTTTTAATTGTCATAACAGGTAAAATTGTGGGGGCTTG
Source organism: Tetragnatha versicolor (assembly GCA_024610705.1). NCBI lineage: Eukaryota > Metazoa > Arthropoda > Arachnida > Araneae > Tetragnathidae > Tetragnatha > Tetragnatha versicolor. Next base: position 1,709,024 of record JANDEH010000005.1, on the reverse strand, counting down.
ATCCTTTAACCCTACAGTGCATACTGTTGCCATTTGGCACCACGACATTTTTCCCCATTTCCTACTCGAATTTCCATTTCCAAACGACAACACCATTCAATAAGTACAATAGATATAACATTTCATTGTATTAGCACTTTAGACTGCCAGTAGATCACAGCAGGGGTACTATTTTGAGACATTTGTTAGTAGCTAGTTAGACGAAAGTCAAGACACAGAAAACGCCAAAATAAAAGGACCATATAAATTAAAATAAAAAAAATTTCAGCTTGAACAAAAAATGTTCTGGAAAGATAAGTTGTTTTTTTATATTTTTTTATATTTTATATATTTTTTTACTAATTTACACCATAATAGAAGTCACATATTTGATTTTCAAGTGAATTTAAAAAATCATGCATTGTAGGGTTAATACAGTGTTTTAATTCAGTTTGGGACCTTTTGGGTTACACTGAAAGGGTAATGAAGGGTGATATGTGGGTCCTCCCCCAGAGGTTTTTTTTAAATTTGACCAATAAAAGTAAAGTTTGAACTCAATTTGAGAATCTTTGGGTCCAAAGGGGGGCACAGTAGAGAGTGAACCCCTTGTATTCGTGCCTGTTTTTTACAGTGGCGGATCCAGGATTTGGTTTTGGGCGCTAAGAATTTTCATAATCCAATTGAATCTTCTTGTTAATGGTAATACGGAAAAGGTAGAGAATTATCCTAAAAGGAGGGATTGGGGGTCCTCCCCGAGAAAAGTCTTTGAAATTTAAGTTAAAAACCCCACTTTTCAACTCGTTTTGGTACGCCTCATCCGAATTTCGGATATAATAAATATTAGTAAAATATTAGACGTTTTGGGGGGGGGCTTCAGCTCGAAAGTCCCCGTCGTAAATCCGCCACTGGTTTCTTATATGGTTTAATATAAATTTTGGGCAAGTTTACTTCAGCAACCTTTAAATTTCACCTCAACCTTCAACACGTTCCAACACGACTACACAAATTAGGATTTCGTCCAACAAGAGATCCCCACGCGACTCGATGCATGGCGCTCCTAACTTCTTCCGAAAGAAGTGATTTATCTGCAGCAGCGGATCGCGTGTGGCCCAGATGATCAACAAGATAAGCGGGATCAAGAGGGAAGGAGAGGGATTAAGACCCACTCCTTTTCCTCCCACGATTAATGAAGGGCGGGATGAGGAATTACGGGGCCCACCACTAACCCTTCCTTCGATGACGATGAGATGTGTTTGCGGATGACCTTCGCTTGTATGCAGCGGGACGATTATTCCTGGTTTGTTGCGGATAAATGATTTCACAAGCAGCACAAACGTTCAAGACTCGTCCAATTTTTGTCATCTACGGCCAAATTTCGTTTACTTCTGGTTGCAGTTACGTAAACTTGACATTTTTGGTAGGAGTTGTGCTACTATAGGGTGGGAAGGAGGATGAGGTGTGGTGAGATTTGTAGACCTTTTTGGGATGATATGTGTAGTTTTATTGTGAAGAAATCTCATTATTTTACAAATTTGGTGTAAACTTTTATAAAGGGATAAAGTTAGGTGAGATCAGCAATAAAAATTATTTTTATTAAGCCATATTTTATGTGATATTAAATTATTTAATTTGAATTATAACATCGATTTGACTAATGACCACTAATTTCATTGTTTTAAAGTTATTTATTCCTAAATAGAAATTTAGCTAAATATATAATTCTAAACTCACTGCATGATGTGCTAACTTATTTTTAGATTATCTAAGTGAAGCCATTTAAAAACTGTAAAAGGTATTTAACGATTATAAAAACTAGCATTCTAAGAAGTAGTATATTAGGGATGATGAAAAAATAATGAATTTTTTAATGAAAGTTTTTTCGCGGGGGTGTACTAGTCTAGTAGTCTGTATGAATTGGTGCTTTATTTTCTTTAATAAAATGTAAATTGATGTATATGTAAGCAACGTACAAACAAATTTTATACGTTGCTTATACTATATATCTACATTTACATTCTATAGCGTGTGTTAAAACGTGTAAAATTTTGAATAAACTTTTTATTTAAAATATATGTGAAAGTTTATGGTGCTTTATAAATAGTCCTCAAGAATCTTGAAGTCACTACTGTCTGTCTATCACAAGAAGAGCTCTGGCCGTCGCTAGTTCACATAAGCGGTAATAAGGATTTTTTTTGTTTTTATGATCTAAGAACATTTTTAGTCATTTACCTAAGTCAAATAAAAAAATTTATGATTTTTCATGATCGTTATTCATGATCGTGATCTCGAAATTTACGATTTATCATTCGACACCATACCACCGCTCATGTGAACTAGCCACAGTCAGAGCTCTTCTTGTGATAGACAGACAGTAGATCATGCTTCATAAAACCCAAACCAACCGACTTACACACAGGCGCGGATCCAGCACGGCTCCGAGGGGAGGGGCACTTTTCCAGACAAGATCCCCTTGTTTTACTATTGGGGGTATGGGGTCTTCCCCCAGAAAAAAATTTAAATTTGACGTTTAAAAGTAGGATTTTAACTCATTTTTAGAAACGTTTTGAGTCCAAGGGGGGCACTTTTCAACTCTATTACCTTTACTTTTTCACCCAAAATGTCATAATATTGAGGATTTCTTAAAAATAAACACTGAATACCCCATTTTGATACTAATGGGGGATATGGGGGTCCTCCCCCAGCAAAAATTTGGAAATTAGAACTGTAAAAGGTGGGTTTTTACTCATTTTGAGAACCTTTTTGGGTCTCCAAGGGGGGCACTTTCCAGAGTGCCACCCCCCTGGATCCGCCACTGCTTACACATGGTGGGTGATACCCGTCAATGCTATTTCACGACCATCCATACACTCCTTTGCATATAAAGAATAATAAAAGAATGGGCATTCGAGATCCCCTCTCCCCACATCATTCACACTCGGGTACCACATCACCAGGGACCACACCAACGATCATAAATCCGCGGACCAGATATCCATTTTACTCGGAGGCTCTATAAAACAACTTTCGAACGGGAATTCGACACTGACGGAGAGAATAAACCGACGACCCTACGGAGCGAAAATCGGAAGGATATTTTTCGGAAATAAAATAGAGAAAAAAAAACGATCCACCCCTAGAGAGTGGTGAAATGACCTTATGCAGGGCTCGCAGCGCTTCTTTGACAGATGGGGTCCTCGGAACGCACCGGACAGTGATCGATGACCAGGTGTCGGTGGGCGACTGAGAATTTCACGTGACACCCTCGGACACTTCTTCATAAATTGCCGGGACTGGCTCTCTGATTAAGCGATCTGTCAGGGCGGCCGCTGTCATCCATATCGGGAGGATACTTTACCCGGGAATTTCGAGTAACCCTCTTATTTCACTGCTCGAGATAAATCGAAGGTGCAGAGCAGCATGTATATAGATATATAAGGTCGAGTTCCCCCGTACGCTTTGTATTACAAGGTGATCAATAAAGACAAAGTGATCGCGATCTCGGGGAAACTGAAGACGCGGAGTTGTGCTTCCGACACGCTTTGTCTTACATGATGATCAATAAAGAGCAGTCACGGTGATCGGTAATGCCGGGGCTATAGCGTACGAGATGAGATCGTAAAAATGGAAATTGTAGCGAGAGGTATAAGTTTCCAGAAGAGAACATGGGGTATTCGTTTCAATTTATGCCTGATTTACGCATCTGGGAAGCGAAGTGTTCTACCTTATCATTGGGTCGATTCGAAGGTAGCGTCAAGTAGCGGTTCATTTGATATTTTAATGTTAAATTTTTTGTGACTGGAAGAATTGTTGGGCATAACATGAAACTGTTATTTTATACTGTATCAAATATACTTTATAGAAGCGAAATATATCTGCGTATGAGATAAGGGTTACTTATTAAAACTTGATAGCTTAACAGTGACACTTTCTGTAATATCATCTTCTGATATCAGAATGGAACCTTCCTACATGTCTTAAAAGATGAAAAATAATACTTAGTCAACACTATAGATATTTTAAATAAACTAAAACAGTTACCCTCTTTCACAGCTTTGAGGTGCTGATATTTGTGACATTTAGTTATACATTAAAAATTGACACAGGCGTGATGTTTTTGGTATTAAATTTATCATTAAGACACAATGCCACTCCCCCAAACCTATAAAATCTAAAATTATGACCTAAAAGCAACACATTCTATTTAGAAAATTAGCTAAACTCTAACTCATTTAAAAATCAGTAATACTATGGTAATGTTGGTATTAAATGTCTAACTAATTTTAGTCCAAAATTTCCTTCGTTTTTATATTTACACTTCTCAATAAGACCATGCTAGTTTTTGTATCCTCCCATAAAATTTTAATCCAATTGTGATGTCTTCATCATGCGAAATGTGAAACCCAATAGTAAGATCCCCGTATCTCGTTAAGCATGATACATCCTCCCCAAGTTTGCGTGATGAACTGCAGAACCTTTCGCAAGGAGGGCAGATATCTCCTTTGCAGAAGATTACAGCAACTAGACAACACAAGGGACACATTATTAGGATCCGTTTCCATCTGGAAACCCTATCCAGTAAGTAGCCGATAAGGAAAGAGTAATCCATGAATGAAAATTGGCCCGAGTAAATTGGGGATGTCCTTACGATTGACAAAACTGATAAAACTGGAAACTGATTGTAACTGCAGGTTCCTCCCGCAACACCCGAAAGCCCAGGAAGAACAAATTTCTTCCAGCAGCGAAGATCTCGCGCTGATAGAGCCTTCCCGGAGAAGACAATGGAGAGGAACTGTCTCCCACTCGAAAACAATTTAGTAGACGAAAAAAGTGGACTCGGCCAATGTCATGTTTACTTCCACAGCTCCTACCTCGGAGAAGAACAATAACTTCGGCGGCCGCGTTTGAAGTGGAGTTTTAGCGAGGAGGGTAATTAGATGGAAGTGATCGGGGCATAAAAATATGACGAACACTTCATAGAAGAGAACGGTGTTCCGAAAAATATTTACGAAATGGCGTTCTTCTTCATATTGGGTAGCAAAATACAGAGCGGACGGTTTACGCAATTATGGCATCGGTGGGGTTTTCAAAGGAATTAAGCTCGTGTGGATTTTGGTAGTTTGAACTTTTTTTTAACCCTCCTAGTCCTAAACCGCCCGATATTGATGTTACATCATATAGAAAATTTAGGGCGGCTAAGAACGAGCGGGTTAAACTCAAGATGTGTTTTGAATGGGTTTCTTTTGATTGCGGAGGACGTTCAAGACGATTGTTTGGGCAGTTTTTTTTTTTGAAGTTTTGGTCATGTTTTTTGCATTTAAATCCACATTTCTCAAGAAGTGAAGGTTTTAACAATGGAACAAGTCACCAGCATCAGTATGGTAAGAGGTTCTGGAACCTTAATACGATTAAACTTCCTCTATAAAAATATATCCATAAAATGATATTTTGAATTTAGTAAATTCATAATTACTTTTCTCTGAGAATAAATTTTAAATCTCCATTTTAATGTTCTTTATCTAAGTAAATACAATTATCTTGAACTTACGATTATTCAAAAACCATTTTAAAGAACCTCAGCTATATCACGATTCAGGCCAAATACTTAACATAGCTCATTTATCCTCTGGTGAACTGTAATGACAAAAAAGTAATTATAATTAGATAGATATAGCTTATTTTTTGTAGTTTCTGTAAATATTTATAATATAAGCTCAAATTGTGTTTTTATTTTGGAACAATAGGTATAAGTTCACCACAATAAAAATTAGGTCACTAATCTTAGAACTTTAAGGCTAAGCGCGCACTGGAGACTTTTGTCTCGGCGACTTAAAACACTAGTCACTCGAGAGCAATGCATTTCTATGAGGAAATTCTTGGCCTAGTGATCTTGGTCTCGTCGCCATGTGCGCGCACTCTAGCTTCTTGCAATAGCCAGGGAAGCAATTTTGTCTTTGTCTCCGAGACAAAAGTCTCTAGTGCGCGCTCAGCCTAAATGTCTCTTTGTCGTATTAAATGTTCGTATTTTTTTTGGTTTATATGTAGTTTCAACTATTACATCATTTTTGCAGTTTTAAAAAATATTTACTTATTTTCTTCGGAAATTTGGCATTTTGGTCTATCTTATCTCTTTTATTTTTTCTCTCATGTGCCTTTATTAAGACCAGTTTAGTTTTCATTAAGTTAAATGTTATGAGTACTGGTACCAGTAACCAGTACTGGTTTAACTCTCTAAAATTAAGGATTATGATTATCAAGGATAAGTTGCAAACGGAAAGTGGTGATTCAGAACCACAGAAAGTGGTGATTCAGAAGCTTTTCAAGCTATACTAAATTTATTTAATAAAAACCACATTCAAAACTAAGTTCAAAAATCTAGCAATTGAATTTAAAGATAGGGGGATCGCAATAACACAGCTTTACCCCATTACCATCAACTTTTCATCACGATTCAAGCACCAACAAATTGCCTTCACAATCGAGGGACATAAAAAAGGGGAGATTTTGCACCCAACATAAACTACAAAAAAAATCGACCTTGCAAGATTTTCCTTATTAACAACACAGTCCACCGAAAAAAAAAGCAACAAGTGTGACAATGAACATGAAAATGTAGGCTGCCCACAATGCCACGCCGGCGACGATGATGATGAAGAAATAATAAGGATGCTTACGTTTTTAATTGAACCTTTCGAACAAGTCTCTAGATGCTATCGTCGCGGCACAACAATACCTTTGCGTGTACGTTCAACACTCGACATACCCGTGGAAGAAAAAAAGGGAAAGAAGAAAAAAAAGTCGACGAGTTTCCTGACTTTGTCGTGATTGGGACAAATAACTCATTTCCTGTGGGGGTTTTTGTTTTCGTTCTTTATTTAAGTCCCATTCGAAGGATTAAAAGCCCGATATCCTCCGATTTACGCCACTCGAAGAGGGTGCTCGGCGGAACGTGGTAATGACTCGGCGTCAAATAATTTTCATACTTTTCCCTGACTTAATGCTGAGTTAAGTGCGAACATGCGCCGATTTATTAATTGAAACGTGGTTTCATTATCGAGTGTTACCAGCCGCCGTGTGACATGCAACTACGAAATCGTCGTGCCAGACGTGGTAGGGAGATAATTATCTGTCTGTCCGAGGGTAGTCAGCTACGGTCTCGTCATAGGAAGTGGCTAATAAACAGGGTCTTGTCGCACCGCCAGTGATGGTCATTATTGGGAAAAGCTCGAGTTTATTTGGTGCTTTGAGGAGCTTAGGAATCCTGAATTATGCTACGACGTTGTTCGATTTTTAGGTATTTATAACTTGAGATTAAAAAGATGGAGATTGGGTCATAAAATGGTGCAAGTTGAAGGAATTGGTAATTTTATGTTGTAAATTGTAGTATAAGAGCATAGTTTGATTTTGTAAATCATCGCCAAAGAATAGTAACATACGAGTTGTCAATTCAACTAGAAAGTAGTAGGATTGTCACGAATTCAAAATGTGTACTAAAAACAATTTAAAACTTTTAAATCGTCTTGTTTTTTTATCTAGGAAAAACACCGGCACAGCTCAAAAACATAAAATTTCATTTGAAAGTTGAATGCTAAGTAAGGTTTCGTAGGTATATACACCATCATGTGGTCGAATATTCGAATTACATTTGCGGTACTGTACACACATAAGATATGACTCTTTTCTTTTTATCATAAAAAAAGAAAAAATCTTTGAAGTTCTGTAAGTCTTTTCCAAATTAAAGATATAGCAGTTACTAATTCATTTATCAATTTCGTTCCTTTGCATTAATGTTCGATGCCTTGTATCTGGTTTGTTTTGCTGATTTGTACCAATTACACTATCATACTAGCATAGAAAGTCATATAAAGTCCGATGCGTTTTCCACAAACCTGACTGTCGTAAAAACAAATCTATATTTTCAATCCTTCCGAAACTGATTCATTTGTTAAGATGAATTATAAAAAAGCTGCATTGAAAAAATGAGGTATAATAAAGCTGAGTGTTAAATGAAATAGTTATGAAATAAAGTATATATTCCCGGTGTTTTCCCTTATTAGAGAATTCTAATAATACGTGCTTATTTAAACAGGTGCAAATTTGGAATTCAAATTTTTTAAAATTTTTTAGATAAAAAGAGTGCCTAACAATTATTTCAATTTCGCAGTTTTGAAACCAATCTTTCTCATTTCTAAAATTATATCGATCGATCTACGAGAGAAGACAGGAGTAACATGTATATATGTTCCCAAGATGATATTTTATAATTAGGCAGTACTTAAGAAACACATACGTGAAAAAACACAAAATAAATAATATACCAATGTAAAGGATTGTTAGCAAGCGTGTCAATTGACTAGCATGCCAAATCATGTTGTTAAGCATTTAAAAAGATAGTGTCTGAGACAAAAAAGGATGCCACGCGAAACGTGACATAAAAGAACGGATATAAGAGCAATTACACATGAGTCACAAGATCTGATATTAAAAAAAGATAGAAATGATACCTCAAAACGGCGCGAATATCACTGACGCGTGTAAATATTAACAAGAAATTGTTTGTTGTATTACAACCGGAAGGTGTACCAGTTTCTGCAAGACCTGAAAATGTGGTCTGCTTGAAAGTATTAATTAGAATTTTAGAGCATATTTAGATGAAAGGAAACCCTTCAAGGTTTTATTGACAATTGAATTTCAAAGTAGATAGCTCTAAACTGTTTTCTTTTTAAGTTAAGTTTAATAACTGCTTTTAAGGTTTTACATCCCCAATATGTCACTGAAAATGCCACTTAGTAATGTTCTTTTCCTTGTTAAGAATATTACTTGAATTGGTTGAAAAAGATAACTACATTTTCTTCACATTAAATTTGTTAATAAGCACGTGAAGTAGGTAAATAAAATACAAATAAAAGTAATCATGTTATTCAAAGTAATTAAACAACAATAGTTTTCCATGCTTTTTAAAATTCTATTCCCTATTCTAGGCTGTTGATTTAGGGTAATTTTACATAAATGCAGTTTGAATTACCATTTGCAATATGATTAATAATGAATTCTGTAACTAGCTTCATGAAATTAAAAGAGTTTAATCAAAGTTATTTCATAGGAAAGTTTCTTAAATTTTGGTCTTGAACTTTATTATGCAGTTTGAATAAGCATTTTCAACATGATTAATAATGAATTCTGCAACCTGCTTCATGAAATTAATAGAGTTTAATCAAAGTGATTTTATAAAAAGTTTCTTAAATTTTGATCTTGAACTTTATTAACTACAAACATAATTATTTGTTTTAATAACTATATACATCTACAATCAATGGTACAATGATCATTCTGTTAATAACATCCTTTTGAAAAATGTGTTTCTTCACATCAAACTTTTAACATAATTTTCTTACATTTTTCTTATGCGTTTCTTACATGTCTTACATGTTATGTATTTTCTTAAATGTTAGCATTTCTTACATGTTATGTGTTTTCATACATGTTTACATGTCGTACATATTATGAGTGTTCTTACATGTTTACATGTCTTACATATTATGATTTTTCTTATATGTGTTTCATACATGTTTCTTACTTATTCCAGAAAAGGGGAAACCATTGAAATGTTGCTTTAGGATGTTAGAGAAATTGGGGGTCGTAGATGATAGATACATGATATAAAGTAATAATGAAAGGATTCATTTATTTCTATAGTGCGATTTCACCTGTTTAGAAGGTGAGATCACTATCTGGAGTAGACCCTCTACAGCCCGCGGACCGGAGGTTACCCCTTATATGCACCATCACGGATATTGTCTTTTTTTTCAATGGGCGGGTACTACTGGATACTAATCCTTGACCACTGAACTGTCCTAAGAAGTACCTACTTAGCGTTACCCAGCGAGCACATGTGGACCGAAGCCACGGAGGTGAGGTACTGGCACCCGCACCACACACACACATTCGCTCGCACAACCCCTTTTTACATTAATTCATCACACAAAGACAGAAACTAACATCCATGCTAAACGGGGATTCGAACCCCAGACGTACGGCTTCGCAGTCAGATACTCTAACCACTAGGCCAGTACGTCGGCCGGATATTGTCTCTAGAAAACTAAATAGTGAGGTGACGCCTTTACACATGTGCAATAGGAAAATGAATCGAAATCCCAGCTGCAGTTGCAGACCTCACACAATGAAAAGGAAAGGAGACACCGAAAACCCGTAAAGGTATCTGCAAGAACCAGCAAGGCAGAAAACTCTTCGGTCCGAACACAGAAAACAAACCCCGTCCGAAAGTTATCGGTTTCATTGCGAACGGAAACGCAGCGTTTCTACGTCTGTCACATGACGAAAGTGGCCGTAATTCGTGTGGAAAAGAAAGCCCACCGATTGTCACTCCACCTCTCCGAGTCACCATCTGCACATCGAGGGTACAAGAGCAAACCAGTCGGTGCTACTAGAGACTGGCTTCCCCTGTGGCGATTTCGATGTTTGATCTACTGGAAGACAGATGGACAGACGCGTTCAATTGCAGATATCCTGTTGTCAGGAAACGCCTACGCAGCGCTGGGAGAAGTGCTGAACCATAATAAAAAGGTGGCAATTACTTCTTCTGCTTCTGGTTTGTTTCGCTTATCTCCGAGTCTGCTGTGTTGATTTTCTCGTTTCAAAATGGTTGATCTAAGTTGCGTTAAGAGGTTTCTTCTTGACAATTACTTAAGTTATTATGCGTTTTGTCTGCGGTGGAATGACAGCTGTTGATTTCCGTCGTGTCGAAATGTTCGTCAGGCTATCGAAGTATGCGGATTGGTTTATTTTTATTTTCATCTTTCTGCAAGGAAAGAAAGTTGAAACCTCTGTTCATTGAAAAGTCCTCGTTCGCAGTCTGAAGAGAGTTTATTGTGAAAATGGAGTGCTTCACCACTACCTCTGGTTAGAGGAATATGTGAGAACACTCCAGCTCTCAAGCGTCGCCTCCAACCGTGGACCAGTTTCGCCCTTGTTAGGGCTCATCAGCAAGGTATAGGAAGGTAACGCAAGAGAGCAGAGGGAGAGCTTTTAGTCTAGCCGACTATAACGGAAAAAAGTGGTGACCATTGATTAGTCCTCCACTATCTGCCGGGATGAACTGCGCAATCCCTAGAACAGATTTAATTCCCGAAAAGACAGTTTTCTCACAGAGATTATTGTGACTTATTTACTCTGACATAGCTCTGTACATCGCCCTATACATAGTGGGGAAGGTTCTGACAGGAGTTTAAATCAGCGATCTAGGAGCTCCACCAAAAGTCCAACTCGCGATGGTCAAATAAGTTCTCTTTAAGGTCCAAAGCCGTTAAAATGTAAGAAAAAGAAGTTGATTCTGAATCTAGTTGAATTTCCGTAAATTAGTCAAATAGTACTATGCTCCAGAGGTTTTCAAATGAAATATAGTTTGACTTACGTGAAAAACGTTTGACGTCGTAAGATATTGGGGCGATTGTCATGGAAGAAGGTTATTCCTCTCAACTTTTGGGGTGATAGTAATTCACAAACGCCAAAAAATATTTTCTGTCTAGTCTGTGTAACTATCATTTATCTATATTTGAACTTTTTTCAAGGTTTTGTGTTTCTGTCGAAGTTTTATTTCTTCTGTATTTTTAAGGATGGAATATAATAATACTGTGCACGTTAACTGTTGGTTTACCCAACATTAATAAGAACCTAGACTGTAAAGAACACTACAAAAAATTTCTTGCTTAAATATCTCATCAAAATCAATTTGTTAAACTCTCTTCCAATTGGACGAAATTATACGATCTCTGAAATGAACCCCATCATTCAGTTATTTCCATGTTTTTTCTAATGCCCAAGTAAAACTATAAAACATTCACCGATTTAAGTAGACGATTATAGGCAAATTAGTTTTAAACGCTGATATATTGGTCCACAAATAATTGGACTGCTCCAATTCTTTCTTTTTTATGTTCGACAAAACCTCCCTTGACCTTGTCCAACCGTTTTTCGTCTTACTCACGACGCTCTCGAGACAATTATATGATATTTCCTGACATTTTAATTCTGCTTTATCCCTCATTATTTGTTCCCCATGCCCCACTTTCGGAACACAGTAGTAGACCTCCGCAGAAACATAATATGCAGGCTAATCCAGCTTGGCGATGATCGTTAGCAAAGTCCGCCAACGCTCTCTCGGACTCTCTTCCTCATATAAGGTGCGAAATCATTTTTAGCGTCTCTCTTTTGGCATTAATTGCACCTAACTAAGCTGTGAACGTGACTTCAGCATGCAAATGTCACGGAGCGTGACGGCTTATACCTGTTTATTACTCTACAATGCTTGGCTTCGGAGCCGCATGGTTGGCTTTATTAAGCGTTGTAAAAAGGTCCTCCGATATGTGGTAACACCGAATTACATCCTTAAACAGACAAGTGCATGAAAAATGACCGAGTGTCTCTCGGAGAATTGTTTACTGGATATAAATCCTCTGTAAGCACCTTTGTCGGGTAGTAAAACGCAACCCTCTCTTTTCCTTCTAATGAACCCATTGATGGGTCTTAAATCAAAGCAATGGCGGTCATCTGTGTTAACACTTGACTGTATAAGTATTGATTTGCAATTGAAAGCGCCGTTTTCTGGGTCTGTGTATACCAATGCATTAAAAGTTTTTTATTTGGGTCATTGATATATTCACGCCCCAGCAAGTAAATTACATACATTACATTACCCACACATTTTTTATTACCTATACTATTCAGACAATGTTTCAACCTCCTAAACCAATTTTTAGAGAGTTCTCACTAAACCTAAATACACGAAAAATTTCTGAATTTTTTTTTACAAAACAGCAAACAAATCATAAAACCTTGGAATTTTGTTAATTATATTTTGTGATCAATGGCTATTTTTATAGTTGTAATGGGCAGGTTTCATTTCTTTATCACCCTTCTTTCGAAAGTAATAGTCTTTCAATGTAAATGAAATTTTGCAAAGTTGTTTTTTCTTGAATTTAATAAATGGATATAACTATAGAACTATATACAACTTACAAACTTGAAATTTGACTAATTTTGTTCCATAATTCTATTACCTTAATTTTATGTGTACTATGGTCAATTTTCTTCAAAATTAAAAACAAATGGATACCATGTATACCTTCTAAGTAAAACATTTATATAAGACACGTAGATAACATTTATAGAAGCACATTTATTTTTTAGCAGTACACAAATCTATACTATTGTGAACAAGAGGAATCAATGAAAGACTCACAGCCAGAATAGCCATTACTTGTTCCATCCCGAAATCGGTCGATCTAGTAGCAATACAACTGCGGCGCTCCCCGCGGTCCCAGGCACCATATCCAAAAAAAACCTTGTTAACCGATAAATCTCTTGAAAGGCCCTCGGTAGATGATATAAGTAAAAAGAAGCGGAGAAATAAAAGGATCTGCTGGTGATAGGAAGCTGCTGGTGCGTTAAATTAATTTTTGCGGGGATCCTTTTTCAAGACGTTTTTTGCCGCCCAAGTTCGTGGCTTGTACCTGCGTTGTCGCAGAAGAGTATTGGAGGCCCTCGCGTGTTTTTCATGTGTGAAAACTAACGGTCGAATAAAACCATTCATCGGGGCAAGGGGAAAAAAGGCACAGGCGGGTTATTAATAAAAAGAGAGGGAGAGAGAGCCCACAAAAGCTGATTCGATTTCGTAACTCAATAGCGTAACTCTCTAATACGATATTTGGGAGAGATAAGGAGCCTTTTAATTCCGAGGCAGAATATCGGGGATGTTGGTGGAAAGTATGACACTCGACAGGGAAGTCCGTGATTAAGTCGGAGCTCTTCTTCTCAGAGTGCTTTTTCTCTCTCGTTTCTTTTGTTGCTCGGGAGCCTCTTCTTCACGGTTTATTCCTCGAATTATTTTAAGGATAAGGATCTCTATGAGTGGTATGGGGAGGGGATGTGTTCGGTATCTTTTCTTCATTACAACGAAGCAGCGGCCGCTCTGTTTTTTGGGGAATTACAATGATGCTTTGTTGAAACAGGGCTATCTCAGAATTGATATGGGGACTTCACTGAGACAGTGTGTGGAATTATTATTCATTATTTGGTTTCGCGATTGGATTTTACAAGAAGTGGTGTGATTATAACTATCAAAGAATTATTTGCATACATAAATCTGACGCTTTATAATTTCAAATATAAAATAATTAATGTGTTTCCATAAGCATTTTTATACTTAACAATTTGTAGAAGTCATCGACATCCTATTTTCTTTCTCCTATTAAAGTATTCTAAATACAAGTATTAAATTTCATTTGATCAATTTATGTAATAAAAACGTAAATTTCGTAAGTACTAAATTGGAATTTTATAAAATAACCTTGGGTTAAAAATTGTAAATTACAGTAGGAACTTTATAAACCACAGCCGTCTCATCTTTTGAATGAGTTCCCTTTGGTGAAAGTCCTTAGTTGTCACCAAGTTGGTACTGCTTTAGCGCAAATGAATATTTGAGACTTGGTCTCAAAACAGCTGATCAGCTCTAAAATAGTGCCAACTTGGCTACCGTTAAGAACTTTCACCAAAGTTTGGCAACAAAACGCGACCCCAAGAATACAAGCATTACTGCATGGCATTAAAGTTCAGCTGTGAAAACAATTTCCAGTAAAATCGCCGTCACGTGACGTCGATTACGAGTATGCCGTATTTAGAGGTCTTTCTGGAAATTACCTTATAATATTCTAGTATCTCTTTAGGGATACCATTGCTCACTCCACCCCTAACTATCTTCTATGGTTGAGACAACCTGGTTCTTATAAGTGCTTCTCTGTTTCTGCTGTATTTAAAGTTTCAGAATACTTAAATGTGTGTTCTAAGTGCCTTATACTTTAAAAAACTAGTAGGCATTAAATTCTCCAACTTTGAAAATATAACAGTTGAGGAGTACCATAATATTACAGTTTTGTGTATGATAATAAAAACATATGTTCATCAAAAAATTAAAATTAATTTACTCAGAAATGCTAATTTTAATCTTTAAATCCCCAAGCCAAAACGTTAATGCATACTAAGAAAGGTATAAATCTACAATGCAATTTTTTAAGGTGTACTAAACATTATTCTTCAACACCTGGTTTAACTCCTTAAGTCGCCGCGAAACACTTTCCAATTACATTCAAACTTAATAAAACACCCGCTAATAATATCCCGACATTTAAAAGGTGTGCCACACAGTTGTTACAAATGAACCAAACACCCTTAAAACATTCATACATTCAAAAAGTTGAAACGAGATCGCTGAAAGCCTCTCACGAACCCCTAAATAATTAAACACAATGCGCCCATTCAAATTAATGCCGAATGCGCCTTGATAGAGCGAGCATATCAATATTCCGGATGTCAAACTGTGTCGTGGCGGCCCTTAATTGTTGAACTAGAAGTCGTCGGAGGTTCCAGCGATATGTTATCACCTCTGTCCGAACGTGAGCGGTGTAACAAGGCTCCCTCAGCCGCAGTGCGGGAGACATAAACGCTACAAGGGGGCTGATGGAAGTTTCGCGTGAGGCCTTTCGCTTCCTTCTATGTTCCAGAACGCCATGCATAAATTCGAGGGCCGTGCCTGTTTGCTGGGGAGTCCCCGGGTTTTTTTCTTCCGAAATGTATAATTTTTCACCCTATGTGTACTGAAAATGAGAAGTGTAACACTTTTTGGTGAGAAAATTGTGAGGGAGGGAGGTTTTCTTGGAATTATGTTTGTATGCTATGTTGTATCACTTGAAATGCTTGTGTTAATGTCATAGTTGTATTAACTATTGTATGCTTATTACCTACTACTCAACTTTCATGCTAAATGCCTGTAAAACTGATCAAAAGCTAAGATTGGAGGGTGTTTGGGATTGGTGTATTTAGTTAGATGGCGCTGTTTTGCATATATTTTTAATATTATTGCTAGATGGCTCTGCATATTGTGCATATGTATATATGCACCCTGTTTTTGTAAATGAAGGAGATATTTTTACACAGTCCATTGAGTTGTGTCGTGATCAGAGGGCAATGTAGGAAGGAATTCTCGAGTATTAATTCTTTTGGCTTATATTGCATGATAACTCGACTCATTTAAAACCAATATTTATGATACTTTAGTTGAAACAATTACCTCGTATACTATATCCTTTCACAAGACTTATTACAAGATGTACTTATTTTTGAAGTTATTGATGTGAATTGAAAATTTTTATGGATCTTTAGTAAAAACATACATAAAGTCGCATAGTAATTTAAATTTCTTTTCTTAGAAAAAATAGTAACAGTCTCAATGAATGGCTTTCATGAAAATAGAATACCTATAAATGCTGTGCATAACAAATATATTATTGGACTAACGGATTTTTAATAAACAAAATGTAATGATCTGTCTAAAGCCTTTGACAGCTTGAAAATGTATTTATCTATTTCCTATTACATTTTTTGTTTCTTGATACATAGGTACTACCTAAATATTCTCAAGTTTATGTATGCAACCATTAAAATTATCTTTGAAAATAACTGTTCACACAGTCAACTGTATCCTGCAGCAAAAACATTTGCATATAAGTGTACTTGACACCAAAATATATACAATGCATTTCGTCTCAACTGACAATCGGAAAAATCCCGCATTTGTGAGAATATATTTAAAAAAGAAAACACGTAACCACACACCAAAAGATATCTAGTTACCAAAAAATCGGAATTGTTAGACAGAGTTCTACTGTTGACTGATAGTACCTGTGTCAATCGCTTTCCTGCCGAATATTGGATAAATTTCCTAGTGACTCAATTGCAAACGCTTTTATAGAACAATGCATCGGATTTAAAATCCGAGGTTGGTACAACATGGTTTTGACCGATCGCATTTGTGTTACGAATGCACGCAGGGGGTTTTTCTATCTGTTCCTGTTTAGGCAATTTGTTGTTTAGCCTCTAATAATGTATATTTATCATTACGTTTTAAATGGAGGGCGACATGAATGCTCACATGAATGAATTTTTCACGAATGGAGAAATATCACGATATATATCAATGCAAAAGCTCGAACACGGCCCTTAATGTGCCGGTGGTCATAATCAGCGGTACGTAAAACATTGTACATAATGGTCGTTGGATGACTTCCCAAAATCTGTTTCTGTTGATGTTCGCCGCTGAAACTACAAACACAAAAAACAACGGGTGAAAGCAAATGGATTGACGCTTAAGTATTTAGTACTGGAAAATAAACCATGAATAAACCATCGAGATTTCCCCCCATGAAACTATTGTTTCAAATCGCGTGATCCTTCAAAAACAATATTTTATTCATTGGTACCAGTTAGATACTCCGCTTGGAGCCATGTACTCCTTTGCATTAATAAACAATAAATAGTTTTAATGATATTGCTTTTCCATGTAGTCTCTGCATACCCGGCATTGCGTGCGGAGACATCATAAGGGAGGCATGGAAAATATTATATCAATATTTAGTCGTACAGCGGTGCCTACTTTTACCAGCAAACAATCTACGCCCAGGTAGTTCAAGGGTGTCACGTGAGCACTTAGAACGCGCGTGGCTCGTGTCCGCGAGGGGACTGGGAGAAGATGAATCTTTCATTTGCCCAAATTGGCTGTCGACTGCTTTGTTAAGGGACGACGATGCGTTTTGTTGGAATAAGTCATTATTTCTTATTCTCTTACCCAATATCCTTATGATATTTTTATTGGGCACAATGACTTAAATTGAAATGTGATTTAATGTTTAAGTAGCCAAGGAGTAAAAATACTGAGTGTGACATAAGTTCATTGTGAAAGGTGCATAGAATTTAAATAATAAAAATGTAATTTAACAAATTATAGTTTGATATTCTGTATGATGATGTATCACTGCTACTAAACTACTTGCAAAAATAATGAAAACTTTATCTTGTAAAGAACATCCATATTATATATAACTCCAAGTAAAAACCTTGTCACACACCACTTATGTTTAATCCATTCAATTTAAAATCTGAATTATTGGTGTTTTAAATCAAATCACTAAAGAAGCCCCCATGACTTTTTTCTGTAGACATGTTTATGTCCATCGTTTTACCCTCTATCAAAATAAAAAATACTTTTTCACCAAAACATACGGTACTAGTTAAATAATGAAAACAGTATGTTATAAAAATGTTTCTGTTTAATATAAATGGAAGTAGCATATTGTTTCTTTTAATAAAATATTTTCTTTTTTATCATATTAAGGTATCCGACTGGTCTAGGCGACATTTTTAAAAATATTCCTTAAATGAATTTTTAAAGGTTATTTTGTAATAGGATATGTTTCAAAACTACAAAAAAAACTAAAAAGCAAAATTTTTAAAAACAATTTTTCAAAATATTGAGACATTTATGCGAAAATAAAGGCAAATTGTCACGTTACGCCAAACACGTTTATAAAAGTTCTAAATAAGATACAAACATGTTGTTTAGCAGACTCTGAAGTTTACATGCAGGGTGTTTCAAAATTGCGTTGCACGGCTTTTATTCGGAACCAATGCCTCCTAAGGTCTTGGAAGTAAGGTCTACCCCTAGGTAAGTGACCCTGGAGAATCCATTGAGATGACTTACAGCGTCCCTAGCGGCGAAATTAAAAAATTAAAAAAAATAATTTAAAAACTAAAGGAGATAGAGCAAAAACCTCAATAAGAGTATTGTTGCCAACGTCAAGAAGAACTCACTGAAAAAAAATTTGATCAAAATATCTTGAATATTCGCGGAGATATTAACATGTAAAAATAGCACTTTTTCAGGGGTCAAAAAATAAAAAGTTCGCATATTTCCAAATTTTTCAGTGTTATTGTGTAGTTTTGTGTTTTTTTAGTTGAAAGAACA
This sequence comes from Tetragnatha versicolor, assembly GCA_024610705.1. Taxonomy (NCBI): domain Eukaryota; kingdom Metazoa; phylum Arthropoda; class Arachnida; order Araneae; family Tetragnathidae; genus Tetragnatha; species Tetragnatha versicolor. The sequence continues at coordinate 1,690,177 of JANDEH010000005.1, read as the reverse complement.
CAAAATTTAATCAAAAAATCAAAAAAATTTGCAAATATGTGAACTTTTTATTTTTTGACCCTTGAAAAAGTGCTATTTTCACATGCTAATATCTCTCCGAATATTCAAGATATTTCGATCAAATTTTTTTCAGTGAGTTCTTCTTGACGTTGGCAACAATACTTTCATTGAAGTGTTTGCTCTATCTCCTTTAGTTTTTAAATTAATTTTTCTATTTTTTTAATTTCGCTGCTAGGGGAGCTGTAAGTCATCTCAGTGGATTCTCCAGGGTCACTTAACTAGGGGTAGACCTTACTTCCATGACCCTAGGAGGCGTTGGTTCCGAATAAAAGCCGTGCAACGCAATTTTGAATAACCCTGTATACATCTATGTTGTGAACTACAAAAATTCCAACATTAACACAAGGTTCAGAGATACAGATGTTCAAAACCACTTATATGGAAATTTACCAAAAAAATCTGATTTTTATGCAAAAGCACTTGAAAAATAGTTTTATTTAAGAACTGGCTTTAGATAACAGAACAAAACATTTATAATAATATGAACAACAAACTCAGGAAGTTTTGTAATCATACTTAAAATATAGTATAGGAGAAATCACGTTTACCGTGAACCCTACTGCTCAAATATTCCATTCCTCACAAAACGCATGTTAAGATATTTCCGGCCACAGTATTAGATAGCTTTTTGGATACTAAAATTGATGCATAACTCTTTTTCTAATTTAGCTAGAATAAAAAGTAAGATATTTTGGGAAACCTTGTTAAACTGGCTTCAAGAATAGATCATAAAATGTTTTTCACATTTTTTGACAAAACGAGGATTTTAGACCTGTCGGATACCTTAATAGGATTAGGTTTGATTTGGGTTATTCATGATTATTCTACTTGTAATCGCTTTACTTGTTTCAAAGTCTTTTCAACAGCTTTTATTTGGAACCAACATGAAGACCTTGAAAACCTTGTTCAAAATAAAGTTTAAATTTTTTTCCCAAATGAATCTTTGTTAAATTAAAGGGGAAGTGCTTCGTTGTTATCTAACTAACAGTTCATCTTTGAATTAAGTCATTGAAACATTTCTCATATAATTTTTCTTTTAAGTTTATGGTTATTTTGCATATTTTTTTATAATTTTTCGTCATTAATTTTAATATAAATAGTGCTTTTAAAGAGACTAAAAGTCAAAAGAACCACAAAGGAACCGTCCAAATGAGTCACCACAGCTGAGGGGGAAAACGTACTAATCATGTTGAAGAAAAGTTTCTTTCCCAGCATACTGTCTACTAGCAAGGAAAAACTAGTTTTACAGGGTTTTTAAATGAGGTGCCAAAGGTGTAAAAACACTTCGGGGCATCACGTTTATGCTTCTAATAGTCGAATTTAGCCGAATACCATAAAGCACTTCAAACATAAAAACCGTTATTTAAATAAAAAAGCACAACCTATATACTTAATAGCAAAAAAAATAATGAAATACTGTAATCTTTAAATTTTGGTTCTCTATCTTGGAATAAGCAAAAAAAGTAAATAAACCTAAAATAAAAATTTTACCTTTAAAGTTAAACGATTGTTAATGCTGTGAAATGAAAATTAAATACTATTCACTATTTGAATTGCAATCCACGTATAGACGTATGGGTAGTTCTGACTTTGACTAATCAAATATGGGATCGAGGCATGTTTGACAATAATTATTATAAATTATATCCGTTGATCATTCATCTTATTTGTTCTTAAGTATGTGTTAATATTATGTAACCCATGGAAGTTAACTCTAAGTAATCAATTTGCGTCTTATTCTGCCAACTCCTATTAAACCAATTTGTTACAATTACATTTAAAGTAAATTTCACATCCGGGAATTATTCCCCAATATAATAATTACTTATAAAATGCAATGTTTATTCAGACTCATATTTCCTCGCATTTTTAAAGTGGAGATAGATTTTAAGAAAAGTTAATCATAACATAGTATCTCTCGGAGAACAAACGTCTATCTCTTTTGTAAAATATAACAGGTGGAATATTATAAGCTCTATATCGACCCACAAAGCAAAGTCTCATGCTTTCCATTCACTCCATTCCTCGCTTAGCAAAATGAAATCAGAGCCGCGTCACGCAAACAGAGAGAGAAGGATGGTTTTTAAATCACAATGCTTGCACACAAACTCGAGCTTCATTAGCAAACCCGATTTAAACGGGACAACAAATCGACGGGAAACCGCAAACATTACACCTAAAAATCAAGGCGACAACACTGCCGGTGGACAATGAGGCAGAGCAACTGAATTATGCCTCTGCCAACACTGCCGCCCCATTAAAGAAATCGGAACTCTCGTTTTATGGTAAACAGACGAATTTTAACCCAAACAGTCGCGTGTCGAAAGGTGAATAGAGAGAGAGAGGGCTATGTAAAGGTTTTTGTTTTGTAAAACTGCGATCCCCCTGTACAATAGCTGGACCAGGGACGGACGGTTACCCTTGTGTAATGCGGCAAACAAGCTATTATTGCGTGTTTGCAAAGTACGTTCGCTAAGCCTAACATGTCCGACCCAGTGTGTTGTTGTTGTTAATTTTGTATCGCCTGTTAATGGCGTTCCGAGGCAACAAAGCATTTTGTGTTTGTGTTCGGAACCAACGGACATTAAGCAACAAATGCTTTATGAAGTTGGCCGACACTTAAGTCAGAATGCATAAAATTACCATCGTACAAGTGGCTCGTATAGAAAAAGGAATTATCCATTTTCCCGGCATGTCTTATTATCATACCATTTGAATAAAAGCTACATGCACCCTGGACAGGAATAGGGAAAGGGTTTTTTATGTTTAATTATTAATGGGATTCTTTAATATTTGATGAAATTATGCGTTGATATTAGTGTACAATACAAACCATCTTCCTCACTACCAAACTATTTGAAAATGATAAACTTTGACAATGAAACAGAAGAGGAAATATATTTTTGAAAAATTCAAAATTGAGGTCCTTGCAGCAACAATAAGTTAACTCCAATTAGCTCATTGTTGCTTCAAGCATCTCAGTAAGGGTAGGATGGTGTAAGTTTGAAACCTAAACAATTATATATATACAGGGTGTTTCAAAATTGCGTTGCACGGCTTTTATTCGGAACCAACGCCTCCTAGGGTCTCGGAAGTAAGGTGTACCCCTAGGTAAGTGAACCTGGAGAATCCATTGAGATGACTTACAGCGCCCCTAGCGGCGAAATTAAAAAGATGAAAAAATTAATTTAAAAACTAAAGGAGATAGAGCAAAAACCTCAGTGAGAGTATTGTTGACAACGTCATGAAGCACTCACTAAAAAAATTTGATCAAAACATCTTGAATATTCGCGGAGATATTAGCATGTGAAAATAGCACTTTTTCAGGGGTTGAAAAAGAAAAAGTTCACATATTTACAAAATTTTCAGTGTTATTGTGTAGTTTTATGTTTTTTTAGTTGAGTGAACACAAAATTTAATCAAAAAATCAAAAAATTTCCAAATATGCGAACTTTTTCTTTTTTGACCCCTGAAAAAGTGCTATTTTCACATGCTAATATCTCGGCGAATATTCAAGATATTTTCATGAATTTTTTTCAGTGAGTTCTTCATGACGTTGGCAACAATACTCTTACTGAGGTTTTTGCTCTATCTCCTTTAGTTTTTAAATTATTTTTTTTAATTTTTTAATTTCGACGCTAGGGACGCTGTAAGTCATCTCAATGGATTCTCCAGGCTCACTTACCTAGGGGTAGACCTTACTTCCATGACCCTAGAAGGCATTGGTTCCGAATAAAAGCCGTGCAACGCAATTTTGAAACACCCTGTATATTTTCAATTAACAAGAAATAGCATTCAAAATTACATCTAAAGGAGAGGCCTATAAACGTTTAAAAACATAATAACTGTAAATATTACCTTTCATACAATTTTATAAGTCCTGATAAATTTTAAGAATTTAAAAAAAAATTCACAGTTAAAAACTGATCTTGTTGATTGTTTTGAAGGCAGCTACTAACTTCTTAGGATCATCCACATTTCTCTGAAAAGAAACAATGTATAACTCATAAAATGGGATTTAATATGATCTCAAAGTTTTTAACAACGTTAAAACAACCATTAAATAGTAGTCCGCAGGTTATGATGCACTATTGAATCCCAACAATATCATTTTACAAAATTGCTCACTTTAAACATGTGTGGCTTTCCCTCTCCTCCAAAAAAATCCCCCACCCGTGACTGATATAATAGCGAAGTCTAAAGAGCCTCTCTTCTCTCATATTTATAAATCCAGTACTTCTGTTCTGCTCCAATTTAAGCCCGCCATGAATCAGCGGTTGATCTCGCAGTGGTAGCGAAATAGCGTTTAAGTCGCGGATATAAAAACAAATAACGCTCTTTGTTATTTTGTTTGCTGCGGCCGGACACGGAATGATGGCACTTATTGGAGCTCAGGAAATCTCGGGTAATTTATTGTTGAGGAGAGAGTGCTCGGGAAATATGGGCGGTAATGGCGCGTGAAATGTGGTTTTCGATACTGGAGGGGCCGACACTCGATTGAACGATGGGGATCTGTCCACGGATGAGAACCGTTCAAAGAGTAGAGGAGAGGAGGGTATTATGGAACACCCTTTATATATTTAAGAATAACTCTATTGGTTTTTAATAAAAATCCGCCGAATCATTTTAAGTATTGGGTTGTCCCATAAGTTCTGTTACTTTTACGAAGTTTCGTGTTTGAAAATTTTTTTATGAAAAACTGGTTATAGGTGGAGATTTCAAACAAAGATGATTTTGGTCTATGTATATTTATCAACATAATGTGTGATTTTAGTAGTTCTCGTGATATTATTTCTTTTCAAAATGGCGGTTCGAAAAAAAGACCACAAACGACGATTTTCGTGTAATTTTTTTTCTTTTGTTTAAAAAACTAGGAAGAACGCATAATTCATGGCTAAAAAAAGTTTTACTGTATGTTTGAAATGTTAAGATAAATATGTCATAGTTTCAAGAGGATTCAATAAGTTTAAGGTAGGAAATTTTGGCTTTAAAACTTCATATATTGGTATTGGGTTTTCCCATAAGTTCTGTTACTTTTTACGAAGTTTCGTGTTTGAAATTTTTTATGAAAAACTGGTAATAGGTAGAGATTTCAAACAAAAGGGATTTTGATCTATGTATATTTATGAACATAATGTGTGATTTTGGTAGTTCTCATGATATTATTTGTTTTCAAAATGGCGGTTTGAAAAAAAGACCACAAACGACGATTTTCGTGTAATTTTTTTCTTTTGTTTAAAAAATTAGGGAGAACGCATAATTCATGGCTAAAACAAAGTTTTACTGTATATTTGAAATGTTTCGATTAAGATGTCATAGTTTCAAGATGATGCGATAAGTTAAAGGTACGAAATTTTGGCTTTAAAACTTCATATATTGGTAATTTCACGTGTTTTTAAAAGCACGCCTATTGTTTTTCTAAGCAGCTGGTATGAAGCAAATAAAAGGCAGATGTTTTTTTGAACCATAATGCTTGTTTAAACGGTTTAAACATTGAAAGCATCCTTTCATAATATAGTTGAATAGATTTATTTCTAAATTCCAACGAGATGTTTTTATTGTAGTGTTTCCGCATGAAGCAGATAATTGCTTAGTTCGCTTAGCGTATATAAGTTCAGCGAGTGTAATTCTGATAAGCTAAAACGTTGCGCGCTTGAATTGTGCGTACTGCTTTCTGACAAAAGTTCAGAGATAATTTAATAAACTGCATATTTTGAATACTTGGGTCTATCTGTAAGCTTTTTTATTGATTATGAGGATTTTTTTGTGAAAATTTCTTTGAAATGAGACATAACTGTGGTGAGTTTTTTGCAATAGATGTTATGTTTGAGACCAAAATTTCCTAAGTTAAACTCATCGAATTATCTTGAAACTATGACATCTTAATCTTAACATTTAAAATATACAGTAAAACTTTATTTATCCTTGAATTATGCGTTCTTTCTAGTTTTTTAAACAATAGAAAAAAATTACGCGAAAATCGTCGTTTGAGGTCTTTTTTTGAAACTGCCATTTTGAAGAGAAATAATATCCCGAGAACTACCATAATCACACATTATGTTCATAAATATACATAGATTAAAATCCCCTTTGTTTGAAATCTCCACCTATTACCAGTTTTTCATAAAAAATTTCAAACACGAAATTTCGTAAAAAAGTAACAGAACTTATGGGACAACCCAATACATACTATAACTAATGACAATGAAGGGCCAATGGTCAAATAAATCAGCATTTATTTTTTCTAATCAAAAAATGTACTTTTACAAATGGAGGGTAATATGGAACAGTCAGGTAATATGGAACAGTTGGGTTTACAGCTATTGAAAACTAATTAAACCTTAGAGAACATAGTTAATCTCAACTATAAAAATATATTTAACAATTTACGTTCAAATAGTTTTGTTCATGAGTCTATTTGCAAAAGTACAAACATAATCGTCTTTTTCTGCTCCAGTCAAGATGACTTTCGTGGCATTGCCACGTGATAGCAGCACGAGGGGGAGCAGAAACTCAGGTGTTCCATATTACCCGACTATTCCATAATACCCTCCTCTCTATATGAGAGGTACTTCATATTTTTGTATTTTTGGTATAAAGGTTTGGTTTAAAATTTTTTGAAAATTCAATCAATGAAATCGGCATTTCAATACATTTCTGAAAAAAAAAACTGAATTATGAAATACACACTATTTAATATAATTAGGACATTACATTTTGTGGTCGAGTGCCATGGAAATATCTTCGAGTGCCACCTGTGGACCGCGTGCCCCGGGTTGGACCACACTGCACTAAGTATACACACCATATTAAAGCCCTTAAAACACCTTTAAAATGAGACAAATTAACTTTCTGCCTCAATTCGTTCTTGAGTTACAGAATATTTTGTGACTGAAGAAATTATGAAAATTGACAGTTTTGGGCACTTTTAAAATTCCTTTAAAAAACTCTCTATAATAAAAAAATGTTAATGCTGGTTACTTCTTAATCTAAACTAGTACTACCTATAAACAAAAAATATGAAAATCTGAGACATCGAGGTCCCAATCTTGTGTTGATTTGACGTGGAATGACCCTTATACCTCGTATCGTCCAGGGTAACCTTTTTCATTACTTTTGAAAACTTTTGACCGCACTCTGGCTCCTCCAGATTGCTTTTCCGCCCCCCTAACTAATAGTGTTTCTGAATTGTATTTGGTAGTCTACTCCCCATTTTTGCCAACGATATTTTAATCATCATGTACAGTGCTAGTTAAAAGAAAGTTGAATAACTTGCAAAAGAGCTTTTTTTAAATTACACATATTAAATAAAATTATTTTCAAATTTCGCAATTTTGTTAGTGAATCTGGAAATTTGTAACTTGAACCAATTATTACTAAAAACTATCTTCCTAAACCATTAAACTCCTTTTGATAATTTTTTGCCGCAAGTTCAGAGTTGCGTATGCTTGGCGAATTTTGGCTGTTTAGCGGCACATTTAGAAGCCAAATAGTTCACTTAACATGAGTTAGGGTTACCATATTAGTCATCTTTAACGCTAAAAACTTGGCACATACGCAAGTCAGAACTTGCGCCATTTTTTTGCCTAAATTATTTTTAATGTTATTTGAATTTAGTTAAAGAAAATAAAGGACGTATAATAGGCAGGAAAAAGTGTCAATAAAAAGGAATATGTTTATTAGTAAATGGTAGGATATTGTATGGTTGTTTTTCAAGTAAACCCTACAGAGCTTTCCCCTATCGCATCTATAGAACAGTCTCTTTCCACTGCTATCGATATTCACAATAGCATTATTATCAATCCAGAACATTACGGATCGAAAGGGATGGATTCTGGGAAACCGGAAAATCCGGATCCACCCACCCGGACAGAAAAAAAACCTACATCACCCCGAAAAAGAGAATCCCGATTCGGTTTTTGTTGTCTACCGCACCGGAAAGGGTTTCTCCATTGTCACCGGATGCTGCCATTGGTCAACTGTCAGCCGAGCATGCGCAGCGGCATATTATAAGAGCCATACTAAATTTAGCGGTGGAAGAATGGCTGATGGGCGCTTGCTTCTGACGTGCCTTTCAGTGGAGATTCATGGTCATGGCATGATGGATAGGACCCTGTGCAAATGATCTTCAAAGGTTCCCGGTGTTTAAGAAGCCGCGGCTGCATTTGCATACCAGGGCGACTGATATCTCCCCTTTTTTCCCGCTGTACAAGGGATCCGCCAAATAGCCTCCCTTTTTGTGCGGATTTGCATCTATCACCCTTTGGGAGTCGCTCGCAGGACTGTCCTGCTGAGAGCATTAGGGATTTTTCCATCCAGTAATGACGGAGGGAGAGGGTGCCGTGTCAAAAATCGAGCCATTTTTAGGGTCGGAGTTTTTTTTTTGAGGGAGTTATTTCTTTTAATATGGGTTTGAAAACCTTCTCAGATCGTTAAATGACTTATTTTCTGACGGAAAATTATACAAAGGTAGCTTCGCATCCTCTGTAAGAATAAAAAACTATGTTTTGCAACAATGAATTTTAAAAATTCGACTGCTGTACGGCAGTTTTAGTGAGGTAATGTTGTAAAAGCCAGGGGTGTCCAAAAAAGTACAAAGAAACATAATTTAAAAAGCTAATTTGAATAAATGCCTCCAAAAAGGAACTAAGAACATTTTCTTATACACATAAATTTACAATACAATTTTTTCATTTAGAATAACGAAAGATCGTTAATAAACTGCAGATGAAAAAAACGTGAGCACAGTCTAATAGACGTTTTAGGTTGATTAACATTGCTATTTTTCTATAAATTATTAATACACAAATATCTATAAAATATTTCGTACTTTGTTTGATACAACTTTTTACCCACTACAATGAGCATTATGACAAAAATCTAGGTGTAGAGTCCTTAAATCAAAATAGTTAAGACAGCCTTAACCTTGATAACAGATAAACTTGAAACAATTTTATAAAAGCTCTAGCAGTATAACTTCATTCATAAAAAATATATTATCAGACTTATAACGCCCATTGAAACAAATCCAATCATAATAATTTTATTTAGAAGCCCTTTCACTTATTCCATCTAATTACTTAACTTCACACAAATTAATATGCATCCAGTTTGTTTCCTTTTCAATTAAAAGTAAATTCACTCCCTCCCCCCCCACGGGCCGATATTAAAATACCACCAATCGCTTAATTCTAATCTTTTATTTTCCGCGGAGCTTTGTTTCTTCAGTCAGTGCTAATGACTTGTATTGAAACTTCAAGAAGAAAGTTCAACTTGGTTAACGTCATCACCTCTTAAGATCCCGCTATGATAATTTCTCTCCGCTCGCATAAAAATTAACTTCAAAAGTTTTTAATGGGCGATGAAAATCTAACGACTTTCGAATTTATTCCCACTTTAAATTGTTTTCCACCCTAAATTGGCTGCCCTTAAAAATGCTCATTACCCTCTCTAATAAAAAATCCACACCCTCCAGGATGAAGAAAAATTTCCGCACATAAACATCTCCACCCGTATCCTCACTGTCAGTCTCAGAGGATTAAAGTTCATTAAATATGAGTTTCAATTTCTGCTTTTAAATTCGCATAGACTTTCGGAGCTCTGTAATGAGATTTTGACTGTATGGGGGAGAAGATAAAGAAATAAGGAATCCTCCATTTGTCAGCTTAGTTTTAAGTTGCGGGTGACAGATTTTCTGGGAGAGCGTCGCGGGGCAAAGCGGCGCGAGTCCACCCTTGATCACGAGTGACGTCGGCGCTGATAATTGATGACGCGATGAAATTGCCCAGATGAAGAGACAGAGGGGTTATTCAGGGTTTTTATTAACTCTTAACGAGGTTTTCTCCCGGAAGTGTTAATTAAAATTCTCCTGATGTCTTATCGTTAGTAGTTACTATGGTTTTACAACCTAACCGAACTCTGTTTGATACTTCTATGTAAAAGGGGAAAGAAACAGTTTAAGAAAAAGAGACTCAATAATGAAAGTGTTAAATTCAACTTAAACTCGATAAGATAAAGTTGGAGATCTTCTTTTTCTATTTTCAAAACTCTTCACTATACTCTCTGCATAAATGTGCTTCCAATAAAAATAAATTCGTGTGTTTTTTAGTTTTAAGACGAAATATTTATAATTAAGCCTCTGGGAGCAACAACCGAGGAAACTTCAATTCGAAACAGCTTCTCTGAAACCCAGAACTACAAGCTTTGCATCATGAATCTTTTTAGTTCAAATAATGAAGTGTTATCAAAATGTTACATAATAAGCTTAACCCATAGCTATCTGACCATCAAAAGCGACTTCAGATGAAAGGAGGAAAACTACACAAGAAGAATTCAAATAAATCCTTTACACATAATCTGCTCATTCAAATCCTTGTTTCCTTACACAAAGCACGACTTGTACACACTTAATTTGTAATAAAATCATGTCCTCGACATCCGACTTCTTTTCATCCCCCTTAGTCACCACCACCACCACCACCCACAAGTTGACTGAACTTGACCCTCCCTTAAGCCTCTCAACGACAAAAGTCGCGTCACAATTTGTCATACAAAATTCGCGTCGACCACTTTCTCTTCGACCATTTCCTCCCTCTTCAAAAAAAAAAAGGCTGAAAAAGGTCAGCAGCGGTTAACGCAAATCCGGAAATCAGCATGTTTCTGTCTGCGAAGAAGGGGAGGATTAAGCTCTGGACAATGGCACGCTGCTGATTCAGAGAGCCTATCTCTCTGCGCATCGGAGCCAAAAAATAAACGAAGGGAAATTACCTTGTAAACATATTCGCAGAGGGACGCGTCTTGTTCCACACCCTGCCGGCGGTGTCGCTTCGACGCGCATGAGGGAGCCCCGCGAAATAAATCATTGCCGCCGGGGCTTTGTTCAGATGTTTCAACTGGTTATGGAAATGGAATAGTATGCTTTTGCTCATCACGTTCCTGCAGCTTACTCATCATCAATTTGGATGTTTCTTTTAGCTTTTATTTGTAAGGAAACGTTGATAACTTTTCCTGTAAGGGTCTTTTTGCTTTGTTCATAAACCTTAATGCCCATAAAACGCTCTATCCGGCGTGCTTGTATTGAAAAATCCACCAGTTGTATTCCAGGAGGGCATAAACTTTCTAATTTTTAATTGCTTTTTAAGTGATTTTTTTTATCAAAACATTTAAGTAATAAAAATTATTTTCACTTCTTTGATGCAGACAAAATTTATTGTGCTTCCTGAATTAGGAGTTGAAGGCCCATAAAAAGAATTTTGATACTTAAGTATTAGCTGGTCGCAAGTGTCGAGTTTTATGCTGAATGGCCAAAAGAAATCAAGTATCAAACCTCAAGTAAGGATGAAAGGAGGAAAGTAGCCTTTCGTTCAATTTTTGTGTAAAAATAATGAAAACTTACCAATTTTTTCCCCGATTGAAGAGTTTTGCGCACGGCTAATCCTTAAGCACCAAAACTTTAGGGATCATTCAAAAAATCTGAGACTCGTGCCAAAGTGGAGATGAATTGTGGGTTCTGGCAACCCAGTTCTAAAGAAATTGAATTGCTTATCCGTAAATAAAAGGCATTGACAACACCAAATTTCTCCAAAAATGTTGCCCAGTCCCGATTTTTTTGGATTTACTAACTTGAGTGTGAAGCAGAACAAAGATATTACTCGTTCGTTACTTACGAGTTCTGCTTGTAATAATTTCCTTATAACATGTTTGTCTAATCAAATTATCCTCTCCCCCAACATCTTCCATTCCGACACAACCCTTCACCCTCTGATGAATCACACTCTTTCACACCCCATAAACACCTTTAACTACTTCTCCTTCACCCAACAGACATCTACGAGCCAGATCCCGTTCTGTCCGCGTGGCGCGTGATTCGCATTCCCAAACACCCCCGCGTCACGCGTTTCGTTGTCGCCCGCGGCTCTTTCGTAACGCAATCCGCCCGGGTTTGAGATCCTTGCGTGTCACAACTACAAGTAGTAGTTAACAACAGCCGCCGATTGGAGTGACGAAAGCAAAGACTTGTTGTTGTTGTTTTTGGAGCGGTTGCAGGTAGGAATCTAAAAAAAATCTTTCGATTCTATTCCAGAATCGATTCTTGAGGTTTGATTTAGATTCTTTGATTCGATTCCTGAAGTTTGATTACAAGGCCAAGTAATACAATTACATTACATTCCTTAGTGTCAGTATCGAAAAGTAGAATTGAACGTATATATTTCATTTACACAAATAAAAGATAATTAATTATAATTAATTTAATTAATCATCAAAGTATTGATGATCTAAATAATAATTAATTTGTGGACAAAATTGTTAATAATTATATGTATTACTTAGAAAATTAAATACGATTCCTAAAATTCGATTCGTACAAGGGTTCGATTTCTTGGTATCGATTCAAAGGCATTCGATTTCGATAGTTGAAGGGTCGGAAAGAATGCTGGGTTTAACGTGAAAATTTTAAGTTATTTCTTAAATTAATAAATGGTTATTTTAACAGCAAGGAAAGGAATACTTAAATCATCTTAAATTACTATTTTAAATAAAGTGTCATCATGAAGTTTTTATAAGCTACCGGACCAAGCTTTAATAAAATAATAAACTTTCCTTTTATTGTACAGAGTTCTTACATCCTGAGTGCCACAGTGGCCAAATTCAGACGTTTCCTCTAGCTCTAATTTCAAAAACGTATAATTTTAAAGATAATAATAACAATATTTATTATGTAAATTATAAATAACAAAGTAATCCGAAAGGTAGTTAAAAATGAATTGTTTTACTTGTGTTAAGAACTTTACCTGTGCCGGTGTTAAGTCATGGTTCATTACTTGCAGAAATTGAATAATGTTTAGAAACATATTTTTATGGTAAAATAATACCGCGAATCATTTTAAAAGTGTAATTCGCAATTGAAAACTTTATGTAAGCTTATGAGGATTCTCTTTTAAACATTTAAAGATCCCTCATCAACTTACTCTCGGTTCGAATCTCGAATATCGCCTCCAATAATGCATTTTGCTTTGCTGTCAAAAGGGAACTTTAGCAGGAAAACAGTTTTACAGGTTTGGAATGTACCGTGTAAGTAACTTGTCTACCGTCGCTTGGCGGAGAAAAACCGGTTTCTGTGCATGTGGAAGGCAGAGAAAACCGTTTCGTCCGCCTTCCGACGGTAGACAAGGCAAAAGTCGACTGATCAAAATGCACAAGGTAGCAAATTTTGTATATAGACCGTTATATTACAAGATAATTTTTTCCAAATTCAAGTATTTTCTACGCATAGCCTTACAATTTTGAGTTGTTTTTTGTCAATTTTTTCCGAAAACGACTCAAAAACTTGATAAAACTATCAAAATTTGTAAATTTAATGTTTATTTTTATGTAAAGTTTTATATTTTATCCCCTTTTTCGGGATTAAACTTTTTAATACGTAAGACATTTTGTAAAGTGGTTTTTTCTTCATTTTAAACACTAAAAACAATTAAGAACTAATAAACCGAAAGACAAGTGACTGGCGTCATATTGAAGAAATATTGAGGAGAAATAGTCAATTTATTATGAACTAATCTGAGAGTGGGGTCATTGTATAAAGATTGTATAAAGGATTCCTAATTTCTTTTAGAAATTTGAAGAAAACAAAATTTTAAGTATCCAAAAATAAAAAATAAAAACATTCTTCAATTTTTTAAAATTTTGAAAATTTCATAAGAGAAATTGGATCATGATGGACATCACTTCAGAGGAAAAATAAAGTTATTAACAAAATTATAGATACATCTACTTTTTTGGTTTATCAGATCTTCAGTTTTTATCGTTTAACTATGCAGGAAAAACAACTTCACAAAACTTCTTGCGCGTGACGAAATTACTATTACTCCGAAAAAATATAGGTAATAAAATAAGAAATCTGAAATACTGTCCATAATACCAGTTCATCATCGAAAAATCATCATCAGCACAGTGTGTTTTAACGTGGTGTTTTTGGTCGCTTTTTCAAAAAAATGGACCGAGGCTCTTGCGGAAAGGTTAAAAAAATAACAAAAATCTGTGAAAAAATATCCTGTTATATAGAACATTTCCATCGCGTGCATTTTTGTCCGGCGACTTTCGCTATTTTAGATGCAGCTTAGTGTAAAGTTCCAAGTTTATTTCAAGTGATATTATTAAACGAAATCCTGTGCATGTAATATGTCCTTATACGGCGATACTGTGATGCTCATTATTTGAGACATTTTAAGTAATCTTCAAGCACCTGATAAAAAAAAGAATTAATGTTATTTTTTTCCTCTGTTATATCTGATGTAGTTTATATTCTTCGAGATAATATCTCAACTCTTTTAAATATTTTAATTTATTATTTTTATGTATGTTAAATTTTTTTTGTACCTATCAACCAATGTCCCCTCCAAATTTACATAATCAAATGATTTGATAAATATACGGTATTAAATTTATAATTTCTTAATGGCAATAGGATAGAAATTACCTTTTTTCAGTTAGTAGTTCAAAGATATAAACATGGATGTGAAAATCGAATATGTTACCACACAATAAATCGAATAGGTTCATTTCAACACAAAACAGACATCTGCGCAACCTGTAGTAATAGTAAAACAGTTCCAAGCAACAGGCTTGTTACATGCTAATTTCCCCACCACCCACTGCTAAGTTTGACGCTTGCTCCGCGCTACTGCCTCAGCTATCTCCAAGATCGACAACTGTCGTTCTTGTTTATCGGAGGTCGCGTTGCAAGAATGCCGGGATCCTATAATCCCCCCTTCCCAAGGACGCACGATGTTAATTGAATCATGTTCGATAGTTCAGGGTCACTTTTGTGTTTGGTTTTTATGTCACTTGACCGGCTTCTGTAATTGCAGCTTGACAAGCGTGGCGAATAAGCGTGAGGGTGTATGTCGCGTTGTTTTCTGTTATCTCTGCATCGCTCTCCTTTTTTTAAGGTGAGGTGTCGGACAACTTTGGTGTGAAATTCGACACCGATTTCGTTTTTTCGTGTTTGTCTGGGGACCGAGAGCTTACTTCCCCTCAAGCGTAAAATTTGATGGTTTATTAGATTGTTTTATTTTTATGAAACTCTTAGATATGTCTACATTTTCAATTATGTCTTTTGTTTTTCAACAAATGGTATTTGCAGGTTACTTGCGGTTTACAATATCTGAAATGATATAAAAGTAGATGGAGAATCATTAAATACTTCACACAAATAATTATATATTTTTAATAGAATAAAAAAATAAACAAGCGGGAAATGAAAGGCGAATAAACTCGTATTAAGCGTTTTGGGAAGGTGAACAACCTACGAGATAACTTGTAGTTGGTAGTCTACATGTTTAAAATCAATGTATCAAATCAATGTATACACATTTTCCCTTAAGTAAAGAAACTTAAGAATATACTGTTGAACCAACGATAGTAAAAGGGTCACGTGATTTTTTGCTTCAGTATTTTTAATTTTATTTAAAATATACTGATTTTTTATGTATATAGAGGGTATAACTAAGGTTAGAGGGAGTAAATGTATCTTCCTCTTTCGATCATTTGCCTCTCAGCTTCTTCCTTTCTCCCCTCCGAGTATGTCAAAATCACGTGACCCTTTTACTATCGTTGGTTCGACAGTAATACTACTTTTTAATTTAGTACATCCATTCAGTTTTTGCTTCTATTTTTTTGTTTGTTTAAATGAGAGGTATACGCTTCCTAAAAAATGTACCACTCCATGAAACTAAACGAATATTACCAGAAGCAGCTCCATACAAGACTTATTTCGTGTGCAACCAGATGAAAGACATCTCCAGAGCATACTTTCTCCCTATAAACGGGGAAAAACTCTCCTTCGACATCGCAAATCCCTCCACCATGAAAAGGAGGACCGTAAGCCCCCTCCAAAAACTCCACAGATGACTCGACACGTTCATAAGCGCCATATTTCGCCGTCCCTCCCCCCCCTAATCAGCTTATCGTCCGCGCAGCGTGTTCCCAAAACTCGGTCGCTATCACAACACGGAAGGCACTTACATCGTCTCTTAGGCGGCCATTAAATGGCCAAGGATATTTCAGCAGGAAAAGAAGCACTCCTGCTTCTATTACGGGATTGGGTTCCACCGTGTCATTCCGGAGGGGACATTAAGGAGGGCCCTGGCGGCTTTTGCAGCAATCTGTCGGCGAGAGAGGATTTTTTATCCTCATTCGGTCTCATCTTCACTCTTATCTTGTTGCGCCCGCTTCATTGAATATGGATGGCGATCCTCCTCTTCTTGCCTCCTCTTTATTCCTCTTCCTCTTCTTCCAGCCTCTGTTTCAGCCGTGAGTGGAGCAACAGAGGCTCGGACGATGGCTTTTTAATGTTTCCGAGGCTCCCCGAGTGAGTCCAGATTGCAGGAAGACTGCCGCTTTTATTTTTAGTGGTGGCGTGACACTTTTTATTGGGAGGGGGAGGAATGGGCCAGTAAAATGTTTCGGAGAGTGCCGGGAATGACCTCGGAGACACTTTTACAGTCATTCGCTGTCAAAGGGCCTACAGGACCTTACTTATTTATTTGTGTCTTCCTTCAGAATTTCAGATGTGCCGCTTTCGGGAATTAAAAAAAGAATCATCGAGCTTTGAAACATAACATTTAAATTCTAATTCTAGTCTTTTGTTACAGTTTAGTATGCTCGAATTAAATAACCACGCAACACACTCTGACTGATTATGGTAAGTTTATATAACAATTCTATCGGGGTTAATGAGGGTATCAGTAAATTATTGACTCTGTACCCTTTCAAACTATAACAATAATAAAAAAATACTATATTTGTTTTGTCTTAAACTGTTTTATTGCATACATAATTATCTTACTTAATATTCATAAACATCTGAAAATGAAAGTAGTTAAATGAAATAAGATAGTAATATAAATTCCTTTGCAACTCATCTTCCTTACTATGTAGAGTGTTAAAGAACTTTGGTAAAGGCATTTACGTTTGTGTTATGTGTTGTTAGCTAAAACACATAACAAAAGTTTTTAAAAATGTTGTTTACCCATAAATGTGGTTTAAAATTAGTTTTGTTTAAAGTGTTGCTAAAAAAAGACAAAAAGGTTGCAATAAAGATTTTAAAGAAATATTATCAACTTACAGGATTTATGAATATCTTCTTAAGAACTGATAATATACATTGTTGAAGTGATTGAAAAGTATGATTTTAGCACCTAAAAATGATTGATTTTATTGTTTTTTTAATTCAGAAATAAAGTTTTCTATAGATATATTTATCACTGATTCTATCCAAAAAATATTTTGAGGCACAAAGAAGATCCTTAGTTTTCCAGTTTATAATTCTTTTTTAATGCTTACAAGCATTAAAAATTCCAAAATTTTTAATCAGAGGATTCAAAAATTTTGTTTTAGTGTTGCATCCACTCTATGTCAATGTTATGTTAATAAAAGAAAACCATTTCAGTGAAGAAAAGTTGATTTCTCTTCATTTTGTTTCTTACACCTAATAAAATCTAACACGTTGACTGCCACGTATTTTTTTTCACAAATTCGGTCTAAAGAGCTAGTTTGAATTAATCATGTTATTTTATATAAAGAAAAACATTAACAGTACATAGTAATAATCAAAAAAGTTTTTAAAATGTTTTATTGAACGTGTTACGAATTATCTCCTAGTTGACTTTTATGTAACAGAAACTACAACTTACGGGGTATTTCGTGCGTAGACACGTGGAACAAGAAGAGACGAGTTAACTCGTAGAAGGCGTTCTAGGTAATTACACAGCCTACGAGATATCTCGTAGTTGGCACTCAACCTTTAAAAACCAATGAACCAAAAAAGTCACGAATTGAATTTTTAATTAACTCTGATAATAACTAAACAATAAATGAACTCATCAATTCCCCATCCCAAATATGAAAATAAATCCCCTTGGAACATTTTTCACCCGATGGCAATACCGTGCCAACCTCACCTCACTCACTCCCTTAAGTCCCAAAAGACAATCGGACAACTAATAACTGGCCACATACATCATCGGATATCCGTTAAGTCCGACTGTCCTTCTCATTAGCGGTCGCTAATAACAGAGGGAGACCAGAAGGATTAAGCATTGGGCCGATGCGCAAGAAACATTGTCGGGCGCTAGACACCGACTTCCTAATTATCGTCAGGTAATGAGGGTCGCGTGCTGTCCACGTCACTTTCACATCTGGAACTTCCGGTCGCGGGAGATCACGTGGGGCGCGCGAGTCACGAAGGGACAAAGCGATATGCCGACCCGCTGACCCCAGAGTCGAATCGGCGGATTTCGTGCGATTGGAGTGAGGTTGGTGGAGGTTTGGCTTGATTTAGAAGGGATTTTGTTTCATATGTGATTATGAAAGTAGTTTAGTGTGTCAGGATTTTAACTTAAATATATAGATAGAAAAATTAGTAATTAATCCTTCTCTTCAAAAATTCGCTTATTAAACTGAAAAAGTTCACTAATGTAAGCTAAGGATCACTAAAATAAATAACATGATTGTGGTATCCATTTGTTCTGCCATCAAGGGTTAGTCGGCAAGGGGATGACAGGCATTGAAAGCGTTGCCTTAAAACTTGCGATCTCTAAATGGGAGGGTATCATTTATTATTTAAAGATTCAATACTATACTGATAGTAAATTAATAATTATTTGACTTGGGAGTGGCAGGAGTTAAAATAGAAACATCTGTAAACATGTCTAAATTTCTAACGTGATGTTTCTTTGTGTTACTTCAAGTGTAAAAAAATGTGAGAACAATTTGTGATGTTTCAATTAATTAAAAAATCCAAGATAAAGCTTTTTAGAATATTTTACAACATACGAACATTTTCCATTAGTTTCTGAGGACGAATATTCAGTAAAGCTTTGTGTGACCTTTATAGAAACTAGAAACGCATACAACACATTTAAGATTAAAGAACACTATTTTCCTCAAATTTACAGCATTATGTTTGTGTTATGTGTTGTTAGCTAAAACACTTAAAAAATCTTTACAAAGTGTTGCTTTCCAGAAATGTGGTTCAAAAATAGTGTTGTTAAAGTGTTGCAAAAAATTACAGACAGAAAATGTGTTTTTATATAGTTTCTATTAAAATTTTAGAACACTTTCAGTTAACAAAAACATACTGTTTTCAGGAAATATTCTGGATAGCAGCAATTTTCAAAGATATTCATACCACTATCACAACTCAATAAAGTGTTAAAATTTTCTTTCCAACGAAACAACTGAAGTACTGTTAATTTGAGGACGAAAAAGTGTTCTTTAATGTGTTTATTTTTGGAAGTGTTTGCACTGTTTTATTTCCTCGTCCCACTACTGTCCATATCAAACGAAATGCCAATAACGGTAATTTACTTGCAATTAGGAATTAATTAAACAAACTGTGTAAAAGGTATTAGTTTTGGAAACATTGGAATATTAAACACACTTGAGTGGTTCAAAACTTACTCAAATCCTTGAAATATTATTCTCAAATATTTGATTTATTATATTTATATTTAAATATTCTATTCTTCCAATTTACAATACATATACATGTACAATACATATACATATACAATTATTCCTCCTGAAATATTTATTTAACTAAATGCGGTTATATCATTTGGGGTATTTAGTTTGAGATAAATTCTGTTTCTGTAATTAATTATATTAATGAAATTCCATTTATATGACATTTAATTTACTTCAATCAGATTATCTCTTCTTATACCTAATCTTGTTTAACAATAATATGGTTAGTAGTTTCTTGGGTTAAATAGGAATGCCCCTAGATATTGAAATTCACATAATTTTTAAACTAATTTCGGCTTTAATGAAAATAGATAAATATAATGACATATAGTGCAAAAGTTTGAACTTCAGATAATTTTTAAGCATCTAGATTAATTATGTTGTAGATGTAGAGAATGCAACTTATAAAAAAATAGAATTTATTAAATACTTAAATGACTTTCATTTGTTGAGTTATCTAAATATGAAGTAATTATATTTCATTAAAAAGCATGAAACTTATATTTTGAATATGTATTACAGTGTACTCGTAAGTTTATTTGTACTTGAAAATAATTAAAGCTTAGAATAGGCGAAAAAATATTTTTGTAATTCTTCCTAGAGTGTAACAGTGATAATTCATATTCAATCTTCTATAAGTGATATAAATATTTCTTTCCTTTTAAGTTATCGATGAGATGAGATGAGAAAACTAATGAGAACCACAAAAGAATAGGCACAAAGACAGTTAATGGAAACACTTTTTGAATTTATTTATTACATAAACAGAAATTGTCAATGACAACAGGGAAATGGCAACTCCAAAAAGGGTTACGGAAATTACAGGGGGATTTTTGCAGCAAGTGAGAATTTCTTGGAAAATTCTCAAAATTCGCTTTCGTATCACTAGTCACTTCCATCCATCATGGCCGAGAAATAAATAAACTTCCAGTTCCTGCTGGTCGCACGTTCTTTCACGTTCCATAAGCAGGCTCCGAACAACATTTGTACACATATATTTATCTATTTATGTCAACTATGTACAAGCTTTGGTTTATAAAAGCGTCGATTACATTTAGAATCATCAATAAAGTTTATTAGGAAAACGTTTTGGCTTTTTGTTTACTCCATTCATTCCATTCAGTCCATGAATGTGAGTTCTGGTTGATATGGTTCTCAACAGCAACCATTCTAGGGAAGTCTAGAGTTCATTTGATCTGGTCCATATGTTTGTGTTTCTGTAGTTTGTTCGTAACAGTTTTTTAGTAGAGTAGTTAGCGAGTGAAACCTTGAAGACTGTCACTCCGTTGTGAATTCGTAAAAATATGGCATGAGAGGGTGATGTCGTTTCTACAACAATGGAATTAACCACAGCACTTTGAATGGCGTGGAACTTTCTTGAATTAGGACTCTTGGTGCCTTTTAATACTGAAGTATTCCGATATTTACATAAATTTCTATGAAGGGCAAGCAAATTTAAAGTTAACAAGGTTGTGTAACTCAACCATTTATATAAAACTTCTTAACATTAGCTTTAAAAAATGTGGAATTCAAACTCCTGTATTTTAATTGCGAGTTTTTAAGAAATAAGCTTGAAATTAGGAAAAAGTTTCATATATTTTTTTATTAAACATAAGAC
Source organism: Tetragnatha versicolor (assembly GCA_024610705.1). NCBI lineage: Eukaryota > Metazoa > Arthropoda > Arachnida > Araneae > Tetragnathidae > Tetragnatha > Tetragnatha versicolor. Next base: position 1,668,972 of record JANDEH010000005.1, on the reverse strand, counting down.
GAAATATTACGAGAAAACTTTTAAATAGACGCATCAGAGGTAGATATGTATTTTAAAACATTTAAAATTTTATTTACCAAAGTTTTGTACCAACTCAAATTAATTTCTATTAAAATACTGAAGAATTACATTTACAGAATTACATTTTACTTTCAAATCGACTAGAATTTGTAAAATGAAATGAATTTTGTTCAAATAATAAGTAGAGCTTTTACATAATTTTTTGCTTAACCTTTTTAACAATAACAATTTAAAAATTTAGGGGTATCGAATTCCAACTGTTTCAACTAATGTTAAAACAATATTTTTTTTCAAATGAAATTACTCAACGACAGAAAAATCGGCGGATCATCTCTCAAAAGAAAAGTAAGGCAGTAGATTTTTATTATTTTCTATGATTAATAAAGGGGAATTTTAGGAACAGATCTTTCTACATTCTCACCCCGGCTATGATTCTGACATAGATATCACCTTCCTCTTAATATATTGCTTTATTGGTGACCTAAACAACTTCTTCTCATTCTTAGTAACTAAAAATGAATGTACAACGGCTTTCAAACCAATATTAAACTATACAATTTTATAAATCTGTGATGAAGATATCAAGATGATAGTTCTTCCATGGCGAACTAAACAATGAATGAAGTCAACGGTTTCTGATGGTCAAAATGTACAATTTGTAATAGTTCTGTATATGTCGACTGACAAAACAGACCCTTTATGGTATAGATACAAAGGTATTGAATACTTTTAGGTATCAAACATTGAAGTATTGAGTGGTTAATATAAAGAAGATTGAATTGTGTGATAAATACATTTAAATCTTTATATGCCTGATTATCGTGTTCTATTCACTTCCTTTATTTTCTCTCTCATCTTATCCACTTTTCCTCACATTTTCTCTTTCATTCTCACATACACTGATTTTACATCGAAATGTAAAAAAACAGCATTCCCTCTTAAATTCTTTTCTATGTACATATACAGATACACTCATGTCGTGACCTCTATCTCACACACTCTCTTTTTCTCACACTCTCTAACCTTTATTTCATTCTCTCTTTTTAACAAGTGGGCTAATCAATAATCAGATTCTAATGACTAAAGAATTTAGAATCGTTTAAAATTAGGATTCCTTATAACAAGTGTATTATGGAAAACTATTTTCTCCTTACAAAGCTGTTCATAATGACTAAGATGCAAGTTCATTTGCTTTTAATTAAATAATCGATGGGTTTCTCCTATTCCTATGAGAAAATCTTTTTTTTAAGGGGCTGTTCAACAAAATGTTAAATTTTGATTTAGACATGATGGACAACGATTACATGAAAGAGGAAACAACCCAAATCATACCAGACCAAAATTTCTGCTTCATTTCCTTTAACGTTCCCGCTAAATATTGCCTAACTTTTTTGAACGCCACATATTCAAATTTTTCTGATTTTCATTTATAAAAACTGAACAGTTTTTGATCTAACTAAGCTATTTAATCTGATTAGTTTGAAATTATTTAGCAATATTTCTACTTTATGGGGTTTTAAAATGCTTGGTGATATTTAGCGGGAACGTTAATGCAATTGAACCGAATTTCGTAACTTGGGACTTAAACCCCTGTCATTGTGAACAGCTAAAATGTATCTAACATTCAATTCAACGCAAATTTTCAAATTTAAATTAAATAACTTCATAACCAATTTTGCTTTGTAACTTCAGTTGTGTTACTCTGAGCAGCTTTGGTGAAGTATACTATACATTTTTATCGACATATTAAGCGCAAGTATTTGATACCTAAAACAATACCCGAGTATTCAACACCGACAAAGCGTCCGTTTCGCCCGTCATCAGCAGTCCATCAGCGAGGCTGTCCATTACGAGATGACCCTCCCCGCACTGGGTCCGCTGTTGATGACACTGCTGGGAGCGGAGGTTGCCATGGCAGCGATGGCCGCGGCGGAACCGCTTCCACCACCACCGCCGCCCGGCTTGAGGGCGAAGGTCGGCGGCGGAGAAGGCGGCGACGGGAAGGCGGCGGCCGCAGCTGTCCTTAGCCGGTTGAGCGACGACACGGCCGGCGACTCGCCCAGCGGCGGCGCGTACAGCGGGAAGCCGCCCGGCAGATTGCCCAGCGTGCCCGCGTACCACGCTCCCGGCGGCGGCTTGGGGTAGGGGCCGAGGTAGGCGCGCGGCGGCGGGGGCAGCGAAGAGCTCGGCCCTCCCGACGTCGCCGTGTCCACGATGGACCAGATGCGCGGCTTCTGTTGTTGTTGCGGCGGTTGCGACGGCGGCGGGACGGTGGGGTGCGAGGAGCCCTCCGAGTCCTCCTCGGACCCTCCTAGCGAGGCGTCCGAGATGGGGCTGGGAGGGGGCTTGAGGAGGGAACAGTTCTCCTTGTCGGAGCTGTTGGTGATGACGTGGCCGTCGGTGCTGGTGGAGGCGCAGGACTTGCAGTCGTCGTCGACGTCCACAAAGTCCATTTTGCCGTCATCGGAACCTGCAGAGAGACACGTTTCAATTTCTCCATTCATATAAGGATAACTATGTGCAAATTGAGCATTAAAGCAACGTATCTTATGCAGAAATGAAGTATAGAAATCCAAGTACACTCAAATCTATTTTTCGTCGGCCCTTTTTTGAGCGATTTTTTTATTTGTGCGATTTTTTTGCATTTAACCGTGCATAAAAACTGCACAAATGAGACATCCCACAATAACATGGTCGAGTGTATACAGTTTTTTCGGTGGCTTCCCTTCGTTAGGACGAATATAGAAAAGTCAAGGAATATTACAAATGTATACAATTATATGAATACGTCAGGAATACAGGAAAAGCAAGGGAAATACTTGCCGATAGACCTGAAGATTGACTGAATGGTTTGAACTGCAAGCTTTGTTTCCTACAATTCATCTGTGCTTTAAATACATATATTTACCATCTCCCCATCCATGTTAATTAAATTATTACAAAATGCAGTACCAAATTTTGCTAGCTATGAGCTAGATTTAAGCGATATGTTATGGCCAGAGTTCAGCTAAGAGCAAATGCTAGGTTTATATTTTGGGGGCATGTTAGGTAACCTGGTTTTTATGTGTTGCATTAACTAATATGGACTTGCGTTGATGTTTTTCCGTCATCACTATTTATTAAAGATACTAAAACCTGAAAAGTTGATATTGGATCGTTGGATAGTAGGGTTTGAACCCTATCCTGCCATGACGGGCTGATCTAACGTCTGAATATAAGCAATACCATGCAATCAATCATTTCTGATTTTTTCACTAGTGACACTCAGTGTGTAGCCAAAGTTAATTGTGTATTAATATTGCTGGAAATTATGGTAATAAATGTTCGAATAAATTATTACTCTGATTTAAATACACTTCCAGAAAAACTAGTCCCAAAAACTAACTAACATTTCTTGATTTTCCATAAAATGTAGTAGTTCTTAACAAATGGTCAGCTAAAGAAAAAATACAAACTTAGCCACATAATAAGATAAATTTTAAAAAGAATTAATACACGAAAATTTTGATTAATGAAAAATCGAGTGAGGAAGAGAGAGAGAGGTGTGTTAGGTTAATCTAACCAGATTTGAAATGACAAGAAATAATTTTTGATCGACATCAACCTTTCTAAAGTTCAGCATATTCAATGATCAGAATATCTTCCATCACCCAACATACTCCTCATAAAAAACATCACCCCGATTTACTTCACCCTATCTAATGCAATCCTCTTAATCCTCCCAGCCGCACATAAGATCTGCGATTTTCAACGGTTATGCCCCACATTTCCCAGGGAGCCCCGCTTTTCGTCACGCCCCACTCTGGGGGTCCCGGGGGGTCACGGTCCACGAGCTCCCATCTGCCGAACTGGCTAGCCAGCCGTGTAATGGTCGTTTGTGGTCAGCCGCCTTTCCACCATTGATACAATGTATAAATTGGTGGATGTCTCACTGAACGGTAACTAGGATCACTCGGATCCAATTTTGGGATTCATTTGTAATAACCGGTTGATGGTATATGACTCGGGGACTTATTATTGTGATTGAAATAATGCGTATTCTCTGATGTAATATTGATGTTATGGGTTTTTAGATTGGATGCAGTGGCTGAACGCAAATAAAGAAGTATGGGGAAAGAGATATTTCCGTTTTTGTTCTTATGTGAATTTCTGATTTTTACATCCTTGTAAAATGAAGCAGCTAAGGGACCATTCATTAATTACGTAAGGGTCCCAAGGGGGAGGGGGGTTGAGAAAATCTCTAGATACCCTTACTTGGGGGTCGGGGGGGTCAAACCCAATCTTACGTAAGATTTTCCAAGTTAATGTAAACAAATTCCAATTATTCTAATCAAATTACTATTGAATAACCCCAGAAAAACTTAAAAATGCTGACAATCTCGGTATATTATCGAAGCTTTAATTAAAAAAATGAGGGTATATCAGATGTATCTTTTTTATCGAAGTTTAAACTGATTAAACGAAATGGAATCTTGCGTAAGAATAGGGGAGTAGTTTGAAAAATCTTACGTACCCTTACATGGGGGTAGGGGGGTCAAAAATTACCAAAACCATCCTTACGTAATTAATGAATGGCCCCTAAACACTAAATGACGCTTCACAGTTTGAGAAAATGTTTTATGTTAGTTTTCCCACTTTGTTCAGAGTCTAGGAAAGTGTTTAATTTAGGAGTTAATAATAATGATGATAAATAATTATAGCTCCCAAATATATAAAAATTAGTTTTTAAAGGTATCACAAACTAATTTAAACACTGTGTTAAAAATATCAAAATTGTTCATCGAAACTTTGGAAAAAAAATTTTTAAAATACATTAAAAGGGAAAATTGAGTTTCTTAGGTGCGAGGTATTGTATATTTTACGAGTAATTATTTTTTAATTTACTAGTTTTAATTATATCTAATAATCGTATCTTCTTTGAGTTAAAAAATGATAATAATGTTAAATATTAAAGAAGATTTAACATAAATAAAAATTACTTTGATTAAAAAGGGAGAGATATTTATATGGGTGTGTTTAGAATTTTTACGGTTAAAAAACGAAGAAACTTTATTTTAAATATAAACTTTATCATGTTTAATTAAAATAAATTTTCTTACACTAGACTCAAATATTCAACTACTAATAGTTCAACTTCTTACTACAACTAAAGATTTGAAATAGCTGCATAAGATAAGGAATTCCATTGTTTCAAAAACACTGTTAAAATCTCTAAAATAATTCACTGTTGACTCATCTGAAAGATGTCCCATAAAACTCACCCGCGGCAACTTCGGAGCTTTTAATAACAAAACCGTCAGAGCGTGGATTCTAAACGTGTTAACTCGACCTTACATTTTATTTTTACTCGAAAAAAAAGCGCCAACTCCTCAGTAATCTTAAATTTATGTCATCCAAGCTCCTCATGGGTAAGTAAATTCGTTATAAAAACCGGCCGTTAACGTTCTCACAAGAGGCCGGCGCAGGAAATATAAAAATCAGTGAACCTGTGTAGAAGGCGACGCGTTTTTATCTTTAATAACGGATCTGTGAAAAAATAGGCAGCTGTAAACAACATTCCCGTCACAGAACCTAATACCGAAACATACAGTAAATCTAGTCGAACGTCTTGTTCGGTGGACTTTGATGGTTTTGTCATGCATTGAGTCATTTCTCTTTATGGGAGGTTTGCTATGTGTTTTAAGTGTGAATCTTTTTTTTAAATTTTCGATAAGTTCTTTATTGGAAACTTGTATTCGTAAGGTCACTTTGGAGAACAATAAACGCCTTTTGATCGTAAAGAGTATTACAAAACTCGACAATGTCTCTTAAAATTTAATCTGTTATTTTAGTGCCCTCTCTGAAGTTATCTTGCATGGTCAGTTGAAGATGGTCGAAGGGAAAATAAATTTGTTTGTTTCAGTTTTAGTCTTGAATGAAAATTGCCTTAAAAATTTGCTGCGAAAAGTTTTTATTTGGAAGTCTATTGTATATAACTAATAGAAATATTTTTAAAAAATGTGATAGATATTATGGTGACCAGGGAAACGTCGTATAGCTTCTGGTATTTTATCTTCAAATTTTTTTCTAGTTATATAACTTTTAGGCAACGTTTGATTCTGAAACATTTTCCTTCACTTTTTTCATGATGAAAAATAATGAATTAGAGAAAATGGATGTAATGAATAATTGTAGACATATAATAAATTGGAATGTAATAATGAATTGCGTGTGGGGACCATTTTGTATTGAAATTTATTTCACTAGATGAAACTATTAACAAAAAGCCCTGAGATGTCAGCAAAAATCCGCTTCAAGTTCCACTTGTACACTCAAAACGCTATCACATCGATTCCACTACTATTTGCCCTCAACTTTTAATGAAACAATACGAACAGGTGAACTCGGGCATTACCCGCCCGATAATTCCAAAACCCCACCGACTGATGCATTAACGCTCCAAAAATTCAAACTCAAGACTCCCCATTATGCTCACATTCCCCATTATACCCTCTCTCTCTCTCACTCTCATTCAGAGCAACACGAAGCAGAAACACATTCCCTGGGAGGAACCTCCCTCAAAAATTACAACAACCGCCCTAAATGGAAAATTTCGACTATTCAATAAAGTCAATAGTCTCGCCATCAGGCAACGCAGCAGGCTGCTCTAATCCCCTCTTGCCGTGCGAGGTCTAATCCGATGGATCCATTTCAGAACGTCTCCACCGCAACCAATCGGAGGGTTGACCCTCCCCTCTCCTGAAGGGGGGAGGGAAAGATCGTGCCACGGTGTGGAAGGGGTCGCGCGTGTGTGACGCAGTCTCTCATCTCCATCCTCTCCTCTCTCTCTTTCTCCTACTCCTCCCCATCCTCTTCCGCCATCTTTGTCCTATAAGTGGTCGCGTTTTGGTCGGAGGGTTGGGAGAGCTCGCGGTTACGACTTGTGAATTTGTTACGTTTTCTTTTTCGGTTTGGTTTGATGATTTTGGGTAGTGGGGTTTTATTTTCTGGGTGAAGAAAAAAGAAAAGGTATAAACTTTGGTCAAGTTTTTAGTGAGGGGACACGGACATCGAGTTCTGTTCTCGTTGAATAATTAGCATTAGTTAAAAATATATATTTCGAGGAATGCTAATTGTATTTTTGAAAGTATTTTTTATTAGTTAGACGTTATTGAAAGCTTCATATAATTTTTTAACATTTTCATTCTCTTGAAATTTCATGTATAGTTACATATTATGCAAAAACATACAAAATCCAAATATTTCGCTTTATGGATGATGTATTTATGTATTTCATGTTGGACATAGCAGATGTATGGAGGTTAATGTTTCTAAAGACCCCCTATAGTTAACTTTCAAATGTAATTAAGTATTCGAGTTCCAAAACTTTCTAAACGACAGAAATAAAAAATAGTTGTTGTTACATCCAAATAGGTTTTTTAGTTTTTTTACCGATTAGTGCAAGTGTCAAAATGTTAAACCTGCAATTATGCCTTTTAGATGACCCTTTTAAATGATATTTTTAAACCTCTCTGTTGCCAAAAAGTTGTGTTTTCAAGGCTTAATAAACTATGGAATAAAATAATTAAATATTCCTTTAACTCGATACCTAGAACTTCAACACCTCAAAAATTTTGTCGATTCAAAAAACAAAAATTTTTTAAAATTTCAGTTTTAATTCTGACGTTTTAAAAACCTGCCCTCTCGAAATTTAGTAAAGATCCCTTCGAAAGATCAAGTGTAATCACACAAATATAATAAAAAATTTAGACGTATGCAACTGTCGGACAACGTCATCAGGGGTGCAATACCCAATGGCTGCATGCTGGGTAACCTTTCCATTCGAAATCTATTCGGAAGGTTTGTTAATAATAATTCGAAAAACGTCCTTAAGGAATAAACAATAGAAAAAACAATTGATGGATTTTTGGATGTTAGCTTATTTAGAACAGCTGAGAGAAATTAGTCGCACGGGTTCATAAACAAGCTATGATGTGAATATAAGGAGTTTCCATGCCACAAAATCTAGGTAAATAAAAAAAGATTTACCTACACATTTTATGTTCAGGTAGAATAACTAAAATAACAGATTAAATAAAACATCTAGTTTCAGAATGCAAAAGTGTGGAAACTTCGTGATATCTATGATATCATTATCGACATATCGAAGATTTTGCTGTAGGTATGAGCCAAATACGAGCAGTACACTCACCGGAGCTTTGCCTGAGGTGGTCGTCCCTCCTCGAGTCGTGGTCCTTGTCCGTCCTCTTGGCCTCTGACTCTTTCATCCCCCGGTCATCGTCACGGTCGTCCAGGTCGTCATCTTCACACCTATTGCGCGGGGACCAGGTCATCTTGTTCTCCTTCTTGAGCCTCCTGCGGGCGTTGGCGAACCACGTGGACACCTGTGTGAGGGTCATCTTGGTGATGATGGCCAGCATGATCTTCTCCCCCTTCGTCGGGTAGGGGTTCTTGCGGTGCTCGTTCAGCCACGCCTTCAGGGTGCTGGTGGTTTCCCTCGTCGCATTCTTCCGTCTAGCCCCATTCAAGTCCACGCCGTACCTAAGATCAAAGAGGAAGAACGTTAGAAACTGGACGTGGAAGAACGTTACAAACTGATACTGGAAGTGGAAGAACGTTAGAAACTGATACTGGACGTGGAAGAACGTTAAAACTTTATACAGGAAGTTGAAGAACGTTAGAAACTGATACTGGAAGTGGAAGAACGTTAAAAACTTATACTGGAAGTTGAAGAACGTAAGAAACTGATACTGGAAGTGGAAGAACGTTAAAAACTTAAACTGGAAGTAGGAAAACGTTATAAACTTTTACTGGACGTGTAAGAACGTTACAAACTTATACTGAAAGTTGAAGAACGTAAGAAACTGATACTGGAAGTGGAAGAACGTTACAAACTTATACTGAAAGTTGAAGAACGTAAGAAACTGATACTGGAAGTGGAAGAAAGTTAAAATAAAAACTTATACTGGAAGTTGAAGAACGTAAGAAACTGATACTGGAAGTGGAAGAACGTTAAAAACTTATACTGGAAGTGGGAAAACGTTATAAACTTTTACTGGACGTGGAAGAACGTTACAAACTTATACTGAAAGTGGAAGAACGTTACAAGCTGGTACGAGCATAACAAATTGCTTCATATCGGTTACACTCAATACCGTTAACTGGCCTAAAACTTCTAAAAATTTATTTCGAAGAGCGGGACAGTTTCTGATGAAAGTCACTAAACAGAGAGGGAGTTAAGGTAAGAGGTAGTGGTCAGTCAACGGTTTGGGCCATGTTATATCAAAGTTTAATACTAACTTGTGCAGAATGGATGGCAAGCTACTTGCTACATATTAGATCAAATATAAAAGAGACTAACTCATATCCAAATGCGACTAGACATATTTAAGATTGTGTCAAAGAGGTATTAATATATAATGAATCTGAAAGAGGGTTATTGTTCCATGTAAAATGTTCAAGTTTTAACCGCTATTTATTTAAACAGAATTATTAACCGAATAAATTTGAGGAACCTCTTTGTGATTAAAATTGTGAAAACACTTGTGAACATTTCCGTGTTTAAAAATCCCAATTCGTTTGTAAGAGTACTCTACAAATAGTTGAAAAAACTTCAAAATCCTCAGGATATTTTATATCCTCTTAAATGGCGATGAGCAAAATTCTAATTTTTCGGCAGAAAACCGAAAATCTACTGAAATACTTAAATATTTAAATTTTGTTGAAATTCTAAAATCATCTTCTTCTGTGCACTGCTAGTCTCATTTTATAAAATATTCATAAAACTTTTTCCCATTATCGAAGTTGTATTTGTGATGTTACCACCCGGTACTTGGCTCCGCTTACCCTGCAACTGAGCCCCATTACTCGAATCATAATACACTCCCTTTCATACAAGTCAAATAAAACTATTACCTCGAAATACGTTAAGGATTCGTGCATGCACGTATCGAATCATTACACGCCTATTAGCTATCGGGTGGTATTAGCAATTTATATAACCCACCTACAGCAAAGCGCATTAGGAACACATCCAATAACAGTCGACTTCACAGCAAGCAATTACAAAAACCAAAATATACACACATAGGAAACTATGTGTGTATTTCAATAACGATAATCGCCGCTTTCCATGACTAGAACGCCTACACGTCCAGCAGCCCCACGAATCGCGACAGAATCCGATGGCGATCGATCCCGAATCATAATAATAATAATCTGCAGGACACATGCTGGAAACGGGCGAATGTTGCAACCGTAGAAAGGCTAATGTTTAACTGATTGCTTTAGTTGCCTATTAATATTTACATATCCGAAAGCAGCGGTCAATCCTGGGACAATTACTGCTGGCGGCAAAAGCTCGGGCTGGGCTTTAATGAAAATTGTCGCCGAGGCTTGCATGAGCTGGCACGCTTGCCTCTCACGCTCTCGTTGGCTTCTCTGTGATTTAGTTTTGGAAGTTTAGGTCTCAACTTATGTTCTCAGATTTTTATTCTTTTAAGGCATCCATGCTTAAAAAAGAAAGATGTCATTGTAAATGACTTAATGAAGTTCTTAGAACGGCCTTTTTTAAGCATGAAATTAACGCTTACATAAATAATAGCCGACTATAAATAAAATATTTATTTAGTACTTTGATAATTTCATTGCACAACCCCACAACCAGGTATTAATTAGAAAGCAAAAAAAGTCGTTTTCCAAAAAAGAGGAAACATATTTTTGACAATTTATATTCTTACGAACTGGTTACAAGTTACAAGTTACAAAACATTTTGAGACTTTTGCAGACTATATGTTAGTTGCTTCGTCTTCTTCTTCCTGTTTGTGCTATTTTTCTATTTTACGGATTTGCTACTGTGAATTAACTATTGCTTTCAAGAAATTTGTTAAGGCATGAGTTTTTTTCTTGATATTTCCTCTGTTGACTTCTAAGATTTCTGTGAAATTTGTCGAAGATATGGTCAAAGTTTCCATGAGTTTTTTCCTTTGAGTGAGGAATTTTTTGCATTGTATGAGCAGATGTTCGTTAGAATCAATTTCTTTGCATTGGGAACAAAGTGGACTAGAAACTTTTCCTATCTTGAATAAATTTTTTTTCGTTAATAAAGTCTTGGTTCTCAATCTGGCTAAGAGGATATCCATTTTTCGGTTAGGGGGAATTAATTTGTCCTTTATAGTCCATCCTTCCAAATGGGCAAAGTCTTCTGCATATTTACTATTTTTCCAGACTTCTTCCTCTTCTTTTATGATGGTTTGTTTGATACTTTTTATGAGGTCTTCAGGAGCTATTATTTGCTTTATAATGGTGATTGGCGCGTTCCTTGCTTCCTGATCGGCTTGTTCGTTTTCCGGTATCCCCTTGTGACCTGGAGTCCATACGATCTCCAGGTGTCTGGCTTTTTCGAGGGCTTTGTTGATACAGTTATTTAAATAAAGTATGACTTTGGGGGATTTCATGTTGATGGAAAATAAGGCTTTTAGTACTGATAAACTATCTGTTAATATTATATATTTTTCGTCAGCTTTAATAAATTCCTTGATGGCTATAATGATAGCCACCGCTTCAGCTGTAAAAATGCAATTTATATTTGGGATAGACCCTGCAATAACTTTGGATGTTAATGTATTAATCGCCGCTATTTTTGTATGAGTTGCGTTTTTTGAGGCATCTGTTGAAATGATTATTCTGGTTGTCATGTCCTCGTATTTACAAATGTTAAAAAAACATTGAATTTCTTCATTAGGCAAGACGAACTGGTGAAATATAGAGTTAAGTTAAATATTTTGCCTGATGTTAGTGATGTTTCATGTATGCAAATGTGATGTATCAAATTACAAATTTAAAAAATCTAAAGCATTAGGTGTTTTCCTAATAATGTCTCTCAAAATTAAACGAAGGGATACTTTCTCATGATGAAAATGAAAAAAGATGCTACTAATCTTGAGTGATTTTTTAAAAGTTTAGTTGTGCTTACACTCTTACACAGGTTTAAGATTTATGGTGAAAATTTACTAAAATTTATGTTTTGATTAGTACTAACTGACCTTTAAAATGCTAAAATAAGGTACCTATTAGTTTTACAACCTTTTAATTATGAAATAAATTCATAGCATTATGGGTTTATTCATAGATGGTATAAAAGTTTTAATCAATGTTTTTTATTAGACACATGTACCAGTATTCTGTGCTTCTACCCCTCTCAACTATACTTTTTATGACTGAGATGAAAAGTTTAGTTTAGATTAGAGATAGAGGGAGTCTATATGGGAGTGGTGGTAGGGTAACTACAATAGCTTTAGCACTGCGACCATTGGTCTATTTTACTTTGTCTCATAACTACACTTTTCATATCAGTCATAGTATTATATTTTGCTTTGAACAGCTCAATATAGTAGATTAATTAATTAAAATTTGTCTAATCTACTGTAAATACGTTTCATCGAATTTTTATTGTACAGTCAAAAAATAAATTCATTCGCTCTAAACAACAGCTGAACTTCACCGAAATCAATTTTCGCGTGCGCATGCCACGTGCACGTCCCTCCACACGATCTGCCTCTGCGCGATTCGTACCTAATAACTGTTTGTCCGCCTTGAAACTCGAGATAGACACACACACACACGACCAAATTAGAAAACTAATTCGTGCGAAAAGCGCGTGCGCAACCCTCATTGTCCAAAGGTCGCGACACCTGGGTCAGGTGGACCAGGTGAGCAACGTCATTTTTTGGATTTTTTTAATATAGTAGAAATATGACACGGATCTCAATTTTTCGGCACAAAACGCTGCGACAGATGCCCGGGTGAAGTCCGTGATAGGAATGAATTATCCGCGTGGGGTATGAGTTGACCCCCGCGGTGGTTCAGGGTTTCTTCGTTTGGTTTGAATATTAGAGTTTGGTGCAAATTGCTGACCGTTGGTGAGTTGTCTGCGTTTAAATCTGTTGATTGTTTGGAGCACGGAAAAAATGGTTTGATTGTGAGAACAATTATGGTGTGAATGGTAACTGAGCCGAATATAATGGGGCCTATCTGTGTCATATGGTGACAGATTAGAGCGAAACCGATTGTTTGAATAGTTATTTATATGAATTTCGGAAAATTCATATTTTTGAATCAGCCATCGTTATTGGCTACAGGGTCCGTTGGGAATGAACGTAAGCATGAATCAGGATTACAGAGTAAATGTAAGGTGTATCATGGGAGTGGGAATACTACCTAAGGGAAATTTTGGGATGTACCCAAAATTATAAAATTTTCTTATTTTGATTATAGAAAATAAGTAAAAGTACCCTAAAAACTAAAAACCCCTACTAAACTATCCCTCCTGTATACAATATCCCTCCTCAAAATTTCTGTATCCCCTTCTCAACTAATTATTTCTACATAGTACACATTTGAGGTATAAAGTAAAGAAAATTTACATTAGTTCTACTTGTTGTTATCAAATAATTGTGTAGTAAGTTAATATATAAGGATTGATATATAGACAGGTTTGAAGATGTATGGGATGTAGTTAACAGCTAATGTTAACAGGTTAACCTTTCACTTTATATTATAATAAAAATTGAAACTGATTAATATAGAATTTTCCATGCATATAGATTACATGAAATATAGAATGGATAAGGATAAAAAATGCAAGAAAACATACTTAATAAGATAAAAGTTGTTTTACAATTTATTATTAGTTGGGTCAGAAATTTCCAGATACATTGGATATTACATAATTTTGAATGCATAAGAGTTTGGAGTTTAAAGCGTAAAAAATTAGTAGTAAATGTGTCTGCAATTAAAAGAAGACTATACAGTAGAACATAAAAAAGGATAAACCCAATTATTTTTTATATTTATGTACACGCATCCATATACTGCTAAACGTACCTATTCCTCACCAGTTCATAACGAAGTTTCGAAAGATTGATGACAGAATCTACATAACATCCGTTTTCATCTGAGCTACCTCGGTAAGAACGAATCCTTTTCTTACTTTCATTTGCAAATTTTTCTGGGAGTTAACGCAAGAAAATACGTCTTCATCTGCTAGAACAATAGAAAAGATACCAGAAAAACTGGAAAAATTAAGCCGGAGAGAAAAAAACCGCTTTCTTTACGACTCGATTCCCTACTTTTACGGAAGAAAAATAGCGAACGGGACGTGTTCTACACAATAAAAATGCATCGGTAACTTTTTCCGATTACGTTTACAAAGGAGTAGCGCACGGTTGGCGAAAAAAAAAATCCCTCGGCATAATGGACGAAATAAAAAAATGTCTCTCCTCAGAGAATGTTCGGGGCTGCATCAAAATATCTCGGTTTCTCAAAAGTGATATTTTCCTCTTTCTTCCATTTACCGACGAATTTTTTATCTACATATTTTCTCATCTAGAAAGGGGAATTTCGGTAGGTGTATTCTCGTGTTTTTTCCCGAGCCTAGGTTTTTTTTGTTGCCTCTCCCACTGTTTTCACCTTGCACAACGCATGCAAAACAATCTCTCTCGTAGAGGCAAAAAAAGTCTTCTCCCCACTTTGTCATTCAAATGCAAAAACACCGAAAATGAAAAACACGGGGAACCGCCGAAGAGAGAGAGAGAGAGAAAAAACGGGTATATTTATATATACGAGCGGCGGCCGTCGTGTGTATGGATTCGCATACATGCGAGGCAGGAAAAACAACAACAACACAAACGAGAAATGCAAGGCGGGATAAAAAACGCCCAGGGAAAGGAGGGAAAAATCCGTATACAAATGAAAAGTGCAAGGGCTCGGAAGGGGCGCAGTTGCGGGGAAATATAAATAAGCCCCACTCTCGGGGGGGATGCAAAACGTGCGCCCCAAGAAAAAGGGTATGCGTGGTACTTGTGCTCAGAACGCAAATATATATGTAAGAAGTATATAAACAGATAACGCCACTGGAAAGAGAATGGGAGGAAGCAAAAAAAGGGTTTTTTCATGCTTTTTTTTATTTCCACATCAGTCAGTCCCCGTGAATCTGACCAGAGCTGACACGAGTAAGGCATTTGAATAAGCCCTTTGGAGGCGAAGGGCGCACTGATAGATTCCGTGTCGAACAAACATCCCGGGCGGAACACGGGGGCGCCCTAAGCCCGGCTGCCCGCAAGAAGGGATTGCCGGTAATGAGCGCAGTCAGATTCGGGGCAAGAGAAAAAAGGGGGAAATCCCCCCCATGAAAAAAGCGGGCGCGAGTCAATACGCCAATTTTTCACTCAGTTAGGATAATGGGATAGGGAGGGGATGGCGGAAAAAATAAATAAAAATACGTAAAGGGTGGAACGCTTAGAATTTTCTGCATCGCTCGGTCCCTCTTTTTTGGTGGGAGGGGGATATACCCCTCTCCTCTTTGTTACTGTTATTATTATCATCATTTCCGTGGATCCTTTTTTCCAGTTGCTTGATTCTCTGCTCCGGTTTGCATACTCCGAAAGAGCAGGTTCGGGATCTGTGGGGATCTGTAGAGAGAGAGCCGAGCCCAGCTCATTTCTTCCTTTTGAATCCTGCTGCCAGTTACTTTCGATCCAATTATCGCGACGAGATATGCATGCTAAGTCACCGGCCTGATGATGCTCCGAGAACGTTTATTCGGAGTGATGTAAGGGCTGTCAATTGGAAACTTATGACGGGGGGAAATATCCCATTATTTTTTCATCCTTATTTATAAAAAAATGAAGTAAGCATATTGGAGGTGTGTTTTAGGTTCAATGTAGAATTCCATGAGGATTTTTCGGAAAAGGGGCTTTTATTTCTAAATCCTAAGCTGCTGTATGTATCTGGATATACTCCTTTTTGTTATTTTAATACCGATTCTGTAAGTCTTCTTAGAATTTTGTTTGAGTATATGTTTTAAAAGAATGATAAAAAATATGCTTTGTATCAGAAAAGAAGATGCCATGTGGAGAGAATAATTTTTATCCGGTAAAGAATGCATTCTGAATTATGCGCACCCAATCTTTGGAAAAAATAGTGTAATCAATCATTCCATATTCCCCTATTTGATTTTTACTTATAATATATTATTTAAAAATAAAAAAACAGCAATGGAACGTTTAGTCAATTTGATGGCGAAAGACTTTTTTAAGGTAAAAAATTAAAATATATGTTAGTACAATAAGCAGACAAATTTTTTTATGAGATTTTTGTAATAAAGGTCACTGCACCTTAGTGAGAAAATGCATAAATAAAAGGTAAATAAATAAAAATCAGGAGAAAATAAATAAATTTGTGTGAAGTTCATTAAAACTAATAAAGGTTTTCTTTAAAAGGGGTATTACATTTACTTCCCAATTGAGAAATTTAAGCGTTAATTTCAATACTCTAACTACTAACTACTATAAAGTTTAATAATTTTGAGGGCCTGTAACGTGTAACTAACTTTTCGGGGATTACCTTGCATCGTGTAACAAACTCCACTTATGCAATAAAAACTAAATGATTAATTTATTACACAGAAGATATACCTCCCCTCCCACGTTTAAATGTTATATTTATCTTTAACTTGTGTGTTTGTATTGTGTGTATTTTATATTGTACTTTTGTGTATTTTATATTTTACTGTGTGTGTTTTATATTGACCCACCATGTAAAGGGATTTTTTTAAAATCTGTATGGTGGATGAATCATTAAATAAATAAATAAAATACAAACTTTTATCAGTTTCCAATTTAAAAAAGTAAAATATTACTTACCCATTTGGAAAAGGATACCCTGCCAAAGCCGCAGAATCGTAAGGATAGTACATGCTAGCTGCGTAAGGTAAGCTCCTCCACGCTTCTAAGTTGTCTTTTAAGTCGAAGCCATTGGCCTACAAAGAGAAATTTATAAATAATTAGTCATTAAAGATGATTCTACAAACATCTTTAAAAACATTCATATTCATTCATTTGTAATTAATTAATTGATTAAATAAGTTTTAATTTTATAAAACTTATTTTAAATGTTCTAATCAATGTAAAAATTCATTTCACATACATAAAAATCAATTACTTTAATTAGGATTAAATTTTCAAGGCACAGGAAATTTTATTTAAAATCATCCTAAAAACATACCTATATTTTAGAATTGTTTAATTTATTTATTGTAAGTTTTATTTAACTATTTATCAAAAGCCCATACTCACTAAAAGTTAATAAGAATAATTCATGAAATAGTTATTTACGATTTAAAACAATGAGGAAGTTGCATGATTTTTTTATATTTTTTTAATCGATTCCTCTTGCAAAAAAAACCAACTACCCAAAATTTGAGGCCGATCGAGAAATTTTTTGATTGCCAAAAAAATTAACAAACATCCCCTTTTTAAAAGCGCGCGAAAACGCCAAGAGTTTGGATGTGACGTCATCTTATATTAAACATTGTTGTAAAGCAATGGAGTTGATGGTATCATTGTTGACGTCATCTTATAGTTTAAACAATAAACGTTTTCAGTCACGTGTTTTTTTCTTGACTTTTAAATTAAAATATTTAATTGCCTGCACATTTTTTTGAAAAACTGACTAGATATTTCATTTTACCATACAAAAAACCATACGGAACACTTGTTTGTTTTTGAAAATCTGACACATGCAACTTCCTTATTGTTCATAATGTTCCAAAACATTTTATATTAAATTTCAGATACACAACAAACTGTTAAAAGCCCTATCAAAATTTAGAAAAAAATATTTCATTCCCACGATCTAAAGCTCCTCGGAAATTACCTCCAATCGCACCTTAAACGCAGCGATCACTAGTCAGCGATCGCAACCAAAAACTGACAAAGTGAAAAGAAAATGGTCCTCCATTTTCTAATTTTTTTGCGGAACCCTGCGTTCTACAAAAGAGCGCGGGGCAACGAGGCAGAACGAGGCGTTTGATCGCCGCCGACCGAGGGTCCTTGGCCCGCCTGAGCCCCAGAACACGACTCGACGACAAATCAGGCTCATCTTGGAGAGGAGTAATTGGGACCGTCCCGTGTTTCGATGGTTCAGATGGTTTGAAATCAATTTATTGGTGTTGTGCTTGTCCTGTCATGAATCATAGAGTTATCGGCGTCATCGGGATTGTTAAGTTTCCAGGCATATGGACTGGAGATTGTGTAACTTTTTTTTTGTTAGGTGCATTGGCATTGTAATGGAGTGTTTGGGAAGTGATGCTTGATTTGAGTAAAATTGCACTTTTCATTTCGTTCAGATCGTTTGGTTAATGCTCCATGATGATGTGAGAAGATAATGGGAGATATTAATGGAGGAATAAATATTGTAATGATGCGAGAAGTTAAATATCTGTAGGAGTATTGTAATCATGCGAGAAGATGATGAGAGAAGTAAAGTATTAAGTATTAAACCATTTAAGTATTATAACCATTACTAATTCCCATAAATGATGTTACGCATTCATAAAGGCATCTAAGGACTGTAATGATTAATAAGTTAAATATGTCATCAAAATCATATCAACCAACCTAAGCTGTGTTACGTTTAAGTTAATAAGTTTCCTATGTTACACTATTTTCTCGCTATTAACTGTAATCTCAAACAAATTAAAAAGGTATTCGAATTCTTTTTATACAGTTTTTAATGTCAGAACAATTTTCGGATGAATAAAAGTAGTAATTAAAATTTTACTTAAATTCCTAGAACTTCAAATTTATAAAAATTATTTTTCCAAGTAATAAACAAAAGTATGTCAGTTATTGTTATACATCATAAATTATAATTTACAATGAGTATTGATATACAACAAATTTTCTTCTTTTTCATTAAATAATTTGAAAATTTATTTATGAAATATTTTTGTACAAATATATACAGCTTTTTACACCATTAAAAACCAAATAATATTTAACGGTTGGGGTTATTTTTCAAAAAACAAAATAGCGCTGAAGATAGGTGCTGTTATTTTTACAGGATCTTTTGATATTTTCTTAAGAATGGGCGTTTTAATTTTTTAAAACGCAATTCAAACGTTTTGAACACACACAACTGGAGAAATTTCAAGGTAAAGGAGAAATTTGAATAAGTTAAGGGGGTGAAGGGGGAGGAAAATAATGACGTCATCACGTGACTCATCACTTACTTAACTAAGGCACGGTGATTTAGAGAGCACGGCGACAGCGTGTGACACCGGTACAAATCGGGCCCCGGTGTCTTGCTCCCTTTCTTCATGTGGAAGCAAGCGAGGAGGCGATATTCCACAATAGCCTCGTAAAAAGACAAACATCGCTTAATGCGCGCGGGGCTCGGAACAAAAACCCATAATCCACCCGCATATTTCATGCCAAAGTGGCCCTTGGACTTCTGCCGCCCACATTATTTCCCCCTTCTGTAAAGGTTAATTGTAGCAGCGTTCTGGCCACTTCGGTTACAAAACCTTTGTTGCCATAACGGCTGTAAATAACCCTCCAACAGAGACAAACGAAAATAAATTTCGCCGCGAGAAACAAAAAAAATGCGAACGCCGAGAGTTTTCGCCGAAAAGAGGTAAAAAAGCTTTTGTCTCCACTACATCGATCGGGCTGTCGTCTGTAGTACGTGTGCCCCCGATTGCTCAAATTGGAAGGACTCCCAAATCAATGCTGATCTCTTGGGACTCGCGAGTCTGTTTCGGTCGACGCATAACTTCTTTCTTATGTCCGGTTATACCGAATTTAAAACGGGAGTGCATCAACTATAACAATATAGAGATGAATTGTTGAAAATTGTTGTCTCCAAAGGAAAACTAATAGAGAAGGCTCCTTATATTAGAGCATTTACTAACGCGGTTTTGAAATATATCTGTAGAAGTCCTAGTTTAGTATCAATCCCATGTTATTTAACAAAAGAAAAATATTTTCCCTTAAATCATTTACATCGCGCTTCAATTTTGCCTCAGATTTCCGGAACATGCCTACATTTAATTTTTTAAAAATACACATGTGAGATTAACAGACTTTATAGAAATAAATTACTGATAGAATGGACAATTCCCGCATTTTTTTTATTATTTTTTTATTCGAAAGAGATCGATGAAAAATGAATTTTGGTGCAAAATTTTTTTAATTCCCATGTTTAGTTATTTAATTTAATTTCACAGTTTGTCTTTTTAAAAAGGCACGAAAACGGCTGCTTCGTCACAAACAGTTGTGTGACGTCAGTGGGCATGAATAACAGTACGATCATCCAATCAGGTATATCCTTTTGGCAATTCTTGATGTTAGTTTGTGCCCAGTTACGTCACGCCTGTTTCGACGTCAACTCAAATTTAGCTATTTTTATTTTCAAATATCTAATTAAAGAATTTTTCTTGAAACTTTTAAAGCTGATTTTTGAAAGTAAAACCATTTGTTATACTAGAAATATTGCTTTTAATACAATTTTAAAAAATACGGGAATTGTCCATTGTTCAGTTAATTTCATATGAACTTAAATTATATTATAAGTAAAAGTGGTGTCATTTCATGTCATACGAGAGATTTAAAATCCCTAATTTAAAATAATCATTAGGTGAAATTTCCAAACTTGAGTAAAAATGTCATTGCATGTCATGAGGTAACCGAGATCTCTCCACAAACATTAATAGGAAATTTCCTCTCCAAAGGAAGGAAAGAGCAGTTTAAATTCCAAGCTCTCTGTTGTAGACTCAGTGTAAACTTTTCTAACACTTGTATTTGAGAGTTTACATTGAAGCCATTACACTTAAACCTGCGAAAGCCTGAAACCGGCAAAGAATTTAACGGTAACAAGAACTTTAAAGCCTACAGTAATAAACTTCTTTTATTGAGAACCCAAAGTCAATAAGGAGCATGCACATTAAAACCTAACAAAAGGGAATTCTGTTGTCCGAAAAGGACAAGAGAGCAACTAATGTCCTACAAGAGTATCGGTGAGAAGTTTTTCGAAGCAAATTGCAAAACCACTAGGTGGAGTTGAAGTCATGGGTAAAGGGAAGAACCAATGTAAACACGGCTTGTTTAATTCGATTGTAGAGAACTCTAATAAATTCTTGAACACAGTTTGTCCTGCTTAACCTTCGTTTTCAATATTTGAGCTTGTTTAAAAATTAGCTATCTTTATGATATTTTGGAAATTATGACATGAGAAAAAGAACTGGAATTATTTCCAATGAAGATTCTAGATCTAGGACACTTTAATTAATTGATAATTTTTTGAAAATTTAATAATATTCGCACTATATTCTTTTTACTATTCATGTGTTTCTTCTATTCCTTTTAAAAGCTTATAAATTGAATCACCATTTGTGTCAACTTATATAACACTTTTTACCTAGTTCACAAAGACTTTTCAACTCAAAAATAACACGAACTTCCTTCTACAAAGCGTTTCAGTAAAAATTTTCCTCGAAAATTTAGATCAACCTCACTTCTTAAGAAATCATTAACACAGACCTCACATACACTCAATAAAACCTCAAGAAATGCCTCTTAGTCAAGAATAAGATCAAGAAGCTCCATGTCCCTTTGTCATGATGGGTCATCCCAAATGGACTTGGTCCTAATTGCACGAGAATCTTCAAGTCCCACCCAAAGCGTTTTGCTGAAGATTCAAGTACTTCTTATAGAAATAGCCGTGACACGAGCTCACTGTCCACTAGTAGTAAACTACTCTTTATGATGATATTCTGGAGCTCTTAATGTTGGGTGTGTCGTGAGAAAGAGTTCACTGATTCGGAAAAAGGATCCGTGAATTATTTGGAAACGGCTGCTTACGATGAAGAGTAGGAGTTTCCGTTGTTGGTTTTTTCCCTTTGTAGAAGAAGCTGCCATAATAGTGGTCAAAGGTGAGGCGCTTTTATCTCTATGAGTCATTCACCTGTGATTTTGAACGAATGACAGGTTGGATCTCGGAGGAATGATTGATTTGTTTGGCTGCTCGCTATCAAGCAAGCTGAATAAGCTAAAAGATACGATGGTTGTCCTGTATCACATCCATAATTTGGTATCACCCATTGGCATCAGTAAAATTTTGCATAGTTTTAAACAAAGCTATCAACTCTTATATATACGCTTTGGTTTTAAAGGAAAAGAGAAAAATTGGTTTTAAAACACCATTGAATCGTACGATTCGTACGTACTGTAAAACTTTGAGTTTCCCTCGATAAAATGGTCTAGTTATTTTATAGTGTTTGATTTTAAAAAATAAAATGAAACCCACGAAACTAATATATTTCACAACTCTCAGAATTTTACAATTTATTAAGTAAAACCAAACCCAAAACGCTACAAATGTTCAGAGATTATAATCTCAACAAATAGTGGGAATTTTAATAAAATTAGTAGAAGAAAATTTTTCACAGAATTAAAAAGTATAACATAGTTGTTTATTGTCTACTAAAGGTTAGAAAATTGCAATAAAACAAACAGT
Source organism: Tetragnatha versicolor (assembly GCA_024610705.1). Classification (NCBI taxonomy): domain Eukaryota; kingdom Metazoa; phylum Arthropoda; class Arachnida; order Araneae; family Tetragnathidae; genus Tetragnatha; species Tetragnatha versicolor. Next base: position 1,646,594 of record JANDEH010000005.1, on the reverse strand, counting down.
AACTTCAATACATAGGCTACATACAATGTGCGTTCCTATACATTTCATTACCCTGAAACAAATAAGCACGATTAAAAAGAAATCATGAATTTACAAAGATTCTCAGGTGTCTATACCTCTTCTTTTCTGCAAAAAGTTCAGAAATCCTGAGCATTTACCTTTAACGAAATAAAAAAAAATCCCCCAAGATGGCAGATAACACTTAAGACCCCTCCTTGATGGGATGATTCAGCCAGAAATCTCGGTAACGATAAAAGTGTAACGCAACACCTCACGGCGGAGTCATAATACCATTCCCTCCTGGCGCACATCCCGAGCGTCGAAAAAGTGTCACAATCCCGTTTTCATCTGTCACCGCTCCTACTTAACGCCGCACAATATCTGATTTGCACAAAACCGGATGACGGATGAAGGAATATTAAATCACCCCCCCCAAAAAAAAGAAGAAGAGGAGGAGGAAATAAAATAAACCGCATGTGGGGGTGGTGTGCACTCGAGGGAACCGACTGTCATCAAGTTCGGAGGGGGTGTTTATCAGCTGCCTTCTTTTGCCATTTACCTCAATGAGCGAGAAAGTGACAGAGACAGCGGTTTTAAAACAACCGGCAGCGGAGGCATTAAGGTGGAGGTTTTTATGTTGGGAGAGATGGCGAACTAACGTTTGACGTGTTTTAACCTTATGCGAACCGTAATTTTGACTTGTTTTATGGGATTTGGGAAGCATGAGTGACGGTGGAGACTGAGTTTGACTTAAACTTCCGTGATGATGGTTTTTTGGTTCGTTGCGTGAAAAATAATGGTGTAAAAGGTGTGTTTATTCCGTAGGAAAAAAATTTCTGAGTAGGATTTCTGAGTGAAGTTAAATTATCACAAATTTACACGCAAAACTACAGATAGCTTCATGATTAGTTTTGATGAAGAGTTTAAAATACCTAATATACCTGTAAACCGAAAATGGTTAGTTCTTTAAAGATTCAAAGACCAATGTCTTAAAATAGTTATTTTTAATGTAAGCTAATTAATTTAAAAGAGAAAAATGTATTTCGCTATTAAACAAAAACATAAGGGCATTTCACTACAGTTCAATTTTAAATTACTATATTTTATTTTAACTATTAAATTTAACTATGTATGGCAATTTTAATTAGCAGTAAATGGCATTTTTCTCAGCCCCGAAGCGAGACACTTGTAGTTTCGATACATTACTGACTACTTGTAGGTTTAATAGAGAATTTACACTCCAACATCTACAGGTAGTTATTAATAAAATTATGGTTTACCTTATCCATGGTGTCAAAATTTAAATCTTATATAATCCTTTGAATTTTTGAATAACGCCACAAAAGAGTTATGTATTGTTGAAATTAATTGCATGTATAAAAATGTTCCTTTTCACGAGTGCAATTAGCTTATTATTCTCTCAAAAATTGCTTTAAGCACAATTTTTTAGATTATTAGATGATTAAATGGTATTTTCGATGCTGTTTTAACATGATGCCTTTCATGACGTGTTTTAGAAGCTCAAAAAGTGAAGAAGATCTATTAACTCCCTAGGAAGTTCTGATATGCTCTTAATTTAAACACTATTACCTTAAATATTTAATAATTTCCGTTGTGTTGGAAATCGACAGGATTAAAAGATCACAATCTATGCCAACGATTTCGCTCAACCGCATTAGCGACACAGCCATAAAAAATCGCATAGCATTTCACCTCCCCCAAGAAAATCGCATGCACCTTACATCTCAGCGGAGTCGTCCTCCACAATCCAATATGTTATTCTCCGCCTTCCGACATTAAGCCCAGCAGAAATAAAGCCCGCGCTCAATCACGCATGGGCTACACTTATTTCCCATAACCTTATAAAAATATTTCAAGCGGTACAATGCGCACTCGGCAAAGATCCTTAAAATGGAAGCCGCCCGACGCGGAGAGATATAAATTTTACAACTGAGGGGAATAAAAGAAAATGAATTTGATTTCGCGCGGGAGAGGGAAAGATTTCCCCCCGAATATATATCGACACGCATTAAAGAATGCCGGGAATGATTTCCCGTGATCCGCCGGAGTTACACCGAGCAGTTTAATTTATTCGCATATACGGATTGGCAACGGCGTATAAATATCCTGGGGGAGCGTTCCCTTCTTGAGGAGCTGCAGTTCTGGGGTGAAATAGGGGGTTGGGAGTTTCGCATAACTCTGGGTGGTGGAGTGTTGTCTTTTCGTCTGTGAGCTTTTAATCAGAGTGTTAAGTATCCTAGGGTGGTAATTTATCGACGGGAGTGGGTGGCAGTTAGAACTTTAGAGTTGCACTGTATTACGAACTATCTTAAATTGTAACGAATGTGGCTTGTGGGCTGGTTCATTGCTGGTGTATGTCAGATATGCTGTAATTTAATTTCAATTGAATGCAATAATTAAAACTTTACTTTGAATTTCAATGGACTTGTTGTTTTCGATTTGTTATTGAGGAAAATTGGTTCAATTCTGGTATATGCCCTGTTATGTATTGTCAAGCTCCTTATGGGTGCTACAATTTAGAAGTATTGCCAAAAACTGTCGACAAATCTATTAAAATATGGAATTATGCAGATGGAAACAGTAAAGTAAGATAGTTTCCCCCTTTCCAGAATATTATCCTATTAAATTTATTGATCGATGATTTCAAGCTCAGAACACCAAAATATTGGGCATTGGAATGGAAAATGTCGCAATTAAGCTAATAAAAAATCCAATAACAATTATCATTTATTTAGAGCCGCATGGGATATTTTTTAAAATCCCAATCAAAAAATTTTATACAAACATGACTTGATTAGAGATTTCGTTTAATATGGACTACAAATAATGTGGAAAAACATAATTTTCTACAATAAAACATTAAATAATGTAGGTTTGAATGTAAAAAAATTAAGTAATTCCTTATACTTTCAAATATGAATAACAACCCTAGCAGAACTAAAGAAAAATTCCTCTCGAGAAAACCTCAAAAGTTATAATCCAACAACCACTTAACATAACCAAGAACATTTCTCCGAAAAAACACGACCAGGAACGACATCCTCCCAAACCAAGCGACAGCCCCCCCAGGTCCCACCCCCGCTTTTTATTGGTGGCCCCCGCATTACGCAACGGGGAAGGAAGGAAGAGAAAATCGTTTGAATGAAGTGTCGAGCTGGGGATAAGGAGGGCGTCGCGCGCACACGCAAAGGGTTTTTATCGGGCGACAGTGTTTTTTCAGGGGGCGACATGTGAGAGCTCTCGTTATCGGGGTAATTTCCAACTCCCAAATCGGCCGTGATTCGGAGAGCGTGCTGACAGACGAGCTGGGGGACGCGTTTGCGGAGGTGCGATTGATTCTTTTTCTGTTATTTCTTTATTTTCATCTGCCCTGGGTGTTTTGAGAGTTCCAGAACAACGGTAGTAGTGAAATTTAGGTGCGGTTTTTTTTAAGGAAAAATTAGTTAATTTTTCAACAAGGGTAACAACGCAGGTAAGTGAAGGAAAAGTATGAAATTCGAAAGAGGGGTGAAGTGTTTTACTTCGATCTACTTATGAAAAATTACGTTTTTTTCACTCTACAGAAAAATGTTTTGAAGTAAGTGACATGATAGTATGAACAAAACAAATAATCATGCATACGTCTGTTACACCATTCATAAAAGTCAATAATGTATGTGACTTTGATAAAAAGTATATATTCCTTCTGTTTTACATGTTTAAGAATCAAAATACATAGATAATAAATTATACTAAATAGTTTTAGTTTCTATTTTACTTATTATAGAACAGTTGTCTATACTAATTACTAAAAAATAGTTTTCTTAATTAATTTAACTCAGTGTCTCGAACGCTGTTAGTAGGAAATGATAAAACTCAACTAGATTCTGTAAAACCATCTTTTCTGCAGTGTCATAAACAAATACGGAAAAGCAAACTTTGCCATGATAACTTGACTGTAAAACCCTTTTTCCTGCAGCACCATAGAAAGAATAAGGAAAAGCAAACTTTACATTACTTACTAATCTCTGTAAAACCATTTTTTCTGCAGCAACATAGACATATAAGGTAAAGCAAACTTTACAATGATTACTAGATCCTGTAAAACCATTTCTCCTGCAGCACAATAGGCAGACGAGGAAAAGCAAACTTTACAATGCTGCTTTCTAGCCTATGTAAACCGATTTTTTCAGCAGCACCACAGACAAAAAGGAAAAGCAAACTTTCCAAAGCTAAGGAAACTGTGTGTACTTGAATGAAAATAAGTGAACTTTTTCTTACATACAGCATTTGAAATAATTATCGTGACTTAACTGGAGAAATTATTTCTTCCTATAGTAACAGTCCAATATAATAATAGTCAGCTCTACAAGCAAAAGCATTAAATGAAAAGAAATGCCATAAAAAGTTGAAAAGATAAAAGTAGACGGAAACCAAACTGGGCATAAAATTCAATCTTATTATTTTCATAATATAAACTGGACCCTTTCTTCAGGCAGAATCGATATAGTTAAACTATATCGATTCCACTATTTTTCGAAAGGATATTCCCGTCAACAAAAGCATCCGGGAGGTATCACCCAACCCCTCTGGCCCAAAATAAAATATTCAGACGATATCCCCTATCAGGCATCACACGTATACCCGGATGTGATACGACGGATTCGGGGCAATCCAATACACCTCCTCCAGAGAGGGGGTGGACCATCCCTCAAAAAGCGAATTCACATCATCTCCCGACACGTCCCGACATATCCATCACCCCCAGAAAGGTCGCGTTATATATGTTAACTCCCATAGAGTGAGTAAGAGAGGGGGTAATCATATAACTTCACTCAATCACTCGTTGCCAGGAATTCACTTATTTTTCCGTCAATTTTATTCGGCGGGGCAACGCAATATGGAAGAGCGTCCGGGAATCTCACATATATACGACAACGGAATTTCAATTTTGTCCCCAGCTTATGGAATAAATTCAAACGAGACTCTTTCAGATGCATATACACTCCCGCGCCCGCCCGTTATTTTGCATGCATATGAGGGAGTGTAGGAGCGCGGCCAATCCCCGGGAACCGGTGCACCGGGATTCTCTCTCTCCGGGAAAAGGGGGGGGGCTAAGTCACTCTGCCGAACACGCGCGAACCCCCCCCTCCCTCATTCACATCACATTTCCGAGTCCCCCTCTCTTCATATCCCCAAGATTTATCCATATTTTGAGGTTCTCCCGATATTCCATTTTTATGCTGCGAATTTCGTTCCGTGTGCTGCCTTTTTTTTTCTTCTTCTTCTCTGCAGTCACCCCTTCCATTATGGTGGAGGAAGAATCTTAACTATTTATTGCGCCGGGGTGCGTTTGTTACGAGGTTCTTTCCACCCTCTTTTGTGTTGGATCCCTCCCTTTTGTTCACCTGGTGGGGGTGTTTGTCACTGTGATGAGTGTCTTCGCTGGTAGAAACGAAATCTTTTTTATTGGAGGTTTTTAATGAGATGGAGGGGTTAAAATAATGTATTCTTTACAACACAAGTTTTATTTTATTTTATTTTTTAATCTAAATTTAATTGGTTGGTGCTTTGTTTATGAGGGTTCACAAACTCCTTAACACGTTGCTTTAAACTGTTTCACAAATACTCTCTTTTACATAATGATATTAATTGTTTGTTACCGGAACTCTAATTCATTGTAAGATTTAAACATTAAACTTATAAATAACTTAAAATATTAATAAAATGTTTAAATCTAAATTGATTCAATAATTTACCACCAAATTGATAAAAAAATGTTAAAGGTAAATTGTGCAAAATGATTATTTTTGTACTTAGTTTCCAGAAACATTTTTTCATCCAAAAAGCGTGTGGATCTGAAAGGGAATGACTTTTGTTTTTTCTCTTTACGAAGGCCATATATTTGTTAAGTTCCTAATACACTAATATACTTGATTATAATTTACCAAAATACACATGATCTATAAATATTCAAAAATTCGATCTAAACCGGATTTTATATGAATAGGTTCGGATTTTACATGAATCTTCTGAAATATATTTCAAAGAAATATTTTTATCTAATAATAACTTACTAATAGAGATGGTAAAAATCAATACTCATTTTTTAAACGATGGTTATCTACCTTTAACTCACCACTTTCCTAATTGTTTTTTAGTTTTCAAACATGGGGTGTCTCACAAAACCAAAAACAGGTTTTTAAAATTCAGAGGATAAAACTAAAAGAACTTTAATCTTATTTGAGCAACACACATATATCGCGTAATTTAACCTTTGAAAGACAGCAGCCTCAGGCCTTGCGTAAATATTTTATGAAACACGGGGAGAAATGGTGGTGATGGTAAAAAAAACAACAGCGGTGCCCTCCGGGGTTTAGACAGCAGAGTTTAGTTGCCGGGGATGGCAGCAGCTGGAAGCAAGGATCTCCTCCAATATAAAACAGAGGAGTCACCCAAACCAGGAATTAAGGAGCGAAAAATCAAAAGGATAAAGAATACATATAATTATTCCAACCCTCCTCTCTGGAAGGAATGGAAAATCGTCGGAGAGGGGGTGGATGGGAGAGGGAATCTGGCAAAAAGAACACTCCCTGTTCGAATTTCGCGAATAAAAAACGGAGGTGATAATTTGTGCGAGACCCGAAAGCGAGGTTTTTGTGGTCAAAGAGAGGGGTTTTTTTCGGGGTGGATAATTTGCGTTAATGCCATCCGACTCGATTTCGGAGAAAGGAGGAAGAGTGTTTACGACTGCAAAATATCGAACAAAAGCGAATATTTTTAATTTTTTTTAACGAATTCTGGCGGGAGCCACCGACTTCTGACAAAGAGTTCGTTAATGGGGAGGGATGGAAGAGACGGGAGGGGGGATTTGGAAGATTTTTGGGAGTCCTTTTCTTGAGGAATCCAAAAAGCCACCTGTGATGAGTCTCGGACCTGAGGCGTGTTTTGTTGTTGAAAAAAGCGGTTTTGGCTTCTAAAGATCAAGGAGTTAAATATGAAATGAGTAAATTTTGTTTATTTCACTGTTTACGTTAAAGACTTCGATCGAATGAGTAATATCAAAGGGATTAAGGAATTTTGTTTTGGATTTCCCGCAAGGTTCTCTTTTTTTAGAGATTTCTCGAGAGATAATTAGGATTTCTTGCATTAGATTTCAAAATGCATTATCTTCTGTTATTTTTATTGTTTTCTTTTCAGATTGGAAATAACCACAGCTCTAAGTTTAATGTTTTTATGATAAAATATATAAAATGAGCATTTTTAATATTGAGGGAAATCAAGGTAAAAGGTTTGGGATTTAGCTTATATGAATTGCTAGAATTGGTTTAAATATTTCCAAATCAATGTAAGAGATCCCTGTTCAATATGGAATAGCAGTTTGTATGCTAAAAATATACAGTCTAATCTAAATGCTAATCCTAAAGAATTACCACCCTTCAAACCATACAGATTAGATTATAAATTTAAAATTTAAATAGTGAATTAAATGAGTATAAATCTCTGAAAAAAAGTGAAATAAAACTTATATGTAAAAAACTAATATGCAAAACATGTTGAATAAAACCAATAGTAGATAGAAAATGACAGTTCACTGACATTGCGATTCCGCGCTTCTGTCTGGGCCGGCTCTGCGGCTGTCTGCGCTGGTGATAAGGACAAAATGGGGATCTCGTTGATAAAATATCAATACTTTGCGGCTCCCCGAGTAGAGGGGAGGCTAATTAAGAAGATTAATTAGCAATTAACAGAAGGCGTGCAGGTGTTTTGCGGCTGTCTGAGAGAGCAAATTGGGCTAAATGCGGCTGTCTGGCCAGGTACTTTGGGTAAAATGGGCTAATTGCGGCTGTCTGGCCTGGTACTTTAGGTAAAATGGGCTAAATGCGGCTGTCTGGCCAGGTACTTTGGGTAAAATGGGCTAATTGTGGCTGTCTGGGCATATACTTTGCGGATACGTCTGAGAAGGTACTTTGCGGCTCTATCACTAAATTGGGGATCTAGGACTTTGCCAGCTCTGCCACTATATATCGGAGCTCTAAGACCCACCAGCCAATCAGCAGAAAGCTAAATGATAGTTAAAATTATTTTACTGCATAAAATTATAAGGTTAATTAACAAACTGTAACCGCTGTTTAACTGTAATATGGACAAAATTAGCAAATTGCAGCTCTTCTACTATATTGGGGCTCTAGGACACATGCAACAAGAAGCTAAATTATAACTTTCTAAATTATTAACAAAGGCTACTCAACAGTTAAAGTTATTTTACATAAATTATAAGGTTACTGAACAAACTAATCGCTGTAATATATCACCTATTAAATGCCCATACCGGAATAAAAGACCAAGACAATCACAAACTCAAAAATGTAGACTGCACTACTCACCTGTCATTGAGACTCTCCTTAACAATGCACGGCGAACCGCCCCTCTTGCCTTTCACAGAGCAATATGTGTGGCGATAACGGGGTAACCTCCATTGGGATTGATAGAGATTGCATCTTTTCCCACAATACCAAGGGGAGAGGATTTTCAAAAGATATTTTTTTCATTACAATCATTTCTATTTTGTTAAATTTACAGTTTAATGTTCACTTTAGTTACAGATTGGCTTAAAATGCTTATCCTATTACAATCTTTAACTTCAAAAAGACCATAATCTTTTCACCCGAAAGGAAAGGATACTTTGAAAAATTGAGAACGATCAACAATTTTCAGACCACTTGACATATAATACGTCATCCTATTGGTGGAATTATTTTACAACTTCGATTAAAAATTACTAATTATGTTCATATTGGATAAGATCTTAAATATTTTAAGCAATATTGCAAATAAAGTATAATTTTTATTATGAGTTCTGTTCGAGGAGTTGATTTTGTTTCATAGAATGTTAGGATCATTTAAGTTAAAAATGATAAATCCGATAATTTTCACTACAGTTGAATTGAAGATATTACTTATTTTATTCGCAAAGAAGCTTTTTCTAGTTTTAAACGTGAGAATATATGATAAATCACATAAACAAAAACTATTCCAATGCACTTTTTTCTGGAATCATTGTGTGAGTGAGAGAATTTTTATAACAAAATTTCCGTGACAGTTGAAGAAATTTCAATCTTAAAGTACGTTATGATGCTACCACCATACAGTACATACACACTGCATACATTATTTTTTTTTCTAATAATTTTCTATATTTTTATTTGCAAAGATGTTCCCATTTCTATTTTTTTTTTCATATTAACTCAATTTTTTTTCTTTTTAAAAGAACTTTATCATAACTTTAATTTTTCATGACAAAGTACGAAATTTTCTTCTATGAAAACGACAGAAACAAGTCAATTTTTTTTTATTTTAAAACATTTTTATTATTTTCATGAATAAATAATGTTCCTTACAGATTTTCATGAATAAATAATGTTCCTTACAGATTTGAGACCACCATAAGGCAATCTTAAATCTTCAACAGATCTACAAGGCTACTCGTTTCATCTTAATGGTTGATATTTGGCCATACTCAGCTCAAAGTGCTCAATTTTTTCAAGAGACCAGCCTGAGCCACGCTGAACAAATTCATCAAATGCCATTCTGATTTTAGCAAAAGCTTCTTGAATGTGACTCTCTATAGTATCACTCACTAATTCCAACAGAACGTCACTTCTAAAGTATGGAGTTGCATGCTCTTCCTCGCCATTTTCACTAAAGCGTACAAGAGTAGCTTTTACAACCCCATACCATTTAATTGCACGCATTGCATTGAGTTCTTCATTTAATTTTGATCGTAGGTGCGGGGCTACTTCTTCAAAGAAGCGAATAAAATCCCGTTTCATTTCTTCCAAAGGCTCAAAATAATCATTAGCAAATGTATTTAGGGCCCTTTCTTCCCTTTTGACTCGTTTCGAACTCTCCGCTGCAGTAGGTAATACTCCTCGCACTTTGGTTAAAGCACTTGCAGAGTGACTCTCCCTTAAATGTTGTTGCTTTGTTTTAACAGAGGCAAAGGAACGATCACACAATTTACAATTAAACTCCCCACTATTATGTTTTAACATATGCATAGTATAGTAGCGCTCTCTTTGGAAGGATCTATCACAAATTTCACATTTAAAGTATTTTTCTTGAGAATGTATTCTCTGATGCTTTTTTAAGCCATAATTTCGGGTGAAAGTTTTGCTGCATATTTCACATTTAAAGACCTTTTCTGGGGAATGAATCTTCAAATGTTTTTTCAAACCATTATTCTGGGTGAAAGTTTTACCACAAATTTCACAATTGAATTTTTTCTCCTGATGTTTTAGCATATGCTTATCGTAATATTTTCTTTGGAACGATCTATCACAAACCTCGCATTTAAAGTATTTTTCTTGAGAATGGATTCCCAAATGCCTTTTCAAGTCATCCTTTCGGGTGAAAGGTCTACCACAAATTTCACAGACAAACGGTTTTTCTCCACTATGAATTTTCAAATGTTTAACAAGAGAGCTTTTCCATGCGAAAGATTTTGAACATATAGAACAAACCTACAAAAATAATTGAAATTAGCCTTTATACTGTCACCTATCATAAAAGATACTACCAATGTAAAAGTGCACTTACCAAGCGTTGGCTACGCACATGCTTGCCAGGAGATGCAACCATTCTTTCATCAACATGTTGAATGGAAGTACCAGGCTCCTCAATTTTATTGAAAGTAATAGCCTCACCACAAGGATAGTTAGACTCGGATTCATTCCCATTCGGCACACAGCTCCATTTTTGAGGTGAAATATCAAAATCGGCTAACTAAAAAAAAAGGAGCAATATTAAAATATATAATTGATTTAGTTAGAAAATGAACTGATCATACCTCTATCAAGCCTTCATCAAGCCTCTATCTCAAAGAAAAGTTTAAAGAATATTCAATAAGACTTGTACATACTTTTGTGTTATCAAAATCCATCGAGGAAGCACTAGATTCTTGATGACTCATTTTTGAAAATTAGAGATGAATGCTCAAACGAACAAAAATATGAGAAACTAATAGCGTTAAATAATTAGAAGTTTGCAGATCACAGGGGAAGTCCTCACAAATAAAGAAGCAATGAAAGTATCCACACCTTTGCGGCTCATTATATACTAGTTGGAATAATCGCCAAAGTCGCCAAATAATATCGCCAAATCGTTAAATATTCTCAAAAAGTCGCCAAATAATATCGCCAAATCATTACATATTCTCAAAAAGTCGCCAAATAGTATCGCAAAATCATTAAATATTCTCCAAAAGTCCCCAAATATTGTTACCAAGTCACCAAATAATGACGCAACGATGATGATGTCATGTGATTATCTATTATCATATGTTTACTCTGATTGGTTGATAAGTTATCAACTATTCACACACTAGAAAAACTTAACACAAAATGGAAATTTATACATTGAAAAACTAAAATCTTTGTTAAAAATGAAAACTTAACTGAAAATTTTGTTAAAAATTAAGACAAATGCAGAAAAATAACTTAATACTTAGTTAAAATAAAAACGAACACGGAAAAACTTTACAAGAAATGAAAACTTATACACTGAAAAACTAAAAATTTTGTTAAAAATAAAAACTTAACTGAAAATTTTGTTAAAAATTAAGGTACATGCAGAAAAATAACTTAATACTTTGTTAAAAATAAAAACGAACACAGAAAAACTTTCACTGAAAAACTAAAATCTTTGTTAAATATAAAAACTTATTCACTTCGAAACTAAAAGCTTAACTAAAAATTTTGTTAAAAATTAAGGTACATGCAGAAAAATAACTTAATACTTTGTTAAAAATAAAAAATAAGACACAGAAAAAACTTTACAAGAAATGAAAACTTATACACTGAAAAATTAAAATCATTGTTAAATATAAAAACTTAACTCAAAGTTTTGTTAAAAATAAAAAAACTTAACTAAAAATTTTGTTAAAAATAAAAACTTAACTGAAAATTCTGTTAAAAATTAAGGTACATGCAGAAAAATAACTTAATACTTTGTTAAAAATAAAAACTTAACTGAAAATTTTGTTAAAAATTAAGATACATGCAGAAAATAACTTAATACTTTGTTAAAAATAAAAATGAACACAGAAAAGACTTTACAAGAAATGAAAACTTATACACTGAAAAACTAAAGTCTTTGTTAAATATAAAAACTTATTCACTACGAAACTGAAAACTTTGTTTGAAATGAACTAGATAACGAAAAACTTGACACAAGAAATTAAAACTTTTCACTAAAAAACTAAAATCTTTGTTAAAAATAAAAGCTTAACTGAAAATTTTGTTAAAAATTAAGACAAATGCAGAAAAATAGCTTAATACTTTGTTAAATATAAAAACTTAGAACTTATAAAACTAAGAACTTTGCTAAAAATAAAAACTTTAGGAAAACTTTCTTAAAAATAAAGAAACCAATACAGAAAATTTTAAAAATAAATAAAAACTTCTAAAAAATATTACAAGAAATATAAAATAACACTAAAAACTTTATCAAAAAGAGATACTTACAAATTATAAAACTAAAAACTTTGTTAAAAATAAAATAAAATTGAAAAGTTACACTAAAAAACTAAAAACTTTGTTAAAAATAAAATAAAATTGGAAAGTTACACTAAAAAACTAAAAGTTTTATCAAAAAAGAAATACTTCTTGTTAAAAAAAATATACTTTGAAAAATTTGTACAAGAAATACATTAAAAACTTTACCAATAACGCCCATACTTTGTTAAAAATAGAAGACAGATAGATTCACGTCCTCCTTTTATTGGGACCCTTTTTTAATTATTATGTAAAACGTTACAATAAGTCAAATCTTAGTGTTTGAAAGTAGATTTTGAGGATGTTAGGTACAATTGAGGAGAAAATTTAGAATTAATTTGTAAAAGTCGTGAAATTCATCTTATGTTATAAAAGTATTTGGATTATATTTCAGACAAAGTAGTTTTGAAAATGAAAATTTTCATAGTAATATGCAGGTAAATGGAACGCCTATTCTTAGAGTTTGTTAAGTAGAATAGCTATTTTTGTGAGAATTCCTTGATTTTGACTCTAATTCTGGGGAGGGCCGCGGGTATGCTTTCTGCATACCCAGGGTGCCCTCTTGGGCACCCGCGGCCCTCCCCAGAATTAGAGTCAAAATCAAGGAATTCTCACAAAAATAGCTATTCTACTTAACAAACTCTAAGAATAGGCGTTCCATTTACCTGCATATTACTATGAAAATTTTCATTTTCAAAACTACTTTGTCTGAAATATAATCCAAATACTTTTATAACATAAGATGAATTTCACGACTTTTACAAATTAATTCTAAATTTTCTCCTCAATTGTACCTAACATCCTCAAAATCTACTTTCAAACACTAAGATTTGACTTATTGTAACGTTTTACATAATAATTAAAAAAGGGTCCCAATAAAAGGAGGACGTGAATCTATCTGTCTTCTATTTTTAACAAAGTATGGGCGTTATTGGTAAAGTTTTTAATGTATTTCTTGTACAAATTTTTCAAAGTATATTTTTTTTAACAAGAAGTATTTCTTTTTTGATAAAACTTTTAGTTTTTTAGTGTAACTTTCCAATTTTATTTTATTTTTAACAAAGTTTTTAGTTTTTTAGTGTAACTTTTCAATTTTATTTTATTTTTAACAAAGTTTTTAGTTTTATAATTTGTAAGTATCTCTTTTTGATAAAGTTTTTAGTGTTATTTTATATTTCTTGTAATATTTTTTAGAAGTTTTTATTTATTTTTAAAATTTTCTGTATTGGTTTCTTTATTTTTAAGAAAGTTTTCCTAAAGTTTTTATTTTTAGCAAAGTTCTTAGTTTTATAAGTTCTAAGTTTTTATATTTAACAAAGTATTAAGCTATTTTTCTGCATTTGTCTTAATTTTTAACAAAATTTTCAGTTAAGCTTTTATTTTTAACAAAGATTTTAGTTTTTTAGTGAAAAGTTTTAATTTCTTGTGTCAAGTTTTTCGTTATCTAGTTCATTTCAAACAAAGTTTTCAGTTTCGTAGTGAATAAGTTTTTATATTTAACAAAGACTTTAGTTTTTCAGTGTATAAGTTTTCATTTCTTGTAAAGTCTTTTCTGTGTTCATTTTTATTTTTAACAAAGTATTAAGTTATTTTCTGCATGTATCTTAATTTTTAACAAAATTTTCAGTTAAGTTTTTATTTTTAACAAAGTATTAAGTTATTTTTCTGCATGTACCTTAATTTTTAACAGAATTTTCAGTTAAGTTTTTATTTTTAACAAAATTTTTAGTTAAGTTTTTTTATTTTTAACAAAACTTTGAGTTAAGTTTTTATATTTAACAATGATTTTAATTTTTCAGTGTATAAGTTTTCATTTCTTGTAAAGTTTTTTCTGTGTCTTATTTTTTATTTTTAACAAAGTATTAAGTTATTTTTCTGCATGTACCTTAATTTTTAACAAAATTTTTAGTTAAGCTTTTAGTTTCGAAGTGAATAAGTTTTTATATTTAACAAAGATTTTAGTTTTTCAGTGAAAGTTTTTCTGTGTTCGTTTTTATTTTTAACAAAGTATTAAGTTATTTTTCTGCATGTACCTTAATTTTTAACAAAATTTTCAGTTAAGTTTTTATTTTTAACAAAATTTTTAGTTTTTCAGTGTATAAGTTTTCATTTCTTGTAAAGTTTTTCCGTGTTCGTTTTTATTTTAACTAAGTATTAAGTTATTTTTCTGCATTTGTCTTAATTTTTAACAAAATTTTCAGTTAAGTTTTCATTTTTAACAAAGATTTTAGTTTTTCAATGTATAAATTTCCATTTTGTGTTAAGTTTTTCTAGTGTGTGAATAGTTGATAACTTATCAACCAATCAGAGTAAACATATGATAATAGATAATCACATGACATCATCATCGTTGCGTCATTATTTGGTGACTTGGTAACAATATTTGGGGACTTTTGGAGAATATTTAATGATTTTGCGATACTATTTGGCGACTTTTTGAGAATATGTAATGATTTGGCGATATTATTTGGCGACTTTTTGAGAATATTTAACGATTTGGCGATATTATTTGGCGACTTTGGCGATTATTCCAACTAGTATATAATGAGCCGCAAAGGTGTGGATACTTTCATTGCTTCTTTATTTGTGAGGACTTCCCCTGTGATCTGCAAACTTCTAATTATTTAACGCTATTAGTTTCTCATATTTTTGTTCGTTTGAGCATTCATCTCTAATTTTCAAAAATGAGTCATCAAGAATCTAGTGCTTCCTCGATGGATTTTGATAACACAAAAGTATGTACAAGTCTTATTGAATATTCTTTAAACTTTTCTTTGAGATAGAGGCTTGATGAAGGCTTGATAGAGGTATGATCAGTTCATTTTCTAACTAAATCAATTATATATTTTAATATTGCTCCTTTTTTTTTAGTTAGCCGATTTTGATATTTCACCTCAAAAATGGAGCTGTGTGCCGAATGGGAATGAATCCGAGTCTAACTATCCTTGTGGTGAGGCTATTACTTTCAATAAAATTGAGGAGCCTGGTACTTCCATTCAACATGTTGATGAAAGAATGGTTGCATCTCCTGGCAAGCATGTGCGTAGCCAACGCTTGGTAAGTGCACTTTTACATTGGTAGTATCTTTTATGATAGGTGACAGTATAAAGGCTAATTTCAATTATTTTTGTAGGTTTGTTCTATATGTTCAAAATCTTTCGCATGGAAAAGCTCTCTTGTTAAACATTTGAAAATTCATAGTGGAGAAAAACCGTTTGTCTGTGAAATTTGTGGTAGACCTTTCACCCGAAAGGATGACTTGAAAAGGCATTTGGGAATCCATTCTCAAGAAAAATACTTTAAATGCGAGGTTTGTGATAGATCGTTCCAAAGAAAATATTACGATAAGCATATGCTAAAACATCAGGAGAAAAAATTCAATTGTGAAATTTGTGGTAAAACTTTCACCCAGAATAATGGTTTGAAAAAACATTTGAAGATTCATTCCCCAGAAAAGGTCTTTAAATGTGAAATATGCAGCAAAACTTTCACCCGAAATTATGGCTTAAAAAAGCATCAGAGAATACATTCTCAAGAAAAATACTTTAAATGTGAAATTTGTGATAGATCCTTCCAAAGAGAGCGCTACTATACTATGCATATGTTAAAACATAATAGTGGGGAGTTTAATTGTAAATTGTGTGATCGTTCCTTTGCCTCTGTTAAAACAAAGCAACAACATTTAAGGGAGAGTCACTCTGCAAGTGCTTTAACCAAAGTGCGAGGAGTATTACCTACTGCAGCGGAGAGTTCGAAACGAGTCAAAAGGGAAGAAAGGGCCCTAAATACATTTGCTAATGATTATTTTGAGCCTTTGGAAGAAATGAAACGGGATTTTATTCGCTTCTTTGAAGAAGTAGCCCCGCACCTACGATCAAAATTAAATGAAGAACTCAATGCAATGCGTGCAATTAAATGGTATGGGGTTGTAAAAGCTACTCTTGTACGCTTTAGTGAAAATGGCGAGGAAGAGCATGCAACTCCATACTTTAGAAGTGACGTTCTGTTGGAATTAGTGAGTGATACTATAGAGAGTCACATTCAAGAAGCTTTTGCTAAAATCAGAATGGCATTTGATGAATTTGTTCAGCGTGGCTCAGGCTGGTCTCTTGAAAAAATTGAGCACTTTGAGCTGAGTATGGCCAAATATCAACCATTAAGATGAAACGAGTAGCCTTGTAGATCTGTTGAAGATTTAAGATTGCCTTATGGTGGTCTCAAATCTGTAAGGAACATTATTTATTCATGAAAATCTGTAAGGAACATTATTTATTCATGAAAATAATAAAAATGTTTTAAAATAAAAAAAAATTGACTTGTTTCTGTCGTTTTCATAGAAGAAAATTTCGTACTTTGTCATGAAAAATTAAAGTTATGATAAAGTTCTTTTAAAAAGAAAAAAAATTGAGTTAATATGAAAAAAAAAATAGAAATGGGAACATCTTTGCAAATAAAAATATAGAAAATTATTAGAAAAAAAAATAATGTATGCAGTGTGTATGTACTGTATGGTGGTAGCATCATAACGTACTTTAAGATTGAAATTTCTTCAACTGTCACGGAAATTTTGTTATAAAAATTCTCTCACTCACACAATGATTCCAGAAAAAAGTGCATTGGAATAGTTTTTGTTTATGTGATTTATCATATATTCTCACGTTTAAAACTAGAAAAAGCTTCTTTGCGAATAAAATAAGTAATATCTTCAATTCAACTGTAGTGAAAATTATCGGATTTATCATTTTTAACTTAAATGATCCTAACATTCTATGAAACAAAATCAACTCCTCGAACAGAACTCATAATAAAAATTATACTTTATTTGCAATATTGCTTAAAATATTTAAGATCTTATCCAATATGAACATAATTAGTAATTTTTAATCGAAGTTGTAAAATAATTCCACCAATAGGATGACGTATTATATGTCAAGTGGTCTGAAAATTGTTGATCGTTCTCAATTTTTCAAAGTATCCTTTCCTTTCGGGTGAAAAGATTATGGTCTTTTTGAAGTTAAAGATTGTAATAGGATAAGCATTTTAAGCCAATCTGTAACTAAAGTGAACATTAAACTGTAAATTTAACAAAATAGAAATGATTGTAATGAAAAAAATATCTTTTGAAAATCCTCTCCCCTTGGTATTGTGGGAAAAGATGCAATCTCTATCAATCCCAATGGAGGTTACCCCGTTATCGCCACACATATTGCTCTGTGAAAGGCAAGAGGGGCGGTTCGCCGTGCATTGTTAAGGAGAGTCTCAATGACAGGTGAGTAGTGCAGTCTACATTTTTGAGTTTGTGATTGTCTTGGTCTTTTATTCCGGTATGGGCATTTAATAGGTGATATATTACAGCGATTAGTTTGTTCAGTAACCTTATAATTTATGTAAAATAACTTTAACTGTTGAGTAGCCTTTGTTAATAATTTAGAAAGTTATAATTTAGCTTCTTGTTGCATGTGTCCTAGAGCCCCAATATAGTAGAAGAGCTGCAATTTGCTAATTTTGTCCATATTACAGTTAAACAGCGGTTACAGTTTGTTAATTAACCTTATAATTTTATGCAGTAAAATAATTTTAACTATCATTTAGCTTTCTGCTGATTGGCTGGTGGGTCTTAGAGCTCCGATATATAGTGGCAGAGCTGGCAAAGTCCTAGATCCCCAATTTAGTGATAGAGCCGCAAAGTACCTTCTCAGACGTATCCGCAAAGTATATGCCCAGACAGCCACAATTAGCCCATTTTACCCAAAGTACCTGGCCAGACAGCCGCATTTAGCCCATTTTACCTAAAGTACCAGGCCAGACAGCCGCAATTAGCCCATTTTACCCAAAGTACCTGGCCAGACAGCCGCATTTAGCCCAATTTGCTCTCTCAGACAGCCGCAAAACACCTGCACGCCTTCTGTTAATTGCTAATTAATCTTCTTAATTAGCCTCCCCTCTACTCGGGGAGCCGCAAAGTATTGATATTTTATCAACGAGATCCCCATTTTGTCCTTATCACCAGCGCAGACAGCCGCAGAGCCGGCCCAGACAGAAGCGCGGAATCGCAATGTCAGTGAACTGTCATTTTCTATCTACTACCAATCCATTGTTAAAACAGATAAAGTTTGATTTGATTTTAAACAAAGCATACGGCCAATTTGCTTTTTTAACACCAAAATCCCTAACAAAACATCGCACATCATTTCAAAACAAACTTCACACATTATTAGCAACAGGGAGAGAGAGGGGGGATCCAAATTAAGAGCTTGGTTTCGATTTCACTCCCATTTCACGTCATCAGAAAAGCTCTTCAATACACACAGTTTACAAAGGGGAGGGAAAACCCCTAATGAAGAGCCCCATACCTTGATTGAAGCCCGCGCTGACCCTCATTCCATCAATCAACCCCCCTTTCGAAGTCAACCCCCCCCCTCTCAATCCACGGATTTAGTCACTACTTCCGCTAACCCTCTTTCTGACGATATAATAAAAGCGATATAAGCCCATTATTGTCCCCTACCTCTCCTCCCCTTAATCTAGCTCTTCACTTCACCCCTTGCGCAACCCCCCTTTCCATTCATTTAAAAGTATCACTAATGCTCACGCCCCCGCGAAAACAGCGCCGCCGACGGCAGTAATAAAAAGCCGCGCCGACTGCTGACAAAGAGATAGGAGGGGCGATTTATTAAATTCGGGTCCGGTTTTTTTAGGGGGGGGGAGGGTGGTCGATGTCGATAAATATATATATATAGGGGATGTATTAATCTTTCCCGATGTGTTAAGGAGTATGGGGGATTGTTTTGGGGTAGGATCAGTTTGTGGGAGGGGGTCATACAGATGTAAATTGAAGGTTTTAATTAGTGATGGGCAAAATCGATAATTTTAGGTATCGAATACTTTGGTATCGAATACTTATAGGTATCGAATACTTTGGTATCGAATACTTATAGGTATCGAGTACTTTTAGGTATCGAGTACTTTTTTTCAATGTCGGGAAATGAACCTGAAGGGACAATTTTTTTAGGGCCTATCCATAATCAGACTAATATTCAAAAAACTGAAAGCGATCCATCAAAAAGCCCCGTAGCTACGGGCCTGGAGGTGAATAGAGGTGAAGGATTTAGCGGGGGGAAAACCTAGCCGCGTCAAATTTCTCTCGCGGATGATAACGACTTGGGTTTGAGCGTTGCAAAATGAAAACGGAAACAGGCTGCGTTTGATCTACAGTAGGTATTATAAAGATTACTTCATTGAAAAATTAAAAACGAAATATGTCAATAAAGTATCGATACTTTTGTGGGTATCGAATACACTTGATACCTATAGGTATCGAGTACTTAAGTATTTGGTATCGATACCTGCCCATCACTAGTTTTAATGGTCTTTCATGAAAAAAAATTTTTGCTCTGATGTGTTGTGAATGTTAAACAAAACAGCATTCCTTTAAGTTTACTTTTTTGAAATTTTTATTGTATACGCTTGCATTGTGAACTAAATTTAGGATGATGTGTAAATTCTTAATTGTTAATTTATTACAAAACCTAACACTCTACTGGTTCCTAATATGCAGTCGTTTTGCTATTCGGTTGATATGAGCTATGGATTGAGATAGTGAATCAAGTATGGTATCCAATTTTAATCCTATTGAAACGGTTTCTAAGGACAAAGAAGAATTGATGCATCATCTACTACTCACTGATACTAATTGCAATCTTCGATTATCATTATAAAAATAATAGCAATTTTTAAGGACAAGTTGGTATCCGTTTAGCTTTTATTAATTAAAGCATTTTGCGCAGAATAATTAATTGAATGGTTCATGTAGTTTTGTTAGAGATTGCCAAATATCGAGATTAAATTGAGATAATCCATTTTTCGTTAAACTCTAAACAGAATTATCTATGGTGTTACTGTGGTTACTTTTATCCTCATTGTCAATCCTCATCTAGACTCAATATAAGTTACTGATAAGGTTTGCTACGTTAGACAATAACCAAACCAGACGAGGTGATGGTGGCAGCATCTATTTTAGTGAAAAGCACCTGATGGTAGAAGTCTAAACAGTTTACGGGGGCCTCTTTAAATGATCAATCGTTATTTTTCAACCGAAAATTTAGAAGAGTATGACAAAAATCATTACATATGGTGTGCCCTAAATTTTTGAATTGAAAATATGTGTGTCTGGCTTACACCATGCACTCGTATAGTAACAACTAATTTATATGTTTGGTCTATGGATGCAACAATGCAATCGATATTCGGTCATTCAGTTTCAATCTTCAAAAGAAAAACTCGCCTGAAAACAAATCAGAAATCGCTCAATCAATGCAGAGGTAGAGCGAGACCCATTTAAAAGCTACAAATAATAATACTAACGTCCGAAGGCAATGATAGAAACGCGCATGAAGAAGAGAAGTCCGAGTAGCGAAAAAATAATGAGTCGAATCCCCGCGTTTCGTAACGTCGAGCATTGTGTTTCTATTCAGACTCTGTTTTGTTATTCGCAAAAGAGATACAATGCAGCCGAATGAGCATTCTCGCCGTGGACATTATTGGTCAGGGACACCTGTCCAGTTTTGGGCCAGGAACAAAAAGGAATCATCGGTCGGTACACGACCAGATCCATCGAAATTGTTTTTCATTGAAGCTCCCCCTTGTAGTTTTCCTTTTCTGCACACGATATTGAGCAATCGTTTGAAATGGAACGAATATGAGCCAGGGAAAAGTACACGTGTTTCGTTCCGGAGTCCCTTTTCAGCCCCGGTGCTGTGTTTGCACGCGATCCCGGTGCTTAGGTGCTTAAATTGGCCAAAAAAAGCAAAAAAACACCACCGGGTATTGTCTGTGAGGTAGCTTGATCCGTTACGACAACCATGAAACGACAAGAACAAGCGTAGTTCTTCAATGACATCAATCTATCGATGTGTTACAACACACGGTTCAGCCTTGGGCTTTACAGAAATAATGTAGTCCAGAACCTGTTACGGATTTTACATCCGATTCAATTTTCGTCTTTTTTTTCACTTATTTCTCCATAATTTATTGATATATTAGAAGAATGGCATGTTGATGCAAAGAACGAGTTATATTTAATGATCCGGTTTGTGAGGAAAATGTCAATGCGATTAATTTGCTTTTATTTATTTGGATCCGAAATAGCTGTTAATTGTTAGAATAAATTTCCTAAATTTCAATACTCTAGGCGTGCTATGAGTTTTCTTTTCAAAGAAGGGGATATTTAGAATAATCTCAATTGTTTTTATTTCATAAAGTAATAGCTATTTTTATTTATTTAAACACTTTTTTGAATCCAAGTAAAGAGTTTTCTTTTACTTTAGGTTACAACATTTTACTTTCCCACCTAATATTCTTCACTGATAATTACCTTAATTTAAGGAAACAACTTGTTGAACGACGTTTTGCATCAAAATTAGGAAGATTTTTAGCATTATGCTGGTTTACGATGAGATCATTGGATAACCAAAAACTCCTTGATTTAGACGTCTTAGCAATATCAATCCATTACAACTTCAATACATTTATGGTGATCTTTTTTTTAGAAACTATTCAATTTGAAGGTGTTTGAAGTTTAAAAATTTTGGATTTGAAGTATCAAAAGCTAAGTTTAAAAGAAATGTGGTCGAATAGTTGATGATGATTATTCCTGTAATATATATAACATCAGTGGAATAAATATTTAAAAAAAATTACTATCCTATTGGAATCAATATAAATTTGTATGTCTGTTAGAAAATTCTTACCTAGACTAGAAGAATTCCTAGAAAAAGGAATTATATACCAAAAAAACGAAAAACCCTTCCGCATACTGAACATTTCTATCAAATCTGGGTACAGCTAACAAGCAAACAAAGAACCCCAATCTTCCCGGCTGAATCACTTTGCATGAAAACATACCTCCCGAGGAGGAGACACCTCAGAATAAGAAAAGAAGAAAAAAAAGGGTTGCTAATAATAAATAAAATCAAACTGCATGTTTAAACTTTCATAAGAGCCCCAGAAACCAGCAGACCGTGTCAGGACCATCATCATTTCTCCGCCATTTTCATTGTAATGCGCGGCTCAAAACTCGTGCCGACGACGTTTGTCTCCATAAAAGATGCACGCTCCCAGATCTTGTCCATTTAAGTTTTCGTTTGAATAAAAATTACTACACCCAGCTGGTTAAAAGAATTATCAACCTGATTTTTAACCCCCTCGCTTCTCCGTCGCACAACAGGTAGTAGTTGCTGGACAGTCCAGGAGAAAATTGTCCGACGCTGACACGTGGTCCATTGTCTCTCCGTGTTATTTATGTGTCGATACAGACGTTCGCCTCTGGAGGTTTTTTTTCTCCTACTTTATTCCGAATGCTTATATTTTTTTTTGTGTCCGAGCGGTTGCGGACCATCGCCGGTCATTTTACACCGGGGATAAAACTGACTTTACTGTCGCTTTTTATGACAACAAAACAACTCTGGAATATTTTTCTCTGGGAGAAAAGGGGGGCTGCTGCCGTGGACAATTTTCCGTCGAGAGGAATTGTTTCAAAAATAATTCCCGTTGTGGAAATAGGGCAAACCTTTGTTCGATGCATAAGGCATGGGGGTTTTTTGATTTACGCGCGATTGCTTGTTGGTAACATTGCAACGGGCGACCGTTCTCTGTGTTATTTCCGTATTTTACTTATTATTGATGATTTCCTATTATTTTATTATCTTTTCGTACCCGTGTTCGGGAGCAGGAGTCTTTTTCAATTGATTCCAGGATGTGACAGATTTATGCCCTTAAGAGGGTGGAAAAAACACGGCTCGACGTGGAAATTCGGACTCGAGTCCATCCTTTTCGCTGCTTTAGTGTGTGCTCCAGATACCCTCGGCGAATAAAAAGTGTCAGCATGATGTGATATACGTAAAACCTCCAGAAGTCTTGGAATTATGACACCAGCCTCGAGTTTTTTTGAGGCTCGAGAGAAATATTGGTCTTTTTGATGGTCTTGTAGGACACCATTTTGGGCAGTAAAGTCGTAGTTTTGTGAAAATTCCTTTGTAAGCGTTACAGACTAGGACTGGAATGATATTATGATTTAAGTCACGGAATAAGGGGAGATGGAGAGTGAGGCAATAAATTAAAGGATTAGGAGACCTTACCTAACACGAGTTGTGTACGTTTTTCTCCATTCTTGTGGAGTTAAAATCTGTAGAGCATGAATAATTTGTCAAGCATGGCAGTCTTAGAAGATGATAAATAGAAGATATATACTGATAGGTACTTTAAAGCACACATTGATTGTATGCTTACTTATTGAACTGAAAATTAAAAAAGGTAAGACTTTTAAGGGTTTGACGACTTTACTATTTTCTTGGAGGATGTAAATGACATATGGTTCTAAAAGAATTGTGTTGAGTAATATTTAAAAAAATTATAGTTGTGCTACATTTGTGCTGTTGAACTTTTGCATGAAATGATAAAATGTTTATTGAATTATATTGATAAAAAATGCTCAAAATTTGAGTTTCCTTTAGTTTGATTTATATGGTCTAGCTATTTATTAGTGAATTAGCAAATTATTCTATTGACTCATAATGACTTAGAAATTGCTGTCTCAAGTTAAAGTTTTACCTGCCACAGACTTCGACTAAGATTTTAGGAGTTATAAAATGAACTTACTGACACCTTCAGAGTATATATAAGAGAGCTTTTAGGAAAGAATTTACTGTCCCGTAATTAAGCTCTAAACAATTTTCTTTCGGTCTTTGAAGGTATTTCTAAAGAAGCATTGTTCATCCAATATTTTTGAAATTTAACCAAAACAACTCTCAAAGCGCCCTCTTAAAATTCAAACAAGCAAAAACCCTAGACACCCAAACCGATCGATATAGAGGGACACACTTAACTCTTCCCATCATAAGCCTTGAAACACGAGATGTTTCCAAAAGACAAGTGAGGCAGAGGCCAAACAATAAACGGATAAATATCCCACAAAAGATGGTGTTTCTCTTGCCGGCTCCCCGCCATAAAATATATCGCCCTCTTAAAGCGCACGAGGAAGCTAGTTCATTAGAAGGGGTGAAGAAAGGCAATAATCCGGCCCACAAAACCGTAATTAAGCAGGTACACAAGGCCGGATCAGGCAGTTCGGAATCTTAATTTAAGATTTATCCCTTCTGAAATAACACAGGCATCGGCTGCTGATGAATTGATCCTAAGGTGGCTTTTGTTCGCGACCCAGTACCAGAAGGTCTGTGGAGGGGGTTTTATTTCAATAACTACACTTCATAATGGGTACATCAGTATTTGGGAGAGAAAGAGAGTTATTCTTTTAAGCCTGGAGGATTTATGACAAAGTCTTCGCACCATTTATCAAATTTCTGTGTGGAGCCCGCGCAAAGAAAACCCGGTGCTGTTTTCGCTCGCGCTTAATTAAGGATGAAAAGCCAAAGCTATCGTTTATCATTAGCTAATCACGATGATTCCTCAGTGCCCGTTGTTTGTTGCCGGGGCCCTTTGTTTTCGGCGCCGAGAGGGAAAAATGGGGAAAAACAGCCTGACGCCCTCAGATTACGCCTTAATCGCGCGCGTGGAAATTAATTTTTGACCTCGCGTTGGCGAGAATTTCGCCGTGCGGCATATAGTAATTAAAAGTGCTGAAGTTTTGGAGACTTTTTGGTTGGGGTAATGAAAATATTTTAGAGGCGATTGTGTGGTTTTGTGCGCGTGGTTATCGTTATTAAACTTTGAGGGAAGCCGAAAGTTATTTCTTGATGATTAGAGAGCCTTGACATACATTAAACTTAAATGCCGCTCTTGCTGCATGGCTCACGTTTTGAATAATATCGAGAATGAATAGAGATGTCTGATGAATAAGCGACGCTTCTTCTTTGTAATTATCGCACTCGATGTGTTATTTTCTCTTGGTACTTTCCAATTTCTCATTCAATCTCAGCATTTTAAAATATCTTATTATATAAGCAATAGAAATTCTCTACAACCACGTTTTACAAATTAATAATAGGAGTTAAAAAATAACTTTAGGGAACTGTGTACTATAGTAAAAACTGTGGTTATAAATAATTTTATTTAAAGCATCATCATCAACATTATTTTTAAAATCAGATTTGTGCAAGGTAGGAAAATTATATTTGTTAGAACTTTAATAAACTAATTTTCATACACACACCAATTGCTAAAACATCTGCACAGTTCACACGCTGTATTGTCCCATAAAGATATACAATACCTTGAAACCGTTGCTCCTGATAAGAATTAAGAATTACTTTTATGCAAAGTTAGTTCAATGAATTTGAAAATGATTCATTAGACATTAGATTATAAGTATATTTGATTAATATTTCTGTTATGATTATCAAATATTTTATTCGCCCTTTGAAAATACTAATTTATTAGGGTGAAATTACAATCAACCTTTAAAAATCTTTAGAATATTATAAGTTTAGGTACTTGCATGTAAAAGTAGAAATTAGCGGTATTTTATAAATTTTTTTGGGTCAGTGAAAGCATTTCCATCTTGAATAAACTTTCTTTCACATTTTCTCAGCATTTAGTTACTAAATATTGTTTAAATAGGCTTTAGCATCCATAGTGATCAGCATCGAAATATCAGCATTGATTACAACATATGAAATACATTGACCATCATCCATGTGTAGAAACTAATCAAATCAACCAATATCTTTCCTAAATCCCCTCACAACGACGCACAAAACCATCGAAAACAGCACCTCTCCTCCCTCTCTGTCTGGTCCGAAAATAAAATATCACCTCCAAAGAAAAGAGCACAGAAAGAGAGAGAAAATTAGAAGCAATAGCCCTCCCTCGGCAACACGTGTTGAGAAATTTGTCGGTGCCGGCGAGAGCCGCCAATGATTGCCGCCTCAATCTCCGTGACACTTGGGCGGCTGCTCAGGTATTTAATGGCTCCCTTCATAGAGCCCGTTGCGGTTTTTATTGGGGCCTTGAGAGCCCGTAAATTGAGTCGGTTGGCCAAATCAAATTATTTTCCCTCTCGAGAGGGGGCGGGACGATCGTAATAGCCCCGGCAATCGCGCGATAAAGCCCCGGCAGCGCCCCTGATGCTTCTTGGAGGCGTTTGCATTGAGGAGGGGCTGAATTACAAGGGGTGTCTGTTTTTATTGGGGAGTCGAATTTGGGGGAGTGCTGTCGTTGAGCTTTATTTCGTCTGGTGGTGGTAGTGTCGCCGTCATGTTTTTTGGAGGGGTATTTCGAAGTCGTGTCGATGGTTTAATTTGGTTATTGCTTCTTTAAACGTCTATGCGAGGAGTTGGCTCAAAGGGAAAACATTAGTTCTTGCACAAACAAGTGCATTACTGGGGATTTATTTGCTTTTATCCTCTTGCACACAGAGAATAACTTATTAAAAAAACTAAAAAAAAGTACGGTGCAATTAGTGTAATGTGTTCGCAGGATATCTTTTGCGTGTGAAAAACACTTAGGCAACAAAAGTGTTAAAGTGTTTGTGATGCGTTTATTAGGGTTGTTGACTTGGTTATGTTTAATTCTTCGTAAAACATCAATAGGGATGAACCATCAAAAATATGTTTGGCTCGAATTGGCAGATAACACATTTCAGAGCTATAAATTGCGTTTGAATGTTGTGTATTAAGAATAATTTTGCATCCAGGTTTTAAAAAAGGTGATTTAAGAGTGATTTTAGTCGTTTCTTAATGTAAGTACTAAGACATCAGGCAACGTTACATGGAATATATCAAAATCAGTGGAGTGTCTCTATGGAAGATTAACAAAACATGGATCATATAACTAAATCTAGAAATGATGTGTCTTGCTGTTTTGTGTCTAATGGGTCTGGAGCTTTTTATCCGAAAATAATAACTTTCAATACTTCAATCATTACAATGAACGAAAGCATACGCATGGTGTCCTGGTGTCCATGCGTTTTTTTATAAACACACAATTCAAAAAATATCAAAAATAATGTTTGGTTTCGTAATATTCATAGCGCAAGAAAAATATGAGATCATTTTGCAAGTAAAGAAGCAAGCAACAAAAATACGCGCCCTTTCATTTAAAATTTCACTTTCTTAACTGATTTATTTAGGTGAGCCATTATAGTACAGTATTATGATGCGTAAAAATATGCTTTAAATGCTCTCATTTTTTTTTCCTTTCAAAAAATATCCCCGGCCCGCTTTTGCATCATCACAAACATCCCTGGAACAAAAAGCCGTGTTTAACCTATTTAGAATAACACTGTTTCAGAACAGTATAGCCTAATGAATAAAAAAACTTTTCAGTTTTTCCGGTATTGTTTTCACTCAATAGCACCTCCACATCCTCCATTACCCTTCGCAAAACACTGGTCAACCTCCCTGATAAGAAGCAAAAGCCACAGCCTTAGTTACGTGTTACTCAACGCCAACAAAAAAAATCCAAACACCAACGCTAATGATTAGTGCATAATTAGCACAACGTGTTCTTCGGGATAAATGTTCCCCTTATTGAAAATCATCCGTGCATACTGGCACGAACGAATATATAGCTGGAAATGATCCATTCCATGATCGCCTTTTGCCCGTTAGGCCGATGGATGTCTTATTTACAATGGTTTTATCTGTGGACGAACGTGCAAATGTTTTCAGTTAGTGCACTTCCTTTTTTGCATAAATCGGCTAATTATTTCATGTGAATAGGTTGGGTGCTAATGGATTAGGGATCTTCTTTGTATCAATGTTATGTGAGTTGTTTATATGATTATTCCAGAGGAGAAACATGTTTGGATATTTTGGTAATTTTTGAAGTGTTTATTATAGAGATTTTTAAACATTATATGGGTAGTTTGAATGTAAATTAAATTTTTAAAGTGACGAATCACAACTATAAAAAAACATCGAAGCTTTTTCTACCATTAATAAACATTCTATCGTCTTGGTCTTGTGAACTGTTTAGTCTTTATTTTAATGTCACATGCTTATTGGTTTTGTCACTAGCTTATTTATATTAGATTATTAAAATATTTAAATTTTATCTTATTTTTATGCATCTCTCACGACTCAGTACTACATTGTTTTAAAATAATGTTTAGAAATGCATTTTGTTTTGCTTACTTCACTACTCTCATAATGTTTCCCTAAAGATCTTTAAAAAATATATCACTCCTTATTTCCTTCAATAAAACTCAAAAATTTTATTATTTAATACTAATTTCAATATATATCTTCAAATAATTGTTATTGTAAGTATACTACATTCCTGATAATGCTAACTACATTACCATTCCACGTGCACTTAAAAAATATATTACCAATACACCATCTTAAAATTATACTAACTCAGTTGGCAACTTAACTGCCTTTAGTCCAGTCATAAAATAAATGTTTTCACACATCATGTCTTGCAACAAAGATCCTGCTGTGTAGGAATTTAAAAGAATGCCTGAACCTTCCTTCCAAAAATCTGAGAAATATCTTTTAAATCTCTACTAAGATCCCTTCAATCTCCAGAAAATAAAAAAGGGGGTAACCCTAAATAAAACACCCTCCAGAAAACACAAGAAACCCCCTCCCCCATAAAATTCCCCCGCCAGCCGCCGGGAATGCCTTCATTTTAATAGCGTCCCTGCGTCTAAAGCGAGCAGAGGCCATAATCGATTATTGGCTGTCAGCTCCGTGACGTCACGGCGGAGATGATTCCGTTGATTGTTTCATCAGCGCCATTTTAAAGTGAAATGGGTGGGGAGAAGCGCGGACGGCGAGATAGCGCATAAAGCGCGTTTTATAGCGTCGGTTTATCTCCGTTTCTCAGGGCGAGAAACGCGAGCACAATTATTCCGTCGCTCGGCTAAAATCTCCGGTTCGGTCGTTAGGTTTATCGGGGTTGGTGAATAATTGTTTTCGGCGAAATGGCGATTATTCCAAACGCGCGGAGGAGTCGGTTGGCACAAAGGCCGATTTGTTTACCAGGGAGACGCGTAATCAGAGGTGGTTTTAACTCAGGTTTGAATTTGTAGCTGTTGCGAAACATAGAGTATTGGTTGGTAAAATTATGGTAGGTGATTGGGAGTGTTTTCAATATAGAAACAAAAGTGAAAGCCGATGAAACTTGGTTACAATGATGCTGTAGGAGTTGGAACTGAAAAAATTATAGTGGTTACCTACAGACAAGTTTATCGTTATTTACAGTTAGATCATAGAAATCAATAATAAATTTGGAACTATCAGAAATATACTCTTAGTAAATATAATTATTCACAGACTTTACTGGATTTGGATTCTATGGTCTTAAATTGAAGACTAACATAATTTAAGTATTATTAATTACGGAAACAAAAGTGTTTAATTGGAAAATTATTACTTCACTGTAACATCCTTTAAATTTTCTCTTAATTTCTTTATTTTTACACTTAATGAATGAAACATTAACTGATTAAAGAAACTTAAATTTAAATATAGTATAACTACGTAGAAAGTAATAAAAAAAGTTAAGAATAACTGTAATACATATTAGATTGCTGCAATTTCATATTCCTATTTGTCCTTTTCTTCATAATACATTTTCTTGGGAAACTTCGAAAAACTCCAGATGTTTCAGACCATTCAGCACTTTAATGTAGAATCATTAAATTGGTGAAATCATTTTACATAATCATATATTCCAAAAGTTATATTCTTGACAGGTAGTAAATCAGACTAATTTGAAACTATTTTGCCTAAACATAGTTTTTGTAACTTATTTATGAAACGAAGTTGAAGAGTTTCTTGCATAATATACTATTGAACTTTAAAAAAAGAAATCGAAGAAAATATACTCAAAAAATATTAAGCATTGATTAAAAACCACTATTTAATGCTATCCAATCTGTCTAGTCTACAATCTGAGGTGACTTATGTAAATATAATCTGTCAAAATAGTTATAATTTCTAATTTTTAATGAGATTTGTTTAGCATTTCTCTATTGTTCCTTTAATTGTGCAATTTTTTTCAAAGATTGCTCAAACAAACGTGATTAGCATAAAACGGTTGGTAACTGAATCTGTAACTGAAAAAGGATTAATGAGATTCAGATTCTTCAAACGCCTAAAATAAACATTAAAGAGTTTAGATGTTTTCAAAAATAATGCATAAAATCTTAGAGATTAACTTAACATCACTTCGTTCCCTAAATCAACAAATCTAGAAGAATAACACGAATATTCACTGAAAGGACATAAAAACGCATGTTTTCGTTTCAAACTATTTGTTCTTTCATCATGGATATAGAAAAATGCGTGACCGAATATTTGTGATGTAGCAGTTGAGAATTTTTTATTTGCGTTCGTATCCCAACACAAGTTGGAGATTTCTGTTGCGTTACGAACGTGACTTAAGTGATATGCACCTTAATGATATTTATCCGTGTACGGACCTTAATGAAAACGGCGTTGTCGCAGTTATTTGTATTTATCTTTTTCTTCAGTTGATTGTATTGTTTGACAGAAGTAGGAAAATAATTATGTAGAGAGGCATTTGTGTGTACATTCAGGACTCAATTTAGTTAATAGAAGCATTTCTGATTAAATCTGTGGACAGGTTGTAGTATATAATGGAAAAAGAAAAAAAAAGCAACATTGTTTTAGCAAATATCGCCTTTAGAAATTTTGGTTTGTTTTGATCACACGCTAAAAATTATTATGTCTTTTGATTTGCATATTCCCTTGTCTGATTTGAATCATTTTTCATCACTCAATATGTTACCAATCAATAATATCTACTGAATGATTACACGAGATTTGTATAAGCTCAGTCAAGTGTTAAAATCATTTTCAAGTTTGTTTTCCACGGTATTATGGTTTTATTCCTTTTCAATGAAGGGTTGTTGGGTTTTTAATAGGATTAATTCGTATTAACATGGTTGTAATTCATCAAGTTTTGCAACTTTTAAGGTAAAGAAAACAAAACAAATCAGACCTAATTATGGAGATTTAAGTAAAACTCTTCAGATTGCTAAATTTATTGTAATTTTTGATTAAGGATTTCATCCTTTTTTGTGTGTTTACATTAAATTGATATTATATAATTGCAAATTTTATACATAAAAGCAGCTTCTTAATGGAAATTAACAGTGCAGAAAGTAGATTGAAAAGTGTTTGATGTTTTTAACTCAAGTAGTCAGTAGGTTAAAGGTTATTTCTTTCTTCTTAGTAAATGTTAATTATATTTTAATTATTATATACAATAATATGACAATACCCTAAATTATTATAATTACTTTGAATTCAATCTATTTCCTACAGTAACTTCATAAGTATGGAGAAATTAAATTTTATAATAAAAGTTCACTTACTTAGATCAAGATGATGTCTAACATTTTTCTTTAGGAATAAATAGTAAGAAGTAATATCAATAGTGTAATATAGAAAGTTAGAAATAATATTTTCTCTCTTTACTGCCTATGGTCCTCACTAAAGTTTGATTGACCCTCGATAACAAAAGGTTGGATAACACTTATTTAGATCTTTTAGCGTTTTTATGCAGATGAAGCTACAATAAGTAAAATAATATCTTACTCCCTATGGGTTGACTCCCCAAGCCCTTTGGCTAAAGAAGGAAAATAACTACCAATAACACATGCTCCGCAATTCCTACATGTAGGCCATCAATTCCCACTCAACCTCAAAAGGCATTAACAATATGCCACCTTCTTCAACCAACCAAACACCCTTCAATTAAAAAAAACAATCCCACCACAGATGCCATCTGAAGAACAAACTTATCAGCTCATTAATCACTTCTCGAAGGGCCTTTTAGTCGCCCACGCATGAGGGCGAGTTGGAGTGTTCACACCTGGTGCGTATATCATCACCTGAGGGTTTATCTCGGCCCTTATCGGCTGCAAGGGCGGGCCCGGGCGTAATGTTATGCGGCTTCCCAATTACGCACAGGGCTGAAGGGCGTCGCGAGAGGCCGTGGGCGTGTACGCGTGCTGACTTATGTGTGTTCAACTTTTTTAAAAAAAAAGTGTCCAGTTTGAAGCTTGAGAGTGACGAAAAGTCTCGACCTAAATAGGGAGAAGCTGAAGCATTTGAGTCCGGAATTGGAAATGCTATCTGCGTCCGAGTTAGAAGTTTATGAAATGTGTATATGAGTGGGTTGTACATTCACTTACACTTTTACTCGATTCACTATAGTCTTTCTAAAATAGTCAAAGATACTTATTTTAGTAAGAGTAGTGAATCGAGAAATAGTAGTAGTGAATTTACAACAAAGTTACGAAGTGTTGAGGGGAAAATGGTGATTTTGAAACGTAATTTGAAGTTCGAAAACAATGTGTCTTAAGTTGATTTCATGGGGAATCTGCTCTTGACACACAGAACTTTGATAAATTTCTCGTAAAAGTGTATGGGTTAAAAGTTATGTAAGGTAGACCCATTAAAACCATATTTTGAATTTTTCTTTAGATATTTCTGAATAGAATTTAGAAACAACCAGGATAGGAGTCTATTATAATTATTTTTTAATTTATTTGGCAAAAATACTAGAAAAATAGCTTAGAAAATACTGGTATAGTATTTTTCTGTAAATGTAAGGGTATGTTAGTATGTCTGTCATAGGTGATAAAATTTAAAATCCGTGTTTACAAGTTTTCAGTATTTGCATCATTTTCTCACTTAATGAGTAAGCTGGTAATTTGTAAAAGAACTTAATAAGAAATAAAGAGAAAGAAATCTAAAAATTTGGTCTGTTTTATTCCGACTTTTCAAAGATATGAACAGTGGCGAATCCAGTAGAGGGGGGGGGGGCTGTGGGGCTGCAGCCCCCCCCAGGAATAAGACATTCCAGTTTTGGTAATAGCAGTAAAGCCAAAAAAGAAATTTCAACACATTGGGGACATTCGGTTTGTTACCCAAAGGGTCTCAAAATTAATCTAAACCCTACTTTTAAGGGTAAAAATTCCAAAATTTTTCTGGGGGAAGACCCCCAGACCCCCTCAAAATTTGGAATCTAATAAGTACGGTTTTTCCTTGAAACTTTAGGGATTTTCAAGGAGTGATCCTCTTTGATGTGACCTAAAATGTCTCAACATGAGTTAAAATGCCACTTTTAGAGGCAAAATTCAAAAAATTTTCTACCCCTAAACCCCCTAGAAATTTTCCAATTCATAATACTATAAACTTTTTTTCCTTGAAAATTTTGCCGCTTACAATGAGTGGTGCTCTTTGGGTGGAATCTTAAAGGCTTCAAAATGAGCTAAAACGCTATTTTGAGGGGCAAATTTTCTAAAATTTTTTTGGGGAGGACCCCCCAGACCCCCCCCCTTTTACTTAGAGTTGACTTTTTTACACAATTTTGAAACTTAATAGTGCTCCAAAATTAAAACCTTACGAAGTCATCTAAAACTTAGTATTCCTAAGATTAGACCTCAGAAAAGCTGTTGAGTAACCCTCCTGAACAAAAATATGGCTACGGCACTGGCAACCCCCCTCCCCCTTTCAGTTTTGAACAGCCCATAATAGCAATTAAGTTATTAGTGACACTCAGCCACCCCAGACAAAAATCCTGGATTCGCCACTGGATATGAAGCTTAAACAATGATCTAGTAAATGACAAATAATTTAACAGTTTGGTGTTCAATGTCAATGAGTAGATGTTTTTTTGTAATATTTAAACGTCATCCTTTAATTTCTGAGTAATTTAATCAAATATGCTGTTTGTATTTTATCGAGAGATGTCAAAAACAAATCTCGAGCATAAGTCCATAACCTTTTGATCCATCATCACCTCTAAACCGTTTAATCGCATTTCCTTTCGGATAAAGGGGGCAAAAACCTCCGCTTAAAATAAGCACTCTGAATGACGATTTATCATTCATTCCTTTTCTTTCGCGAATGTGAAGAGTCGGAATATTAAATACCGTGCAAGTGAAAAAAAAGTGCTATTTACACAGTATCCCCTTTAACAAACAGATTTGAATAAAAATGGATTTATTGCTTTGAAAGAAAACATAATGCGGGTCATAGCGCCCTATTTCCTCCAGGCATTGTCAAATTAAACACTGGCTGATAATGTTAATAAAACCTGAAGGGTTAAAGAATCCCCTTTCTTCACCGCGTACGAATGAATTCCGTTCTGAAAAGGGGTGGAAAATACCTTCGAAAAGAGAGAAGTGCAAACATAAATCTTATTAAAGTGTCAATTCGTCTTCTCGGGAAAGTCCTTTTGTCTGCTTTTCAACGCCCAACTCCAGAAAAGAGTCGCACACAAACAGACTGAAATAAATTCGAAATCCCTTCCTCTTCTTTTCCTTATTCATTCATCCCCGTTGCCATTAAGTCATTGGAAAAGTTTTTAATTTTATTATTATTATTACAGATTCGCTTCGGCGGGCAGCCATTGAAATGCAATATTCGGAATCACTCAGGAATATATTTGTGTTCTTGAGCTCTGTTATTTTACCCGACACACTATTATTTGGGGGACTGTTATTTTTCCTGATTTGTTTTGGTTTCTTCTCTCGATGGAGTTTTTAAGTTTAACAGCCGCATTTTCAAAGGTTTGGGGTGTCTATCTGAGATATTCTGCGGTGCTTCGTTTCGTTATTATACTTCTAAAGTAGCTGAAAACATCTTTATCATACCCAGTTTGAAAATAAGTATAATGCACTCGATTAAATTAGACTGATTTCCATAATAGAAGAGTATTTAACAATGGAGAAATTCTAACATCTACCTTTAACGTCTTAATTATTTGAGAAATTGATAAGTAGTTAGATTGAATTGGTTTGAGTAAGTTAACAATTTCATTGAACGAAATTAATAGTTTAAAGAACATATCTTAAAATTGGCTAGATAAAATTAAAGAGATGTGTTATTATTATTTTATTTTTATTTTATGACTAAATAACTTTACATCAAACTTGTATGACTGAATAACTCTCCATAAAAAATTATTTTATGATTTTATCTATTTTACATCAACAAAAAATGCAAAAAATAACTTTTTGATTATACTACATGTAAAGTTAAAGGTAGTAGAAAGATAAAAAGAAATCGAGATACAAATATAAGTCATCTTAGGATCTAAATATGCATAAAGTTAGTTCAAAATTTAACTTATTGCATGTGAATCTTCCAAAGAATTTACTAGTTAAAACGTAAAATTGGGGAAAAAACACAAACTACCTTAGATATTTAGATAAGTACTATTTAAAAAGCTCATTCTAAGTTTGAATAATTGAGTGGTAAAAATATATAAAAGAATGAATTGGAAAAAGATGGATGTTACAAAAAGCTTGACTTGAGTGGACTTGAATATTTTTAAACGGTACTGCTATACATATTCTGTTAGTCACATACTTCTCCTTCATGACACGGATATCTCATGTTAAATAATGTCTCTATTAGAGTGTGCCTGCTCTAAAAATGTAAGCAAAATATACCCTATACGCATTTATTCATTACAATAACTAACAACTCCTTTTTTGTTTTAAAAATATCACGTCTCCTTCTTCACTCAAAACCTTCATCATATAATTCAAAAAGAACTATTAAATACTTAAAAACTATTGGTTTTTCCCCAACATTACAACATTAGTTCCTTAAATTAAAGCTTTAAATAACCCAACTGAACCGAAAAAAAAATTAATGAACAGAACCTGACTAAAATTTTATCAAGAAAATAATCTGTATTAAATAATTACCGAGCTAATATTCTCCCCACTATCTACCAATGACGAGAATTGTCTCAGAGCGATCCCTAAATCCCCTTAACCAGTTCCCAGCATCCCTCACTCCCTCCTCCACAGAGGCGACAGAAAGAGCCATAAAGAGAATGCAAATGCATGTCTTCTACGTGTCCCCTCCATAACGACTCAGGAAAAGAAGTTTCCCTTTCCTCTCCAAGGAAAAAAAACTCCTGGATCCATAATGAAAACACTTAAATCGGAAGGCGGCGCTCCCGAATGACCGCTCTCCGGGACCTTTAATCCATATAAATGCCTCGATTACCAGGGCGGGAGTGTTATAACAGGGTCCGGCTTTTACGAGGGGCATAACGGGCAGCATGCGTTCCGTAATGAAGCTCTTTGTATGGGTGTCCGGGAGGTCCGGGGCCTTCTTCATCTCCCGGAGTAAAACAAGTGCTCCGGGATCCCTTACGTGCCCGGACAGCCGAATGGACATCTCCCGGACCTCGGCGTCCGGAATTTCAAGAGGACTCCTTTTCCCGGATTACCATAGAGGGGCGTTTGGTGACGGTTATATGCGACCTCTCGCCTGTTTATGGAGAGGGTGGATGTGAATGGTCAAGAGGAAATCTATGAATTACCTTTGCTCAAACATTGGGGTCGTGAATTCTGGTATTTGAGGAGGTCGTTTGTAATTCTGGATCTTTGTAACTTGTCATCCTTTTTTTTATCAGACGTGAGTAAGAATGTCCTGCGTGATAGTTAAAGCTTCAACCCTTTATTTACCGACGGTACTTGTAAGTAAAACTAAACTCATTGGCGCAACAGCCCTAGTGGGCCAAGGCCTACGATGCCCATCTTCGTTTTCGTGACCGTGGGGCCCTGGGGTGCAAGGTGTTAGGCATGTGTCCCGGTTAGGTGGTCATTCTGACGCGAGACTTGTAAGTACCACTTCCCAATGTTCCAAATTCGTCCAATTTTCGTCATGTAAGGCCAAATTTAATTTACTTATAGTTGCAGTTAAGTAAACTTGACATATTTTGGATGAGGATGGGGAAAATTGTTTTGGGCATAAAGGGTTAATGTTTTAAATCCTCCTTTTGGACCCGAGTTGAAGGCTTTAAGTCAAATGTAAAGATATTATTTATAGTTTACTTTTTTTAAAAGTAGTGCAGGAATAAAGTTATTTATGGTGTGTTAAGGGAGGTGTGTGTTTATGAGGGGTCAATACAATAAGGACAATTGAGGTATTTAGGTCAACAATGCTCCCATGTGAAGCTGTTGGAGTTAACTCATTGTTGCCCCAAACATCTCAATTCCTTATCAATGTACTATGTTTTTTTAACATATTTTGGTCTAAGTGATTTTAGTATGCGGTTAATAATTTCTCAAGCATTATCAACTAACTTTAATATTGAGAATCTTGTGAAGTATAAGTGTTTTGCCTTCTAAATTTCAACATCTAACATGTATCCACCCCCCTCTTAGCTCTAAAAATTTAACTAACCAACCAACCACTCTTAGCACCTTTCTATCTGTTTCCCTATCTACACTATTAGACTTCCAGTAAAACTAAACCAATACACAAATAAAGAACCGATTTCGCAGAATGCTGCTTCCAAACCAGTTCCTGCAAGACATATTTCTCTTACAAGAAGAGTTAACAAACGAATTATTCCTCTAAATACGAGGTAGAAAAAACAAAGTTCATGTCAAAAGATCCAACGAATAAGCGGGTCAAGAGAGATGGACACACGACGCACTGATCAAATTAAAGGGTCGATCTCGTTAAAGGGTGGAGCAACCTGCAAAAACGGCCGATCAGTCCTTAATGATTCGTCTCGAACCGGTTCCGATACTCCTTTTCGTCCGGTTTTTCCCACACTCGTGCGTAGGTGTAGAAGCGATCCCGAAGTGTTTTAAAGAGATCGTTTTGAATCGTTCGGTTCCCCGGGGGCTCTCATATACTGCCTTGCCCCCAATCAATAGTCGACTTCTTGCTCCGGAGTCGTTATGGAGCCTTTTTCTCTTCTCTTTGGAATGCGCCCTCTGCTAATGGCAGCAGCGGCGTTCTTTTGTGGGCTGAGAGCACAAATTGGGGACAAAGAGTGTGTTCGCACGTTTTGTAATTTCGGCGAATTACGCTACGCTTGATCGATGGATGCGAGAACAGGAGTCTTCTTTCTGTAGCGGTTATAATTAGTAATTGAGAAGGGCTTTTGTTTTTGGAAGCAGCACGAATGAATGAATGAATGGATAAGAGAGGAATGGACGTACCGTTCTTCTCTTGTTAAGCTTCTCACAGCGATGAATGATTTATTTAGAGATGTGTAAAAGTGTAAATGTTTGTTTTGCATAACTTGAATGGGTGGTGATATTGATTACTCCTATTTGTTAGTTGATTGGGATGGGGATATGAATTTACTGACTAGAGTTATCTTTCTTTTAAAATATAATAATTCATAATTGATAATTCAAAAGAATAATTTAATAATCCACAGGTTAATTAAGACCAGAATTGGCTAGAGGAAAAAATCAACTCCCTGTGTGTGGACAAGAGAAACAAACTTGTTTCAGAATTTTAAATATGTAAATGAATAAAACTTGGTAGTTCGTATGCTACATATTTGCATTTTCAAAGTTTATGGTATATTTGTCTAGCTGCACTAAAATCAAGTCAGTGCAAAAAAGTTTGTATTCATTAAAAATTATCAAAAATCTATTCAAAACGGTACTTCTCTAGAAAGCCGGCGCAAATCTCGCCAAGCAAACTCACCGCATTAAAATAGCTTTATTTCTGCTCAAAAAGAGATCTGCTTACCCCATTGTGACAAAAAACCTAATGTAAATAACAAGTTATTAAAAGAAAACTTATATATAAGTCTGTTTAAAAATGATATTAATTATCTTAAAATATATTTCAACGAAATTTAAAATTTTAAAACTGGTCAGTATAGTTTAAAATATTTTTATTTGAGTGTTTAATTTTTAAATAAAAAAGTTCATGGAATGGCATTGTTGTTATTTTTTGGAAGCAAAGGGTTATACAAGCGGTGATATTCCGTTTGGCGCTGGTTGCATCATTATTGGCGACTTTATTGCTTGCGCCGGGATTCTGGAGTAGTACCTTCAAAACATTCAAAATATCCGTTTTAATTTGTATGATTTGTTACCCTTAAAGAACACATTAAAAAATTATAAATGATTACTACATTATATAATTTGATTTGAAATCAATAAAATCCGTCTTTAATTTTCAAATTAATGTTTGTAAAAGAATTTATATAGGTAATTACTATTAAAGGTTTACGTGCATCAAAATAAAACACAAAAAAAAGATTTACCTCTACAAACTTCAGCTTCAGATTAAAAACTTTAAAAAATGTCTATAGAATAAGGTCGATATACTATTAGAAGCATATTTTTTCAATATATTTTATGGATAAATATACAGGGTGCTAATATTTTTTTATGGCGATTGATGTTATCAGACCTTAAAAGGAAATAAATAGTCTGGGACCTCAAACATTGCCTTGGCAGAAATCTACCGCTCTTCTTTTAGGAAAGACATCATGTTAGCCTAAATGTTTTCCGTTTCCTAAATCTCACACTTCCCCTCCTTCTCGTTTCATATTCTGGACATGGTTTCTATTTTTTCCACTGCGAAGATGAGATCTCTCCTCCAAAAGCCAATTCCTCCAAACACGATGACTAGAAATGGACCTCCTAAATCCTTAAACTGGGAGGGGATGTCACCGAGTGAAAAAATATATGTCCGGGAGGATAAAAACCCCTCCAACTGACCCGATAGCCCTAGTACATCCTGCCGGACAGTCCGGTAGTCCATCCTACGACAACTTCCGGTCTGGTAGAAAGCTTCCTGAACGTGACAACTCGAGTTCAAAGTTTAAGCACGGAACATATTTCCAATAGTTGGGTGACTTCGAGCTTGGGTGTAATGCTATGTCTTGAATGTTTTTGGATTGGGGGTAAAAGAAGTGGTTCAGTTTGTGGGAAAGAACTCGATAAAAGAAATATATTGGAATAATGTTTGTATTTGTATGCAGGTATTAAATTTAATTAGTATCTATATATTGGTACACTCTTTAAAACTACAGTCTCAAAACTGAGTAAAAATTATTCAAACTTGCTCCGAATCAAATTTACTCAAATTTGAAAACATGAATTTACTCATTTCTAAAGATGTGCCTACTCAAAAATGAAACATCTTGAGCTTGATTCATGAGATGAGAATGCCAAACTCAAGAATAAGCTCATGATGTTTCATTTTTGTGTATGCTCATTTTCAGAAATGAGAAGTATTAGTATATTCATGTTTTCAAATTTGAGTAAATTTGATTCGGAGCCAGTTTGAGTAACTTTTACTCAGCTTTG
Organism: Tetragnatha versicolor; assembly: GCA_024610705.1. Lineage (NCBI taxonomy): Eukaryota > Metazoa > Arthropoda > Arachnida > Araneae > Tetragnathidae > Tetragnatha > Tetragnatha versicolor. Next base: position 1,606,004 of record JANDEH010000005.1, on the reverse strand, counting down.
AGACTGTCGATTTAAGAGTGTACATTATAAAGTGATAAAGTGCAAGCATACGCCGTATTTGAAATAACGTTAAATGCCTCACAATGAGCTCATATCTATTTAATTTTGGAATTATCTTAAAATTATATACTGTAATGAAAATATTTTAAAGTTACCTAACATAATTTTTTAAAAAAGTATTTAAAAACAAATTCCTATACAACACCAATATTAAAGTCGCAAAATTTTAATTCCATTTAAATAAGAAACGAGTATTGGAAATTTCAAATGTATAACACGTGTTATTTTGTTTTCAAAATCTGTTTTTACAACGATAAAATTACTTTGACGAAACACCCCAAAACACTATCACATTCCCTTATTTCTGCAACTAAATCCTTTACCTTATCTAATAATAGCAATCTCATATTCAAGGCGATGAAACTATAATGTAAGTGATTTCTCATACAAGTAGGGTTATTTCAAATAATTGCGCACTTATTCATTTATAGACCAATAAACCTAATTGAAAAATTGGACACAAAAAGGCGCACTTTCCTGCAAGATCCAGCGAACCGTTAATAATTGTTTTCACTGCCTCACCTCACGTTTTGTAACATCGGGGTTTGTTTACAATCAATCCAAGAGCAACACATTGGTACAAACTGTACCTCCCAACCAAGAAGTGTTACAATTCGACGCCTATTTTCCCATTGTTATTGAGGTGTGTTGTTGTAGTCCATTAAAACTACACGGGAAATCGCTAAGCTTCTTTTCAACACGTTTTATCTCTGCAATCTCTGACCATTCCGTCTTAAACGCGGTGTTAACAGTTTAGAAGCGTTGTGTTCAAGCGGTATATAGCCAGAGGCTTGATCTGCTCTGATTCGTGGTTATAGAGAAGGGATTTTTTGACCTACATCAGGGGAAATGTTTAGCGAATGTAACGTTTGGGTTAAATAGGAAATTGTCGGGGGAAATGTGTGAAAAACGTTTTAGAACCGGCGGCTATTCAGGCTTTTTTGTTTCGGTTAATGATGATGGGACAGTTGAAAATGTCAGAAAGGAAAACGAATACAGTTGTGTAAAAAAGAACTGTGTGTGAATTAGTATTCATATTTTCTTTCGGAAGTGATTTATCCTATAATTTTGAATTCTAATGATTTTTGTAGTAAGAAAATATTTTTGTTTTCTGTCTTACATTATTTAAAGCTCGGCAATAATCGATAACAATTTCAAGAAGCAAGAGAAGGAAATTAAGTAAAAAAAAATAAAAGTTTAATCCCTAAAAAACTACATTGTAAATAAAATTCTTAACTAATCATAGTCTTCAACTCTTTGAAAGGATTATAAGAAATGATTTTGAATGAATCCGAAGGTCGGTAAAAAAATTCTAACAAAGATGAAATTCTTCGTATATTTATCATTAGCTTATAATTCATACACTTTTATAAAACAGTTCAACCTTTCACCAGTTTGTGGTGAAAGGTTGAACTTTTTTAACAGTGTAAACTTGATCTATAATAGGGGAATATTAAATTAAAAATTCAATAATACACAAGTAGTATCATAAATTGTCTTTCTCTTAATTCAATTATTTTTTTATTACTAAGTTGAACTATTTTTTACAGATATTACTAAGTTGAAAGCACAGAATGAAAGATTATTTCAATTTATCAATTTGTCATGGGTTAACTTTTAATCAAAATGAATATTTATGCAGTACTTTTCTTTACAGGCCAGGCAGTTACTGCTTATGATTTTTACTGCTCTAAAAAATAAAACTGTAAAACCTCCCACCTTCCAGAGATATGAAAGGTAAAATTTAGAACAAGATAAACAGTTGCATAACCTGAGAGAAACGTTTCTCCGATTGATAAAATAGGTTATCGCGGGCAATTTCAAGTTCACGCACATATTCCCAAACCTCGAATTTTCACACATGATTTCAGTTTCCAAACACATCGTTTCTATTTCCACGTTAGTGACTCAATGTATATCAAATATGTGTATTTCCCTAACACACATCGCTTGTGTATTATCCGCTCTACAAAACGGGATAAGTGCACGCACACGATCGGATTAGAAAATAAGACTCGACACTATGAATACGACGATTAGTTCTCTCGTAAAGGTTTTTTTTCTCTCCGCAGCGATGATTGCATTCCTGGGAAACGGAAGCGTTTCATTTTTGGCAGAGTACACATACTTTTCTAGTCTGAAACATGCATCTTTTGTTGGTACAAGTGGACAGACTCGAATGGTTTCGTAATTCACAGAAATGGGAAGCTCTATGCGAAAGATAAGTTTCACGCTTCGCTTAGCATGAAATGCCTCTCCTTGTATAGTTGAAAAGAAAATGCGGGTAAATACTCCGCCAAATTAAACGTGGGAAACTTCTCTTAACAAATTTGGCATTGATTGAGAGTTTAGGAACTGGTTTTGTTTTAAAAGCCGTTTGAAATGTAATTTTAATTCCTTTTTTTGCATAAAGATTGTTCAATCAATTCTTCTCTTGAGTTAAACTGTGCAAACTCCTTCTTCGGTTTATTTTATGCGAGATGTTTTCCGGTGTTTTGCTTTTAAAGCTTTTTAACTTTGTTAACGAAGTTTCATTGCTTCTCATTGTTTAGATTGGTTTGTGAGCTTTATCACGAAGTAATTATGGTCTCTCATCAAAGACGTTATTTTAAATTTTAATCAACTTGCATTATGAGGGTTGTTGTAAAGTTTTCCTTTACGTTTTTTTACAAAAAGTAACCTAAGTGTAGCCATAATTTAGTAAAATAAATTTCGATTTATTATTTCACTTCTTCATTCTTCTTCATTTCTTATTCCTATAATTATTCGCAGTAAGATAATGTTATTTATGTTTAAATAGAATAACATACAATTTTTTCTTTGTTATTTTATTATGAAGAAATAAAAAAACGAATTATATTTAAACAGAATAACATGATGGAAAAGCTGAGTTACAATTAATTAATTTTGTATTTTTGTAACAATAAATGTTGATACAATTTTTTCTTTGTTATTTTATTATGAAGAAATAAAAAAACGAATTATATTTAAACAGAATAACATGATGGAAAAGCTGAGTTACAATTAATTAATTTTGTATTTTTGTATCAATCAGTGTTGGTACAATTTTTTTTCTTTGTTATTTTATTATGAAGAATTAAAAATGAATTATATTTAAACAGAATAACATGATGGAAAAGCTGAGTTACAATTAATTAATTTTGTATCAATCAGTGTTGGTACAATTTTTTTCTTTGTTATTTTATTATGAAGAATTAAAAATGAATTATATTTAAACAGAATATGATGGAAAAGCTGATTTACAATCATACAATATACGAACTATAGTTGAAGTACAGTCAAAAAAATATACTGTGTATTGTGTATAAAACTTTAATTTATGTTTTATAAGAAATCATTTATGGGATTAATTGCCAATAGCTAATAAGAGTTAATTATTCGACGAGGAGCCTCACCGGATTGTTACCAACTCTAATGAAAAAGAGAAATTAAATGGGAAACACAACAAGACTCCATTCTCCTCTCCTATCAATGCCAAAAGGTCCTCACGGAGACATCTCGCTACAAAGAGACCAGAAAGGTCCAAAACGAAACACTAGAGAAAAAAATACCTCCCTCCTTCTTGCCCCTCCTTCCATAACGAGAAAAATCAGCCTCCCAATCCCAGCGTGATCGCCGCACTCTCTTCGCTATCGATCGCCAAAGAGAGACAGGGTTGCCAGACGCACCAACTTATTGGTAGCAAAGATACCAACTTGTAAGGGCTTTTAACTACTTGTGTTCCGTTGGTACATTTTGTACACTACTTTTTTTACACGTTGAATTTTTTTTTTGTGAAAAACTCTTAAGGAAAATTACCCAGTTGTTTTCAATGAGGATTTAGCAAGGACCGATATTCAAGTTTGAGGGCCCAGGACAAAAGATCCGGGGCCCCGATATGTCTTATAAAACGAAAATTAAATTTATTTTGCTTTAAGTAACGAAATCAATCATATGTATCCCACTGCCTAAAATTATTTATTTGAAAGCTTTAAAAGTTAAATATATTGATTTCAAATTAATTTAATAAATTTATTCTACACCCTTTTACATTTTTATTTAGTTTTGTAACCATTTTTAGGAGCCCCTTTGAAATGGAGGCCCTGGGCAAGTGCCCCGAATGCCCTCCTAGAAATCAGGCAATGCGATTTAGTACTTTAATACATATAAATCTTTGATGGCATTTCCATGTAATTTTTCAACAATATCGATTAAAAAATATAGATTATTTTAGATGCAATATTAAACAGTATCGATAAAATAAATCGGTATATAAAACTGGTCAATTCATCAATGTCTTGAAGAGAAATCAATCAACTAGTTCCCTCAAAATTTTTTAACTTTTAAAAACAGTACCAAAATAAGCTCTGGACAATCTGACAAAGCCCGTGATGTTAGAGAGAGAGAAAAAGAGGCTTACCGTGGGCGAGTAGAATGCGGACTGCTCGGCTGAAAGCGGAAGGAAGCCCTGCTCTCCGCCGTAGGCTGCCGCAGCCGCCGCTGCGGCCGCCGCGGTGCCGTACACGTTGAGCGGCAGCCCGGAGGCCGCGAGCCGCTGGTAGCCCAGCAGCTGGGCGTCGTATTGGCACGAGCAGACGGTCTGCCCCGTCAGGGGGTCCGTGAGCACGGGCCGGCCGGACTCGCAGCAGGGCTGCCCCCCACCGCCGCTGGCCGGGGGTGCACCGTTGGCACTGCCACCGCCACCACCACCACCGCTCGGCGCTGAACTGGCCGACAGCGGCGTGCCCGACTGGCCTGCCATCAGGAGCTGGAATGGAAAAAAGAGATATTGTCAGTCTAATATTTCAGCTAATGCTAAACTGTTTCAAAAAAAAGTTCAACCTTTCACCACAAACTGATGGGTTAAATTTAGTTGCAACCTATAGTTCGGTAACAAGTTTCACCAAGTTTTCGGTGCTTTCACTAGCAAAAGCACCGGATTTCATTAGTGAAAGCACCGAAAACTTGATGAAACCTGTTACCGGTTGCAACTAAATTTAACCCAGTTTTGTGGTGAAACAAGCCCAACCTTTCACCACAAATTAGATAAAGGCTGAACTGTTTTTTAACAGTGTACAGCAAAAAAATGAACACTTTGTAACAGTTAATGCAGAAGAACACACATTATACTAGAACACTTAAATAAGCGAATACTTGACAGGAACATATCAAATAATTGACATGGCCACAACGTTGTGTATTGAATACTACAGAAGAATCAAACACAGTCAAACTATTTCAGAGAAGAGAAAAAAGGATCCTTGTGTATAAACACGAGTAAATATATTAAAAGTTCTTAAGTTATTAAACGTTTGTGTGAAAGAAAAGTTCCCTAAGTTTTTTCTAAACAATGAACCAGGTTCATTTTGAAGGTAAAGGGATTTTAAAAAATAGAAAATTAACTGTTAGTTTAGAAATAGGAAAACACATTTCAATGTTTATAGTTTATCCCTTTACAATGCTTCTAAATTGTGATTATAACATCAATCAATCTGGGTATATCAACAGATATTGAAAGTTAATGGTCAACAGTTTAAAAAAGTAATGAAATACAATTAATATATTCAAAAGTAGAAAAGTTAAAAGTACTTAAAGTGCCTTGAAATCAATAAGTTTATCAGTATAAAATAATCTTAAGAGACAAATTTAAGCAAATAGAAAACAATTTTTTACTAAGTATAACAATAATACAAAAATTAAATAGTACATTCTAATAGTGCTTTGAAAAATCAATAGATAATTCAGGGTAAAATAATCTGTAGCCAAAATTAAGTAAAAAGGAAACACTTTCTAGTAAGTAGAATAAGTCCATAAGTAATGCTATACCAATATCAATTTACACTAATTGATTATAGTAAAATAAATAAATAAATTGTGTGTGTTATTGCTGCAAAATGTAGCACATTTTAAATATAAAATGCAGGAAACAATTTCTCAGCATAAGGAATAACCTAAATTTAAAATAATCTAACATAAAGTGCATAAACAAGTATAAGCATAATTTGGACAGCTAAATAACTATTTTGATCAAAGCATTAACACAAATATACAAATCCAATTACATTGCGCATCACACGATATAAATAAAGAAAAAATAATAAAACATTTATACATAAATAAAAGAGCACATAAGAATTTCAATCATCAAAAATTGTAACTATACGGCATTCAGTGTCACTTCTAAACTCTACCGATAAAATTTATACATCATAAAATTTTAACTTTTCTAAAACCATTTTTTCTTTGGAAGAAAATATCAAAGTTTTTTCTATTTTGTTACTTTTTAAACAAAGAATAATACATTTTAAAAAGGAATTAGAGCCCAAATTTAAAACTAACACTGTGGTCTACCTCTACAGGAAAACTTCTGACTTTTTGGATGATGTATCCCTGAATTCCCCCATTGGGTACTCCCCAGCGCGTTCTAGACTTGATTGATAATGCACTTTCAAGGTCATCAAGACTTTAAGAAATCTTCATTGTTACTTACACCATTTCTTTTTAAAATAAATAGAAAATATCTGCAACATTACTTAAATAAATATTTTAATAAACAGAGTTACAAAAAATAACTTAGATCACTCGATAACAACTTTACTTACTATAAAGAAAGTAACCATAGTATAAAAAATTTTCTTTTTAAAAACTTTCTAGAATCTAGAAAACTTCTAGAATCATTTTTATGCTTTTGATATTTTGTAAATTAAAATCATTATCATTGAAAAATGTATCTTTGAAAAAAGCAAATGAAAGAAAAAGGGCTGATAGTTTTTACCATTAAATTTCAACTACAATAATTATAAAAACGTTAGCAATGAATTAGAATTTTATTTAATAAAAATTTATTTACTTTAATAAAATTTATAACTTTATTACTTGTAATAACTAACCATTCAGAACTGTTACTGGTACACTTTTTGAACTCTCATATTTATGCATTTCAAATATCCATTTATAAAAAAGAATAAATTCATAAAATGAGATAAGTAGTCTATATAAGTGTCATTAATCATTTTGACATATTCATTTTCTTCTGCTTAAAAATTCTGATGGGAAACAATATTCAATGATCTTTACTCTACCAAATGTTTGAACTTTATTAATAGTTCACTTAAGTTTTGTTTAATAAATGTAGATATTTCAGGATCACATTTCTCCACTATAAAATTTTTCTAATTAATAAATATAATAATGATGCCCTTAACTAGCATTTCACTCACAACAATTCCTTGTTCAAACTGCTGTTCCAACAATGCATTAACCCCATCCCATCATTACGGTGTTTAAATCCACATTATTAACACGAATCCTCCATAATTATCTCCACTATCTCCTCTTCAGCAAAGACACCATTTGCCCCCAAAAAAGAAACAACACCATCCGATTCCATCAGGCTGTTATTCCTTCGGAATATTAACCCACTAACGTCCCCATTAAATCGAATCACTGGGAGGACATTCCCAGCTTACTAAAAACGACCATGTCAAACAAAGAGTCGAGATAGGTGAAAAATCACAATTAGCCCGTGAATCGAACCTATTATCTGCTGAACAAGAGTCCTCCCCAGTCTTTTCTAATCTCAGTCCCGTTTAATAGTAATAATAATTATTATTACCCCCGCCTTTTCCTGTTCTCCCGATACAAAAATGGCTTCCTAAGGACCACTTCTCCCCTTCCCCATTAGACAGAGACGGGGTCTTATAATTATCCTAATTAAAGATTTCGATGGCAAAACTCGGTCCCATCTCCAGGGCATTATCTCCCCATTTTGGACCGCCGGGCACTTTGGAATGATGTACTATACTACAGGGCATATTCGAGCTAGGGCATTTTCTTGGTGCTAATGGGGCACGCTTAACTGCCGCTTTATAATGGGCTTGTTCTTTGGCCATGATTCAGGGTGTTCAACACAGCCCGGCGCTTGTATACGGTCGGGATTTATTATTGCTGGAGACGCGCGGAGTTTTCTAAAGGCTAAAGGCGGAAATTTTAATACCGGTTTTGTCGTTGTGTGCTATCATTTAAACTGGTTCTAAAAATTAATTTGCAGTATGTTCCTTTTTATTGCATTTTTTTAATGAAATTGTTCTTTTACAAAGAATGGAGAACAACAAGAAATAGCTCGCATTGCATTTAGTTCCATGAATTCAATTTCTAATTTTTTCACACGCCTTCATCCAAATTTCATGGTGCTATTACCTGGGTGAACTTTATTTTAGAAGACATTAAATTAAATATTTTTCTTTCCAACTCTGACTCTGTTTTGAAAAAGTAATGATGAAGATGCCTCTTTTTTTAGAGATGAATTACTGGTAATTATAAAAAAACGCTGTTTTTGGAGGTAAACATGGAAAAAAAAGAAGGATTCAACCTTCAATGACGTATTATTTTAAATGAAGCATTCGAGTATAAAATACTTTACTCTTTTAATTCTTAGTTTTAAAAGGGAAAAACTTATTCTGTCATACAAATATTTCAATTCATGTTAATATGTTGATGAAATTCCAATCAAACTAAACTAGTATTTTTGATTTAATCGTTCTTTTATGAAGCAGAGTTATTATGTAGTTGAGGTAAAAGTCGATTTTTTAAGTCGTCGAGAAGATTTTTTGAAAATAATATTTGAATAACCTATCTGACCAATTTAAAATTTTTAGAATAACAACAAACGAATTATCCAAGCAAATTTTATTGAAGTTTCACTACACAAATAAAAAAATGAACACTATTGAAGCAATTATGGGGATATCAATCAAATCAAGTTTTAAAGTTAAAGACAATCGTAAAAGTGTAAAGCAAAACAAAGATACCATCAATAGAAAAATTCAATTTGAATAAGAATGTTGGTGATTTCAAGGTAAAAAATAATAATTATAACTTTCTTCTGAAGTTGGTCGATTTATTTCCACTGATCAAAATCTTACCAGGTTTTCTCTCTTAAAAAAGTTATCAAGGTAAAATTATAGACTTGAATGAACAAAAATTTTCATCCAAGGGATCACAGAATTTTTTTTACTACAGAAACCTTCTTATTTCTAGCTCAAAATTGCTGCTAAAGAAATTGGGTTTACCGAAAAGTTATAGTTTCAACAAGAAAATGCCTTTTTATAAAACTTTCCTTTAAAAATAACCACCTTTCTCTTTTTTCACTTAAAATTTTACCTTACCTAATGTAATGACTAACCCTTAACTTAAGAAACATATTCCGTTTATCAAACAGCCTAAAGCCACACTCAATCGGCGAAAGTGTGCTACCGATCATCCCAACCATTAATTCGCAAAAGAACACGCGATCAGCGACCGTGGCACCCAACACCTACATCCGCATCCCGAACATCCCCCTGTACAAATCGGTGTCAAAACGCTCTCCGAAGCAATTTGCCTGCTCAAGAGAGTCATCGCTATGGGAGAGTTACCATAGGAGAAACAATGGAGGATATTCATTATTGTGAGACTTCTTTCTTTAAGAAATGTATTGGAGGTTTTCGGAAACGATGTATAGGAGTATAGGGGGAGGAAGTATTAAGGGATTGATGAGACGGTTTTTTGTCTTCTCTTGATGTTGGGCGGGTCGGTTTGTGTAAGATGAGAGAATACAAGTTGTATCCGATTAGGGAAGCTTGATGTGTGTTATTTGAGAGATGAAAAGGTAGACATTCTCATTATGAGTTGTAATCTTACCATAGACATTTTTGTGAATGACTATCCTAAAATGTTTTATTGGTGTAAATACGGTGCTAAAATAATTTTAGAGATAAATAATTTCTTCAAACACAAACCCTCTTAAAACACACTTATTTTCTAAGGGTAGCATTGAAAGTGTTAATGGAAGAAGGAGGTATTAACAAAGAGCTTATTTTGGTTAAAGATATTTTGGTTTTAAGTTTTTTTATGTACCCTTTGTTGTCACATAAATCTTCCAAAACTCTTTCGTATAATGACACTATCCTCATTCTTTTGTCCATTCCTTCGATTATAACAAATAATATTCCATAAGATTTCAAAGAAAAAAAGTCCAGTTAGTTACACTTGAAACATTGAAGTGCAGATATATAAAGTTTAAATATTTATTTGTTTCATTTCGTGGGGAATCCTGACCAGACCATTATATATTAAGTTTATAACAAATTATTATAAACTTAGTCTCCTCTATTAAATTTTTCATGTAGTCCCTATCATAAATATCAAATATTTTTATATAGATATCATACTTCTTGCAGTTTATTATTAAAATATGTTGATAAAATATTTTTCCTACATTTACAATATGCTAAGCTTAAAAAGAAATGTTATACAGTCCCGTCTGTTATATATTGTAGGCTATAAAGTTCTACTTTTTCAGCCATAAATCGTCAATTTAACTGAAAAAAAAATATATAGAAATATTAATACTTATAAATTACTTGAAATTTAAATTTATTCAGCACAATTGATTTTTACTCGTTATGAAATTTTTCTCGTAAATAGGTTCAAACAGACAAGTAAACTTGTTCCCTCAATGAAGATTAGTTATTAACAATCCCATAGTATGATACTTAAATGAAGTCAGTTACTAATAATCTAATAATTAGTAATGTCTTTATAAATTGAATTCAATCTAATTTCTAAGATTTCAAAACACATTTATTTGTTTTGAGGAATTTTTATTTTTTCGATCATTAATACTACTTGTTGTTTCCATGAAAACACCAACAAAAGTTAACATTTTGTTCTGATATCTTTTCATCGCAAAATATACACAGGATTACGCCATGCGGAACATTTCTTTAGGAAAGGATCCTAAAGAAATGATCACTTTTCTTACTTAGGAAGATTGTACTTCTCCCAAGGGGAAGAAGCAACATGAAATAGAATAAAAAAAGTTGCATCCCTAATAATGTCATGGTTCATCATTGTTTCAAATTGAAATGGTTTTTTAGCGGTAATCTCGGCTGTGTAATGCTCTTTAATGGCTCGGTGAACACCAGTAATGGAAACTATTTTGAAAAACCACAAAAACTCCACGTGTTTTGGGATGATATTTAGAAATTAATTCACATAAACCAAAAAAGTAAATGTTTTGAGTTCTTTCGTTAATCTTGTTAAAACAAACTGAGAATTGCGCGGCGTTTTATGAATATGTTTTGATGTTATCTACCATTTGAAAAACATGATCTAATTAATCTATTTTTATTGTTAGTAGCAATAGGCATTTATTCTATAAAATGTTCTTGAATTTTTTTTAAAACCCAAAAGTTGTCAAACTCGTATGCATAACATAAAAATATTGTCATTTTTAAAAATCAGCTTTTTGGAATTCATTTAATTAAGATTCAATTTACTCTAAAATCTAAAACACATATTGTTTCTAATTTAAGAGTTAGATTGAAAGTAATTAGTACAATAATACAAAGATTAAAAGAAAAACTGGAGGGAAAATATTTGATTGGTGATTTTAAAGGTAGTGTGTGCAGTAGTATTTCAAAACCGTACCTTAAAAACATATTTGGTTTTTAAAAACATGACTAGCTAGTCGCAGAATTGAAATTAATTCCATTCTCTCTTTTGAGAATGAAGGACCTCTACTTGTAATCTTTTATAAATCTTAATTTGATTTTCGTCCACCGCATTAAATGCTATTCCACACCAACGCGTTTATTAATACAAAACTAATATGCATATGAAAACCACCACTTCATCATAACTTCAATCCTGCATATTGTGCAGTTTCATTTCCCTTTTGATCGCCTCGCAATGACCTTTCACTATATTCATTCAAAGACCGGCAATTACGTATTTAACCGCACTCAGTAATTTTTCGCTTCCACATAACACGAAACAAACACTGACAGATCGATGAAACGAGCAAACTGCAGAAAAAGCACTCGACGAAAACCCCGTTGATGAATGATTATAAAACCACTGCTAATAAGGTCAGAGTAACCTTCTTCCCCAACCCTAAATCACAATAATTAAACCCTAACTCTGCAATGTTGGTTTTGTGCTATACTTGATGACACATCTCATCCAATTTCAACACCATCTTTTCAGACCGTTTCGCCTATCATTCACCCGTCACTCAATCCCCGAAGAAAAAGTTTAAGTAGTGAAATAAAACTCTTGGTTTTCGGGGGTGGGGTCACACAGGGGTCGTGATCACATCATCTCCTTCTCGACAGCTCGTGAGCAACCGGACAATGGCCAGACTCCCATTTCTTCCATGGAAGCAATCTCCCAAATGATTCTAAACCCTTTCGCGAAGAATACACGTCGGTCATTAGGTTTTTTTTTATTATTTACCATAGGTGGGTCCGATTGGCTTTTGACTTTTAATCCGCTACGTGTGGCGGAGTTAAGTCCGTTCTCACCCTACTTTTAGCATTTAATAACATATTCGAGTTGGAATGAGGATTTGTGTTTGTAATGCGGTGATGATGGGACGCCATGTTGGAATCTGATGTCTTTCGGACTTGAGCATTATTGGCGGAGTCACACCTGCGGTTGAGGACATGACTGCCATTGTTCCTTGCAGGGAGCTGGATAAATTGTTGCTTTCCTGCCAATATGGAATGCACATGTGTCTCTAATTTTTTGTAATGAAGTTTTACCCTTGGGGTATGATGTGTCTAAAAACTGTTTAAATATTATCGCATGTTAATACAAAAAGATTTCTAAAGGATGATTAAGAGAAAACTGCTTTTATTATAAAAACCTTTTATAGACTTCATGAGAGCAACATTTTGTACTCATCTAATGAATTTGAAATAAGTAATAAAAATAGAGAGATAATCCTAAAAGAATTAAAATGGACCAAGTCCACTTTTTGTCAATTTTGAGTTAGCAACGCTATAACATGCACCAACTATGTAAAATTTCAGTGCAATAGTGAACCAAATCCTAGTTCTGATAATATCCGCTTGGCAGCAGCAAGTTCTGTTGCGTTAACATGTAATTTTGCTATGAAGCTTTAACTTTAAACGTCTGTAGGCTGTAGCTCAAAAGTAGCTAAAGTGGACTTGGTTCATTTCTATTCTGAACCCTCCAATTAAGTCTTTTAGCAAGTACAGAATCTGTACTATAGTTATTTTATCACAGTCTGAAGAGCAATTAAGAATTCATAGTTACTACAATTAAAACATAAAGCCAACAAATCATCAATGAATTAGTCTACAACACTTGAATAAATATAAGATGGGATGTGGCATAAGCATGTTTATTTAGTGATAGGTAAAATAAAACACAGTTCTGCTCTTATGGTTTGACAAAGTTTTTGGGGCATAGTCAGCCAATGAAGATATAACTTATCAATTCAACTGTTATATCATCTTGTAACCAACTTTGGGAAAAAACAAAATAGTATTTTTAAAATATAGAACAGTTTCTATACAAATTAAGCTCGAAAATTTTAAAAGATTGGATTTTTATTCTAAATCAGTAGCTTAATGCCTCATAAAAGAGCAAAGATTGTTCAAACAATTATTCGTCAAGTATGTTCTTCACACTGTCCGCATTAAAGAGAGATTGAGGTAATCTTTCCAAACTCATCGAGTTTGGTAATAAAGATAAAAACAATTTTTCTTCTAAGCGGAACAAAGTTCACTATCTTAGCCAGAGAAGACCCAGAAAAAATATCGCTCGAGGAAAATATTTTGCCCAGCTCACAAAACAATTAAAATTTTATCTTTGGAATTTTATTGGCTTCTTTAAAATAGGTTGAGTTAAACGGGGAAAGAACAGCGGCGTTTATAAACAACTCTAGATTAAGTTATTCAAGTCAGTCGTATGTTGTGTTTTGGAAATTTTCTCTTTACTTCTTCCTCCTAACTCGAAGACAACAGAAACACAACAGCAAAGAAAAGATTAAATTCCCAGATGCTTCTGGAAGCAATTTAAAATAATCTCTATTTTATGTTTCTGTCTGAGCAGTAGCAATTTGGGCTTACGGATGAAAACGGTGACAACAGATGTTCTGGATCATTGAAACCAAAACATCTAGTTCTTCAAAGTATCCATAACATTGGAGAACTCCAGCATCAGCAGCACAAAAAAGAAGCCCAAACCATCCTCAATCACCATTCAAATAACCATCAATTCCGAAAGTACATAATGGAATGGTACAGATCGTGATCGTAGGAGAACCACGAGTTGGCAATTCGAAGTATCTTGTTCGGAAAGAACAGCACGACCAAAAGAGAAGTTGGAACAAGGAGTCACCCAGGCGTGTCCGCTTACCCAGAGGACCGCGTATTTGTGGAAGCTAGCTTAAAGAGAAAAATAACTACCAAAAAAACAAATGAATAAAGCTTACATTATGTTAGGAACCGGTGAAGCAAATAAAGAAAATGGTACAAAGATTATCCGAAGGAGTAAATAATATATGACGAGAAAAAATCCATCGACTTGTAAACAAGAAGCAATACAGAACTTGGAGTTCAAGGCTCATTTATGTAAGACTATGGAATAGTATACTACAGGTTTTCATAATTCTTCACGTCCTGCATATTGATGCAGTCTTGACACCAGGGATTACTCAGTCGGTTCGAGATTAAAAGGCGATTCTTCACTAATTGATCGGAACGGGCTGAGGTGAGGGAGAACACGAGTTTGGTTACGCCTAGGCCACGAAAAAAACCCGTGTAAAGGATCTGAATGGCTCATTTAACGTTGGCTAGTCGAGCGAGTGAAAGGCTTTTTTGAGGTATCAGAGTGGGATGCTGCGTCTTGTTTATTTTAAAGAGGATCCATTAAGCTTCAACTAGCCATGAGATGGATACCTTGTTTGTTTTGTGTGCCTTGAGAACGGCTATCGAGCGAAATTAAATCGACTCCCCTAACTACTCTATTGGGATGAAAGGTTCTTAGAATTTTGTTCTCTGTACGCAAGGAACACAGGAATTCCTTTGTTTAGCAAAACAATGAACCTTAGTTTAGTGGTAGACATTGTATCACAATTATAGCTTCATTCGGATGACACTAGGTTTGTCTTTTGTCAAAGTGTAAAAACTAAATTACTTCAATGATATGATTTTTTTTTAAATTTCAAATTAAAATACATCACGAAAGAATTTGAGATGAAGTCGTATCTTAAACTTTAAAAACTATTTTCAATATTTAGGTCAATCTATAAATGGCTTAACTTTTAATTTTTTATAACTATTTTTAAAAATACTGAATTGTCTCTTTTTCTGTTAAAAAGACACTTTATAATTATGCTTTGATAGTGATAGCTTTAACAACTCAGTAATTTTCTCCCTATATATCAAATGATTTTTAAAAACCCTTCCAGTTCATTGGGGAAACTTCTAACTGCTCCTATTTAGTTTGATTAAGGGATATACATTTATTTATGAAAAAAACATACTAAAATAGTGTAAAATGTTTTTAAAATCGAATTTTTTAATTTATTAAAATTTAATCTTAAAAACTAGTTTATTTTAAGTATTATGAAACGGCAATAAAAAGCTTTAATTTGTTAATAACAGTATTTTAAGTAATAAAAGGAATCAGAATTGCTTAATTGGACTGGTATTTAAATCTAGGCTGGGACGAATATTTACTGCTGCAACAGATAATAAGTTTAGACACAAATACAATTAATTAACTCTCCGATCAACTTCTATCAGCTAGACGTTGATTGGTAGGTTTAAAATTCATAACACGAGTGGATCTTATCGCAACCATGTCATCTTAAGTCCAGAGTGTTATTAGATTACTCACGAAAGCATGCATGTAATGCATCATTATTTTGACTTTGGATCGGCTAGCGCACAAAGCATCAAGCTGTATATCGATATCATTCGATCATTGGGAATCACGATGAGCGATTGCATTCGCTGCTATCGTACTATCACGGGGACATATTTTCGATCATTTCAGACTGTTGGGCTCTGAAATCCCAAAGTACAGGTTTGGGGATCCTTATCATCGCCTGATACCCACGACTCTGTCAAACTTATCAATTTATAGACGGAGCAAAAAAAGCTCATCAGTTCATAACGTGTGTTAACAAAAAACCTGATAAACAAGCCAAAAAATCTCACTCGAGAGCAAAAAGAATCGATAACTTCCTCTCAGAATCCGCCAGATAAGAATCGTTGTTATCACGACGGTAACCATAGCAAAGCGTTATTAGGTGAGTTTTTCTCATACATAAAAAAAAATTCGAGCGATAACGCTCTATATGTGCGACGCGTCACCAAATGTCGTCTCGAGATGGGTAGTCAATTAAAAGAAGAACCCGAGTGACGTCACCGTCTTGAGGGGTCTGTCTGATCCCGTGCTCAGTAGCCGTTTTGATTTCTTTATCAAAGTATGAAAATATTAAGATAAAAGAGCGCCTGCAGCTGCTGTGGCTTAATGAGAACTCGGGTTTCTTGGAATCGCGAGAGTTTGCTGCTGCTGCTGGGAAAGATCTCGTCATATTTAATTGATCATGCTTCCTGCACCTCATTCGATTAAGGGCGAGATCAGGTGCGCCTTGATGGGATGAGTGCTGACAGATAGCTTGAAATGCTGCTGATGGGGTGCTTTTTATCTGCGTTTATTTGCCCTTGCATGATTCGTGAGCTATTTTAGTTCGTATTGATGAGTAGGTGGTTTATCTTCAATCAAAAGCTAAGCACCTACAGAGAAACATGATGAAATGTCAAACGCAAAAAAGTAAAAACTAATAAGCAAGAAAATTATCGGTAAATTGACTATATTTATCAAGAAGAAATACTATCCATACTTATATAATCTAAGGGGTTCATAGCTAATTATATTCCCTTTAAAGATTTATTTAAGGATTTTCAATAAAGGATCATTCAGACTTATCACTTTTTGTGTTCATTTTGGAGGAATCATCAAAAGTGTAAGGTGTGAATAAGGAAGTTGCATGTGTCAGATTTTCAAAAACAAACAAGTGTTCCGTATGGTTTTTTGTATGGTAAAATGAAATATCTAGTCAGTTTTTCAAAAAAAATGTACAGGTAATTAAATATTTTAATTTAAAAGTCGAGAAAAAAACACGTGACTGAAAACGTTTATTGTTTAAACTATAAGATGACGTCAACAATAATACCATGAACTCCATTGCTTTACAACAATGTTTAGTATAAGATGACGTCACATCCAAACTCTTGGCGTTTTCGCGCGCTTTTAAAAAGGGGATTTTTGTTAATTTTTTTGGCAATCAAAAAATGTCTCGATCGGCCTCAAATTTTGGGTAGTTGCTTATTTTTGCAAGAGGAATCGATTAAAAAAATAAAAACAAATCATGCAACTTCCTCATTGGCGTTTCACTCTTTACTCCTTCACTTTTCAATACAAACTAACTAGCGATTTACAGGAGTGAATCACTCAGAGTAAAGGGTGAATGAGTGAAGTGAATTAGTGAAGATTGATTGTAAAATAAAATAATAAAATCAAATGACCAATTTTAAAATACTGCCAGGGAGATTTAGGACCTTGTTTTAGCTTCATTAAGTAGAAAAAATTGATAGGTTGAAAACAGTTTACAGAGCAAAAACCCTCTAAAAATATCTGCATTATATCATTATGATTTTATATGTACATTGAAATTCACAGCAGTTTCTTCTCAATTTTCTATACTATATTAACTTATTTAACTTTTAAAATCCTATTTATCTTCTTGTGAATTAATCTTACTTAAGACTGACTTTAACAGTCACTGAAATGAAGAAAAAAAGGAACTTTTCCTCCTTTTAAGCATCAAGAGAAAAATAATTTTTGTTTCAAAAGAATAAAATAGACAAGCATCAACCCCCTAAAGCCGAGCTGAAAGGGAGAAAAACCCACTAGCTTGATACTCCCGCATCAAACAAAGAGATTAAATCTGGAGCCTGTGTTTGAACAACAATCTCCAGGTAGGCAGCATAAATATGGAGAAGACCCTCTCGGGTCTGGCGCCACTCTCCAAAAACCAACCGCAAACAAGCGATAAAAATCCTCCCCCCCACCTCCCTTCTCCTCGCCCCCTCATTTGTTTTACAACACGAGCCTTCACAAAACAAAGGATTTTCCCCTCCCCCTCTAAGACCACCTACGAGCAGAAAAGCTCACAGACAATTACTCCAACAAATGTCGAGCCGTGGGAGGTCACTCAGAATTAGACATGTTTACCTGGACAGCGTTTAACCCCCCTCCCTTGCAACCCACCCCTTCAGAGATCCTTATCCTCCGTTTGAAAGACTTGGAGTGGACTCGTCCGCCTTGCGAGCTTTTAAAGCCTCCTCCTCCGTTGAATCTTAATCTGCCAAATGAGGATCAGACGAGAAAAAGGCTGATCTATCAGTTCCCTCCCCCATCCAGGTAATCGTTCAAGCCCCCCCCCCACACTTGAGAAGTCTAGCGCCCTAAATAACAAATAAACAAATATCAATAAATAAATGGTTGGCGACCTTTGGCTGAAGAATTTTCTCTCCTTTGCGGACACGACGATGTCTGCCAAAGATAACTCCCATTTTTTTCCTCTCCTCTCTTTATCTGTGGTTGTTTGTGCCGTAGACAACGGGCTCTGTTCTCTCCTCGTTAGTTCGATAAGTGTTTAAAATCGGAAAAACACGCAATATAATACGAAATCTATATTTTTCGACACAGCAGTGATGAGTACCTCAGTTATGTAAATGAGTTTGAGTGAGTCACTCATTTGTACTGATGAGTCCCTACAGAAATAACAATTTATACTTCACGCCTCAAATGTTACCGTATATTTCCTCGCTTCAGTCGATAATTTTTTTAAAAATGTCCGATCCTAAAGTTGGGAGGTCAGCTTATACGCGGATCTAGATAGTTTAAAAATACTATAAAAGAATCAAGTTTCGTGGAAGCCCCTCGCACATAAAATAGAAACAAATTAAAAGAAAATGCAACAAGTAAAAGTAGGAAGGAAATTTGAACGAATCTTGATGGTTCATCTTCGAATCCTAGTGGTGATTCACAGCACGTTTTGTGGCCTCTTTTTCTGGCCCCGATTTTGAACTTTTGGTCAATTTCTCGAATTAAAAGCGTACCCTTGCCTTATATGCGGAAATAAGCGACAGTTTTTCTTGAGTTGTGGATGACTCCCTTGACTCATAAGGATCGAGGTTCTGCGTATGTTCTGCAAAATTATGTAAATGAGTATGAGTGAGTCACTAATTTGTACTGATGAGTTATACCACCATTGAAAAGCATTTTACTTGACGCCTCACATCAAATATAACAAGTAATTTCTTGACCTTGACTCATCATAACGAATGAGGTTCTGCGAATCCATTCCCGGAGGAGTGATGCGACTCTCATTCCTTGTGAGTGACACAAATGAGTCACCCATCATTGAGGTAGCTGCAGATAGATTTAATTGTGATGCATATTGCAGGCACACTACACAAAGTTTATACAAATCCTCCTTTCCCAGTTGATTATTGAATGAATCGAAAGTGTACTGAGCCCGGACGTGAGAGGAGTTCCGCAGACTTTTCGAGTTCTGCTCCGAGGATTCGCTCTGGGATTCGATGAATGCTTTATGACTGCGCCGGTGATTCTGCCCGCACCTATTAACTCATGCATGGCGCGATTTATCATTTTGTAATGAACGCTAGGGGAAGCATCCGTGATCACTGCTAACAAAGAAGATGCGTGGCTAAAAATAATTTCAAACCAAAGAAAAGTCTTTTAAATGAATATTAAACTATCGTTAGCGAGGGTTTTTTTTCTCGTTGATGGGTTTTTAACCAGCATAGATCTTTTCGATCCAGTGAATGCTTGGATAATCGTTGTCTTTATAAATACTTACTGATGCTATTTAATAAGGGATTGCTATGAGTTAACTTAATTGTTTGTTAAATTAATTATTTGGGATTGTTTCCAGTTTATAATTACTTTAGGTTAATTTTAGATAAAAGCAAAAAAAAGTTTTCAAAATTAATGTGTTTAACCCAGACATATAGTCTTTGTAGTGGTCTTATTAAATTCTTGTTGAATTACACAACTATATCAGTTTAGTATGAGATTATAAAAAAATTACAGGATTATTAATTTTAATTTAATACAAACAGTCAGTATGTCAGTTAATAATTTATCGGAAAAACAATTATGTGTTTTTCTGACCTTGTTGAGATAAAATTTTATCTCAACAAAGTTAGCTTTTGCATAATCTTTTATGGACACCTTTTTATAAATGAAAAATTGTTGCTTGTAATAATTTAAATTCACAACACCTAAATTCTAAAATTTTTGAAATTTTGAGAAGTTTATAAAAAAGAAATTTTTTATACACACTAAAAATAAAGCCATAGATTGATTCAATAAGTGTATTTATTTAATTTGTATTAATAATGAAATGCAAATAATGAAAGCTGAAACAGACAGATAGTAATTAATTAATAACAAGAATAAACAATTAAAGTTAAATAGTAATAAAACGATACCTCTGAATTCCGTTCAGAGTTTTTAAACGAACAAAAAATCCATACTGTATATAATTAGCTATATCATAAAATCAGGTTATATATTTTTAAAGGAAGACCGAAGGACAATCAGAGCCCCCCATCAAACGATTTCCTTACCGTCTCCCCCCGATGCGCGTGCAGCCTCTTTTCACGCGCCAGTGGTCAGTCAACAGCGGCGCTCCTTGACCTTATTAACCCTCCCCACAGGGAAGGTGGGGCGCGCGGGCAAACACGGGATGCCCAATTAGCCCCTTTTTGCCGAAGAGGGGTTTATTTTCCGCCTGTTTGCACTACGGCTGGCGTCCCTCGGTATTGTTGGTGGTAGACAATTCAAGGGTTTGGTGGTTTTCCACGTTTTTTTTTCAAAAAAAAAGTCTAGTGGTAATTAGAAGGCCACACAGAGAGTTGAGAGTGGAGATTATACGGAAAGGTGGAAAATACAGTCAAAACAGTCTGATACCGGAAATAAAGTGTTCAGGCATTGAAATGACTGGGTATTATATTGAGCAGAGGTGAACGTATGATGGGTTTGCAGCTAAATGTAGTACGTATAGAAATTATAGAGGCAGAGTGACTGTAGTCAAAACAGCGTTCTGTGAAACCTATTAAATATTGGGGAATGTTCGAGGAACATCAAATATGGCAGCATGCATCAACGTTCCGATTTCTGACGAACACACATCATTATAAATGGATATTTGGGAATGAAACTAAATCGACAGTTTAGGAAAGGGAAACTGCGTTTCCAGGAAATTTAGAAAACCTGCATTAGTAATGGAATTCTCATTGCATAACCACCAAAATTTTATTGAAAATCCAGGACCCTCTTTTGGGAATAATATTAATTAGTATATTCACACACACAGGACAATTTTGCACGGTTGAAAAAAGTGGATAGACTTTCTCCCTTATTTAATCTTAAAAAGCATTTAAATTACAATTAAATTATAATTATACTTAGTTCTCATCACAAAAAATGAAAAATAATGCTTATTACTTTCTAAAGTGATAGAAACTGAGTCATTAAAGATGGTTTAATAAGCATTTACTGGATATAAAAAAGGTAAAAACGCTTTTAAATAAAAAAACAAATTTTGTTTTGGCATAGTTTTACGGTACAATGAATATGAGCCATAAAGACACATTCTCTTAAATTTTAAGTCAAATAAAACTACAATAAATGGGCAACTATTTAGCTAAATTCAAGGGGCTATATCTGCCTGTAAGTGTAAGGGGTAGTAATTTTTTCCACTCTTCTGACTCATGCGTATAAGAGCAAAAGCTTGAAGATTATTTTGAGCACATTAAGTCAATTTGCCCTTTCTCTTTGGACTTAATCCAACTTTTTAAACCCATGATTCAACTAATACTGATCATTTTTTGCATTTGTAAAATGTTAGTGTGTGTGAGAATCCGCCCCTCAATTGTTATTTATTTTATATGACTTTAACTGCATTCACATATAAAACGTAATCTCTCTAGACTTGAAACGCTCAACACAAAAAAAAACATAGTTAACACATTTAATAACACGTTTTTTTTGTCAAAATAACAACACTTTTAATGTGTGGTTTGGTGTAGAACTCTTTAGCACTTATCATGTTCCTGGTAATTTTCTGAATATGTTTAGATAGTTCTAGAAATGTTTTCTAAAAACAGTGTGGTGAAATATGTTTAAAATTTGAAAGTGTTCTTAAATTTCAATCAAACATTTTAGGAATACAATTTTTGTCTTATGTATTTTTAGCAACACTTTTATAGCAACATCTCTTCCGCTTACAACACAATCGCAACATAATTGCAATACGATCGCATCATTATAATTGTATTGTTGCAATACGATCAAAACACTTTTGATTAGAAGTGTTTATTATTTATTATCTTTACTAAGTGTTTCAAAAGTGTTTTATGCATTTGATGTTTAAGTCTTTTATAAAAATTTTCATACTTTCAAGTAAAGCTATAGAAAAATAAGGAATATATGGAATATGTAGGTTCTTGGGCATTCATTCATCAGAAGGGCACCTTTTGTCATAAATTCTCTTTAAGAAATTCTGAATGTGTTAAGTAACTCAAGTTTAGAGTAGTGTAGGTTTTTAAAATGGCATTGAATGTTTTTTAAAACTTTATGTGTGGTAAAAAATGTTCCTTGATAAGAGCTCATTTTCATTTAAATGTAAATTTAGTTATCAATAAGAGGAAGTTTATAATTAAATAAAAAAGATGCATTTTCCATTAGAAATAGGAAGCGTTTTTCAAACAGAAAAAAATTATTAACTCAGAAAACAGACCAAAGAAACAACACAGCAGCCTCTACACAGACATATCTAGCAGCACACAATACTTTTTTAAAAAGAAAAAAAAGCTCCATATCTCATGGTTCTCCAGGGCTGACATTGATAACTCGGAGCAACAATCGACTTTATCAAACAAGGGAGGTCTAGATATCATCGGCAATTCATAACCGCCACTGGCATTTCCAATTGCTCGTAATTGACATCATCAGGTGAGGAAATTGGTCATCGGGCAAAGTTGGAACTGGCCAACAACAATGGGCTGACTATTTATATTCCGAGGACGTTTTACCCCGAGTCTTGGGCATATCGATCCCGGCCGATAGGCTACTAACGGTCCCTTCTTCCTAATATATTCAATTCCGTTTCCGCATTGTTAAAAGTCAGTCGTTTGGGTGAGAATATGGCTTCGGAGCTGCTGAGGGGGAATACAAATATTCTGGAAGGGGAAGTTTAAGAGGTGGATTACCTCCAGGGAGTATCCCCTTCCCCAATTTCATTGGTATATTGAGTGAATTCAACATCAACTTTCAAACTTATTTCGCTCCCTAAAATGCTGTTATAGCATTCGTAACTATGTTCTGTAAAAATGAATTCATTGTTTTATTCTGATAAAGAAGTAAATAAAGCAATCCGAGTAATTAAGTAATCCGATATTAATTAAGTAATCTGATATAAAGTGAATTAAGTAATCCTCACAATGTATTACTTAATTTGATTTCAAATACTTGTATGACTTTCTCAATATAAAATTTACCAATGTACAACTACCAAATTGCATTGGATTTAATAAAGTTCGTTTCTTGTTTCTTAGTAGTAAATATGGATATTTTTCTTCACGAAAATTTCTCCTTATTTGAAAGGAACAGGGAGATGATTTTAAAAGAATTTAAAATAAGTTTTTACAACGAATATATAAAAAAAGTAACCTAGAAATGTGTAATTCACTATGATATAAAGCAGTAGTTTATAGAGTTTTGAATTATCACGTAGTAAAAAAGCCATGTAAAAAGAATTATCCGACTGTTTTGAGTAATATAAACGCAAGAAATCATTCATTAGAAAAATACATTTTTCAAGGAAAATCTAATATTAAACGCTGTAAAAAGACAACCTATCCTTTTATCCCCAATGCATGTAAAAAATATTTCCCCAATAACATTATTTCTGTTAAAGATTCATTTAAACTACAATGTTTAATTAATACTTTTGTTTCATGGAACGTAAATATAAAATAAAAAAAAGTGTAATCCCTTTCAAAAAATCGTTCAAAACGTTTAAAAATCCCACTACTTCAAATAAGTCAAAGTAAAACAAAAAAAATAGTGCTAGTTTATATTTCCTGACCCAAGAATGTAGAAAATAGATATAGTATTCTATTTATTATTTTGTTTTAATAGTTAATAAGAGATTGTCACTTTTTTTCATCATTTTACAGTGTTTTTGTAAAAATTAAATCAATTGTACTATCCTTCTATGACAATGACACTGCAGATGCTCCACGTAAAAATGAACATATAAGAACACTTATTTTGTCTTCAAATTAACAAAACTTTATAGATTGTGTAGTTTGTAAGAACACCTTATACTTTTTGTGTTTTGACGGTGTTCTGAATGAAAAGTGTTAAAAAACGATCCAACCAAAAATGTGTTATAAAAATGGTGTTGTAAAGTATGTTTATAACATAAAGTGTTTTTATAAATTTCAATCAAAACACTATACCACTTTTTCCGCCTTGTATGTTTTAGCAACATTTTTACAAATAGCATATTTTTCACACAACACAATTGAATCGTCATTTTGAAGAAGGGAATAAGTCCAAAAATCAAGTTTTGAGAAAATCGAAAAAAAGTAATGGAATTTTCATTGTATGGACATCGATTTCACAACTTCAAGGGGCGATATCTCCCTATAGGGGTTAGTTATTTTCCCCCTATTTTTACCCATGTGTAGGGCAAAGCATGGAGATTGTTTTGAGCACAAAAAGTCAATTTGTCATTTTTTGGACTTATTCCCTTCTTCAAACCGACGATTCAATTTCAATGCAACCAAAGCACTTTCAATTAAATGTGTTCATCGTTGTATTTACTCAGAGTAGCAAATATATTTCCCATATTTTCAGTATAGATAGATGAAAGTAAATGCGCGATTTAAACTGTTGTATTCATATTTAGATTTCATTTCTTAATCTCCTCAAAACACAGAAATCATCAGGAACAAATTCCAAATCCACTTCCAAGACATTCCCAATATCCCAGTTGATATGTTAAATAAATGCTACTTTCTCTTTCTTCTTTTAAGAAGCATTGACAAATTTCGGGTATATCAATTCAGTTGAAATAATGCTCACGCTTGTTTGAGGTTATGCCACGATAGCGACATTGGGCACAGTAACGACTCCATCATACTACGTGACCTGCCTATAAACGGTTTCGTAACTGCCTTTTGGGAATCATGCTTACTGCACAAATTAACATAGAAGTGTTTTGTTTCACTGCTGGTTAAAATGTGGTTATTATTT
Source organism: Tetragnatha versicolor (assembly GCA_024610705.1). NCBI lineage: Eukaryota > Metazoa > Arthropoda > Arachnida > Araneae > Tetragnathidae > Tetragnatha > Tetragnatha versicolor. Next base: position 1,580,717 of record JANDEH010000005.1, on the reverse strand, counting down.
AAATTATCAAAGTAACATATCATTACCATTACTCAGTGGGAAAATGCTATTCTTTACTGGTTTTGAATACTTGACGGCTAAATTGAAATCCTTTTATTGTGTAGCCGTTGTGTTGCACACACAATGATGGGAGTATTATGAATATTCAGGTTATTATTTGGGAGTATTGTTTTTAAAATCTTTGTGGAAGGGTTTCTTTGATACAGATAACTCAAAATTTTGTTAATCATTGTTAACTTTTTATGTAGTTTCTAAATTCCATTTTGATGGAGTGTGGCCAAGGATGAAATTTGGGGTTCACCTCCCTTAAATTCAGAAACCTTTGTTTGTTTTTTTTGCCATAGAAGACGACTAAAACTGCTCTATATTTCTAAAACTGCTCTTCAACTTTTTTTATCTGGCTACTGAGTTAGACATGTGAACTGAATTAAAAGCTTGATTCCAGTTTAACCTTAGGTTAAGTTAGTGGTGAATACAGCACAATACGCATAACCTAAGTTAGTAATATAAACCTAAGCCCTGTGATTGTAGTTAAAGTGTTTTATTTTCTTTAATTTCATATTATCCTGTTATAAAACTTCACAACAAATTCGTGAAATACATTTGCTACGCTAAGCAAACTCAGGTTAAATACAATAGTTAACACTTCTAACCGAAAGCTTTTCGATTATTTTGCAATTGTATTGGGAATGTGTTGCGATTGTGTTGTATGAGAAAAGGTTAATGTTGTAAAATTGTTACAAAAAAATTCAGAGGGAGTTTCTTGTTCTTGTGTTTCGATCTTAATTTAAGAACATTTTTAGATTATAAACATTTTTACAACACTATTTTTATAAAGAACACATTTATAACACTTTTCAAACATAGTCAAAACACAATAAGTTTTAACCTATATAACTATATTTTACCTATAACAACTATTTTACCTATTTCACACAACAAAAGTTTTGTTAATTTGGAGAATGAAAAAATGTGTAAATGTGTTTACTTTTGTGTAAATCGTTTGCAGAGTATGTAGTATGATAATCAAGCCCTAAAAATTTTCATTATCCTTTCCATAATCAAAAATAATATACTGAAACTTTTCTCTCACTCCAGATAAATAAAATGTTTTAAAGGTTAAAGGCAAAAATAATTTTTAACATTGTTAATATTGTGTAAAAAGAAATCAATTGTTTTTACATAATTTGAATATGTGGTGCTAAAAATTATAGACCCAGAAAACCTTTTTCTTATAGGTATTTTGTCCCAAATTGATTCCATCTTAACACATTCAGATTCTAAACACTACTACTATTTTAAGAACGTGTTTTCAACACTATTTTTTGAATATACATTTTGGATAGCAACACTTTTGATGGATCAGAACATCAACCTCACAGTATAAAATGTTAAAGTGTTTTTAGCTGACAACATGGAATTAAGTGCGGTTAATATAAGGACAAAAAGTGTACTTAAATTAGTTGTAAGCGTTTGTACTGAAGAGAAACCTAAAAGCTAAAAGGTATTTTTAACAATTTCTTTTACACTTTTGTGAACTCGCAATAACGCTGATTATTTCCAGAAACAATTTACTTTTTTTCATGGCTTTGTTGTTTCTTCAACTAAGACAAAGTTAAATTTTTGCAGCGATTAAATTAGTTCTATTGTGAAGTAAATGCTTCAAAGGAGAAATAATAACAACCCTTTTACGTTATAAATCAAGTAATTTTTACTCCAAAATTTAGCTTTTTTTAATACAACTGTGAATGGAAATTGTGAACATTTCATACTAAACTATGATTCCCTCTATTTTTTCTTTAGAAAGCATTAGCATTTTACATTATTTAGCATTTTTACATAGAAAAAATAGTTCTATGATGCACTAAGTCATCTCAACTGAGGTTTTTCACATCTTTTAGAATTTACATTTTTGTTTTTGGTGAACTGATTAAGAATAAAACACAGATGTATAAATTAGGGGTTTTCTAATTCAAAGAGACTAGCAATGCATAGAAAAAAATAGTTAAAAAAGATTTTTTAATTTCCGTCATTACAAAGAAAAAAAATAAGGTGTGGGTAAATTTACGTATTCTTTCAATGACACAATTCAAAGTGGAAATATCACAAACTATCGTTTGATTCTGGATATTTATACTAGTAGTTTTGAGGGGCTTAAGAAAATCACAACACTTAGTTCAGACATTATTGTTCTTCCTCATTTAAGCATGTCGCGTGACATAAAAATGCGAAATCTTACCTGAGTAGTTGCAGATGATCCGTTATAACCAAATTGAGGACATGACATCTTTGAGGAAAATGGACACTCATACGAGTCCAGAGGTCCCGTCAGCCTCAAAATCCATCAATGACAGGAGGACAGGCATGGGTCACAATAACAAACAGTCTCAAGAGCAAGAAATGTGGTCAAGCCATGGGCGTCAGCTCACCCATCAGCGATTGTCTCCCCTTGTTTGTCTCGGCGGAAGTCGGGGTGCGACGACAGGTATAAACAAAGCGACAAGAGAGAGCGCGCGCGTTGGTTGACACTTCAAAACAAAGTCGCGCGGGCGGACAACGTGTGTGTGACTAGCGGAGAAAAACCCGGCCGTGTGAGTGGCGCGATTCCGCTGCGAAAGCCGACTGGGGACGGCGAGAGCGGCTGCCATCGCCGGCAGTTCATCGCCCCGCCCGCGCCCGGAACCGGCCCGCCAAAGCCGCCGCTCGACGAACCGAAGCTCCCCTCTCACTTTCCGCGCTCTTCATTGGCCGTCCGTACTTTTGATTGACGTGGAGTACAGCCAATGGAGGTGGACCACGGCCCCGCCCATCGCTGCCGTGTGTGTGTAACGTCAATTGTTGTGGACAAATGAGTATGGATGTGTAGGGCAGAGTTTGTGGTGGTGTCCGACCGTTGCACCCTGATGATACCGGATGGTTTAATCCCTTGCTCTTCGCGACCCCCTTCCCCGCGTACCAGTGGGGGGTGGACACTCCCTTAACGCGACTTGTGTAAGGGGAAGGACGTGAATGTTCACACGTGTACGTGCCGAAAGAAAGATTCGGTGGTCTCCCCTTTCATAGCTTGGGGTTCCTTTTTTTTTTTGGAAAAAAAGGAGAGCAGGGTGTTGTTCGTTTGGGAATCGATTTAATCTCTGCTGAATGAGTCATAATCTGTCGTCCGTAGTTGCGTTTGATTCTGGAAAAAATCAACTGTGCTGTTTTTATGGTTTAACTTTAAATTTAAAAATACAACTAAAATAAAGTAACGCAATAGCAATATACTAACATGACTTCTTATGAACTTTTCGAAATTTGTAGAAAAAATCCATTGAAAGCTATTAGGATGATGAAAAATTTAAAAAAAAACATGCAATGGAGCAAACACCAGGATATTTATTCTCCAAATAATATGATTGTTGATTAAAGAAGGAAAGGAGAAAATAGTTCCCAAAATTCATTTCTGAAACATAAATAAATAAATTAACTTAAAATTTTTCTGAAGTCAGCGATATTAAAATTGAAACAACAAATATTCGTTAAGTTTCCAAATCCAAAATAACTCAACAATTCTGATATAGATTCCCTTGAAGCATGCGTGGGAGTTATGTAAGAAAATAGAAAATTAATTTCTCTTAACACTTTCAATCTTAGCGGCCCCAAATTTTTATAGGATTCAATGGTAATTTCGGGTGCCTTAGGATTGAAAGGGTTATAAATAATACGATAACTAACGCAAAAACTGACTTTATGGAATTTTTTAAAGAAGAATCTCTTTTGAACATAACATAATCATTTTTGAAGATATATTTCCTTCATTCACCATTTGTATAATAAATATACCTTCTTCAAAAATAAATAGTACCGTAAACGGCAAGTGGGATGAGTGACCATAAAGAAATGAATTTTTAAATGATGCCTAACACACAGAATTGTTATTGAAATAACAAAAAATATACTAGTATCAAAATGTCAACCTTATCCATATTGTTTTATTAAACTAGGGGGCTCTGCCCCCTGCTCGCTATCGCTCACCAACCCCCGGAACTGCTCCGCAGTTCTTTGAAGATCGCTTCGCGATCTTAGCGAGCAGAGCTCGCTTGTTTCATCTCAACTATCCAGTAAAACCTGGAACTTGTCTGCTTAGTAAATGATAATTTAAAATCGAAACTTTTTATCTCTCTAACTTATCAGTAACTTAATGCGGACCATTACAACAAAAATATCAAAATAAAACTGTTACTAAAATATTCCTTTTTAGTTTACCAATAATTTTACCGAAATGTTTTCAAAAATATCCAGCAAGTCTACTAATTATCATCAACCATCATAGAGAAAAAAAATGCCATTAAAAAACTTTTAAAGTTATGAAATGCACGTGTGTATCTAGTGAATCATTGGGAATAAGAAATCGTACTTATAAAAATAATCGCCTCTTTCTCTAGTGAACGACCAGAAAGAGAAGAAAAAATTTAAACTTGGTATCTTAATAATTCTAAATCTAATTCGAATTTTTTGAAAAACGAAACGCCAATCTTTCTATAAAAAATAATTGTATGCGTGTTTAAAATATCATAGTTCTACTGTGATTAGTTTTTCTATTATAACGAAAAAACCGAAAAAGGGTAAAAAATTTCGAAACTTTAGAATTTAATAACTCCAAAAATAATTCGAAATTCGAAAAAAGGGCGACGAGGTGCAAAACTTCATACCTAAGAGTATGTGTCTGCAAAAAATCATGTTTCTGCTGTAAATAGATTTTGCTGGGGGCGAACTCGCAGCCGAAAAAAATAATATTCGACTTTGACATTAAATAATTCCAGAACTATTGATCTAATTAATTAGGTTTGGGAACTAAAATGATCATCATGCATTTGTCTACCAATGGTCAAAATTTCATAATATTCCTTCAAATAGTTTTTACGTAGTGAAAGTTTATAGTGGTCAAAAATAAAATTGTCAAAATCAGCGGCGGTGACGGCGGCGGCGGCGGTGACGGCGGCGGTGACGGTCACTGTTACTTTTTTTTAATATAGAGAGAAAGTCGTAGTAATAAAACGTTTGATCATCAATAATTAATACTAAATGGGTTCTTAATCCCCAGATGATTCATATATATATTTTTCTGTAAATTTTTATGTACCATCTCAGAATTGTAAATAAAATTATTAGTATTATTAATGTTTTCATATTTTCATATTTTTAAAAATTAACTCTTGCATTCTTTTAGTTACCTACCATTTTCCAAAGCTAAATCACTATTTTAAAATTATGGGAAAATATCTTTCTTGGAGTTAGTAAACTTCTACCCACAAAAATTGAATTAAATTTTTTTATCTTGTTATTCAAATTCGTTAATATTTTAAGTTTTGTATAAAAATATGAAAAATCTTTTTACTAACCAGTTTTTCGGAAAGCCACTCTAAATTCACTTTCTTAATTCCTAAAGAAACTTTGTATCATGAAGGAAAACTTCATATTTATCAGTCATTTGTTATTATAGTATTTCATTAAGCAAAATATTCAAGTTTCATTTTTTAAACGTGCATGTTTTCGGTTTGAAGAAAGTAGTTTTTTGTTGAAGTAATGACACCTCTGTTTTTTACCATAACATCACAGCGGGCCAGAAATATAAATTTTATAAAATTTGCTTAGCTTTGTAAAATACAGGAGCATGGCAAAAATAAAAATAAAAACCTTGGAAGGTTCCTCGAGAAAATTGGGAGAAGCTGATTTTATAAGTATTATGTTCAATGAAAATAACAGGAACGTTATGATAAAATTTTGAAACGTTCCTCAAAAATACCATTAATACTTGTATATTTACTGGTGGTAACCTTCTTTGGTATTTTCCAGGGTATTTTCTTCCTTCCTTTGTATTTTCCAAGAAGATTACTGGTTGACCACTTACTCGGTTTTTCAAAGGAACCTTCCACGACCCTATTGCAATGAAAGACCGAATGTCTTGTGATTTCAATATTATGTTCTGAAAATGTCACCCATTCTCACCATTTACCCATTGAAAAATAAGATTACTTTCTTTACAAAACAACTAAAACACCACCAAAGATCATTCCCTCACATGTTGTTCATGATTTTTTATGAGAAGCAAATAAAGTTGTAGATATAATATGCAAGGTTCCATTCTTCTATCACAACACATTCGATAGTAATAATTTTTTAGTATCAAAAGAACTCTCTTGTAAAGTTGTTTTTCTTCTATTTTTGAACACTAACAACTCTAAAACTGGTATATCACTTAAAAACCTGAAATTAGTCCCGTTTTGATCATTATTTTTTTTCTCTTCAATTTTGTGTGCATCATAACCACCATTTTCAAAAATATTTTTTCAAAATTTCAAAAAAAAAATACTAAATAAATAAATAATAAATATATACTGAAAAGTTTTAAAGAGAAAATGAAAAGCTTTTAACTCTTAAAATAAACATTTCTATCAAATTTCAAGTTGAAAATAAAATTTAATCACGTAGAAAAATAAAACTATTTGAAATTTAGGCAAGTCCCTTCATTAAACATTCCCTAAAATTATATACCAACAGCGATTTACTCATGGAGAATTCATAAAATCGCTTGAGGGTGTTTATACGATTGGAGATATGCAAAAAATGTCACGTAAATTTTAAAAAAATATGAGCTGAATATTATATTTGGTACAAAACCTTACAGAGCTTTATTTTCAACTTTAAGTTAGATCAACGTGCATGAATTTAACCTAAATATTCCTTAGAAATATCCTTCTATAAATATTTTATGTTCTAAAACTTTTAATTTACTTTGATTTGACTTGTTAAAAGTAAAAACAGTTAGATATAGTAAACGTAATTCTAATATTCAGATGAAATGTATGCACATTGAATTTAATTAAAAGTTGAAAACTAGCGCTGTAAGGTTTTGTACCGAATCTATTAATTGTCGTATTTTCTGAAATTTATATGAAATTTTTTGCATATCTCTAAATGTATGAAGGAACACCCATAAACGATTTTATGAATTCTCCATAAGTGAATCGCTATTGGTTTATAATTTTAGGGAATGTTTAGGGCAAGGTTTCTCAAAGTGGTCGATACCGACCCCCTGGTGGTCGATGAAGGTTTGGAGGGGGTCGATGAAGCTCTAGGGGTCAATTGGGGGTCCACGAAGCTTAAGGGGTCGGTAGGGGGTCGATGAAAGTTAAACAGTCATAAAAAAAAAGATAATTGCAGATGAGAACAGCTTCTTATTAGTGTGGATGATTCAAAGAATTTTCCCGGTCCTTTGAATTTACTTTACAACTTTACATACTAATTTTTAATTTTAAAGTTTTGAAAGATTAATGCTTCATTGGTGGTCTATTGCTTATTTGGTTCACCTAAAAATTATCCAGATTGAACTCTACATTACTAGTGAGTGGAACACTAACGGATCCAGGGGGCTTGGGGGCTTTAGCCCCCTCTGCAAAAAGAATAAGTAACAGTGAGAAGGAGGGGAAATGGGAACTCGGGTGTAAAAAAGGAAAAAGCGACTTCAAAATTCTGTCTTTAGGGTTCAATTTTCAGAAAATTTCTGAGGGAGGACCCCCAGACCCCCTTTAGAACTTAGAACTCTATTATTTACAACATTTTTGTAAAAAGTTCGTCAAAATGCAAAAATCCTATCAAAATGTAAATTAAATTCTTGAAAATGTATGTCCGAAATCCGGATTAGGTGTACCAAAACGAGTTGAAAATTTGCTTTTTAGACTTAAATTTCGAATCATTTTATTTCCCTCTTTAGGATATTAAAAGACGATTTTGATATTGAAAATTCTAAGCCCCCCCCCCCAAAAAAAAACATATCCTGGATATGCCGCGGTAGTGAACCAGCTGTAAAATTTGTTAGATTTTCATTCATGAATAATTTTAAATGAATTTTGTAGGATTTTTGAAAGGGGGTCGATGGTCTAGGTAAAATAACTACTAAGGGGTCGATGCCTGAAAAAGTTCGGGAAATTAGGGACTTGCCAAAATTTCGAAGATTTTTGTTTTTTTACTTGATTTAATTTTAATTTCAACTTGAAATTAGGTAGAAATCTTTATTTTAAGAGTTAGAAAGCCTTAAATTTTCTTTTAAAATTTTTTTCAAAAATTTTTTTTTTTATTTGAATGTTTTTAAATGTTTTTGAAATTTTGAAAATGTTAGTTATTTGGTTACACCAAATTGAAGAAAATAAAATCACGAACAAAATGGGACTGATATTTCAGGTTTTTAAGTGGTATAGTTAGTTATCATAGTTGTTAAAAATACAGGAAAAACAACTTCACAAGAGTTCTTTTGACATTAATAATTTCTATCGAAAGAGGGGTGATAGAAGAATGGAACCTGGAGCATTATATCTCTAACTATATTAGCTTCTCATAAAAAAATCATGAACAATAAATGAGGGATTAATCTTTGATATTTTAGTTGTTTAAAATGTCTGCCAATTTTTCAAAGTTTAAGTCGATGCGGGTACAGAAGTTATTATCCAATTGAAAAAATATTTTACACCGTTCTTATTAGACCCTAGTGGCACCCTTTCCGCCACTACTATACTCTATTCATTTAGAATTGGCGCTTGAGAAATAGTGCTTTCCCCCACGCTAGAAGCGTAACCATAGTTACTATCTTCGAGCAGCCAATAGTAAGCCTTCTTCGTCACTTTGACGAAGATAATTGCTATGGTTACCGATCGGTAGTGGGGGAAGGAAATATTTTCAAGCGCCAGTTCAAAGTGAACAGACTATAGAACAAAAATAAAAGTGCTTTTTCTGTTCACCCTACTGTCCAAGTATTAGTACTACTTTTACGACAAAGCGACAAAAAATCACCTGCAAAGGTGCCTTTACAGGTTTAGTACCCGATTTCGCATGTAGCGATCATGACCCTCGTGGTCTTGCACCACTTGATGACTCTCGAGAGACACATTCACGGCTTTGATTTATCCCTGTCATTCACGCATCATAAGCCGACTGACTTCCGTCAGCATTTTGGATAGGACATGGTCCAAAGTGAGGTCAGGTCTTGAGCGACTGACTCTCCACAATCCGCTTAAGACCGAGTGACACTACATATATTTTTCTGTCCCGCAGTTTTTTTTTGTATCGCGACTTTTATTGTCTGTGGTAAAGGGTGTCACGCTTCTGGAAATATGTCGTGTCGGTACCCTTGTGCGAGTCCGAAAACGTTGGTGTGACTACCTCGGGTTTTTTCGCTGCAAGTCAATGACCTAAAAAAATTAAATGGGATGAAACTAGTGTTGATATTAAAATGTTGCATTCTTATCGGAAGATACAAGTTTAAGGCTAAAATTTTGCGCAAAAACTTTAAAAAAGCCTACAGGAAAAAATATTCTTACTGAATCTTTCAATTTGAAAAAAACATCTTTAGCCTATTTTTAAAGGTCATAAATCCAACAAATATTGATAGGTTTTTTCAAGACATTTTCCCTATTTAAATTTAGAAGGGTACACATTTTTAAAAATCTTATCATTATTCAGTGGGTATCTTATTACTATTTAAGGCGTGCTCCCCTCGAAATTCCGGCAAAAAAAAACAAAAAAAATTAATAAAAATAAAAAACCATTTTAGAAAGGATCGAATTTCCAAACATTCTTTAAGAACTACCCTAAACTACCCCCATACTTCATTTTTGCAAAATATTACATCACAAAAGTTAGCACTTTAAACTTCGCAGATAGTAAACACGAGAACCATTTTTGTCTTGTGTCATAGATTTATTTCTCTTTTAATCTTCTCCTAAATACAAAAACTACAAGGCAAAGTGGAGGTCTTACATAACAGTTCGCCCGAAAAACCATTCAAAGCTTTTAATATAATTTAATATCTCTAAGTTCTCTTAAAGTACTATTAAAATGGCGATTTACATATTTATCGTTACTATTTCCCTACGCTGTTAAAAATAGTTAATCTTTTATCCAATTTGTGGTGAAAGGTTGGTCTGTTTGACCACGAACTGGGTTAAATTTAGTTGTTTAGTTAACCTATAGTTCGGTAACATGGTTTCACCAAGTTTTCGGTGTTTTCACTAGTGAAATCCGGTGATGCTTTCTCTAGTGAAGACACAAAAAACTTGGTGAAACCTGTTACCGAACTATAGGTTACAACTAAATTTAACCCAGTTTGTGGAGAAAGGTTAAACTATTTTTAAGAGTGTTTGATGAATTTGAAAGCTTCATGATTTTAGTTATAGAATTCTGACTAACTGAAATCTGACTCTAATCACAGCTTGTAAAAATCCCACTCTCTTTAGACTCACAACACTCTTGGACTGAAGCCACCTCAAATGAAAGAAACGATCCTCACACTCTCACACCAAGAAAAGCAAAAGCGGCGGGTTTTTCAGAAGCCAAACAAACTCCCTCATCATAGAGAGAGAGCGAGAAAGTACAGAACATCCAACACGTGTCCCTCGGAAACCCAAGAAGAGAGAGGAGACAGATATTTCGGGAATGAGAGAAGAAGAAGAAACAGACGAGCTGTTTGAAATGACACTGGCCTATGTCCAAACATACACAATTTGAGACAAGCATCCTTCATCTTGTGTGGTAGTTTATTCTAAATCGTGAGTTCATTTTTAAGAGAGCTACCTCAAAAATGCCTTCTCCATTGGAACCACATAGGGTGCCATAGGGAAGGGGGGGCAGTTGGCTCTAAATTATTTCTGAGCCCTCCATCATTCGTAAACTCTAAAAAAATCTGTTAATTTAACAAAGAATTTCCAGTTATTCCACAAGAAAGCCCATGTAATTTGTGCAAGGAAATACTATTATACTTGTAATACTGAATCTGTGTAGTTAGATTAGATTGATTACAGAGAAATTATAACTGAATACTCGTTGATTGTGTACATTATATTCCTCTTTAGTCTAACTATACAGATATTGTGTAAATATAAAAGGATTTCACTTTACAAATTATATAGGGACTTTTTTTAAATCAACATGCTATTTGTTTAGAGTGTACATTTCAGATAAAATGTAACTTATTAGAAGAATCACAGGATAGCTAGATTATACTTCCTTAGTATAAAAATTAGTATGAGACACCCAGCAAAAAAACATGTCCAAAATTCCTTCAAAAAAAGCGGTAAAAGTGCAGTTTTATCAAAGAAGTCTGTTATTTTGTAGCAATAGGACTTCGGCAAGTAATTCTGCAGTTTTTTTACAGCAGTTTTGAATACAAAAGGCAAAGGGATTCTAAAGACATTTCAGCGGTCTTAAAAAAAACTGCAGAGTTTCTAAAGAAAACTGTAGACACAGTGTCCAAATTCCCTTCACTTTTTTGAAGAATATTTGCTGATTTTTTTTGCTGGGTAGTTTGAGTCGAAAGTGGAAAGTATGATGAGGATCATTCCTGATAAAAATTTAGGACCTTTTGAGTGAAAAACCCAAACTGTTTTCTGAACGTCGAATAATGTTAAAGGAAAAAAAAGCAAAACAAAAACAGTTATCGATATTTAAAATTTCAGGTGGAGGAGTCTCAACAATCATTGAGACTGTCATGGGTGCCATTACAGATAACCTAAAAATCACTTAAAACTAAGTTCGCCGGACTCAAACCACTGTCAATCTTAACAGCCCACAAACGACGATCCCGCTACTGACAAACGAAAATAAACGCCGAGTACACCTCAACTAAACACCCACTCCTGACGAGGCCGGCCTCATAAAAAGCAGGAGGCAGCGACCATTCAATTTGGGTGTAACTCCCCCGGTCAACAAGGCCCTCTTTTTCCTATAACCCTAACCGAAAATACCCGAGTGGGACACGGGGGAGGCATAAAGACGTCCTATCGGCAAGAATGTACCAGCTCCGGTCCACTCTAATTCCCGGCCGGTACAATGAGTTAGCGCCCCGTCTGGCCTGTGTAACCGGCTCGAATATTGCCTCCTCCCATAGAAATGTCCTTCCGGCCGTTGCCATGACTACGGGAATGGCCGGCAGTAAATTTCTCCCCCTCCAAGATGTGCCATCACTCACGCAACAAATTGGCATAACAATTTAGGGGGAATCGAGCCCACGGGAAGACGAGACAACCCCGGGATTTAAGGCCCCATACACGGAGGCCTTACACGGCAGTGGCAGCTTTAATAGTGCCGGGGCTCTCCCGTGTTGCGCCCCTCTAGCGCCGGGGTGCAGATATTTCTCTGGCTTGTCTGGACGCTGTTTTCCGTTGTACTCCGAATAAATTGCCCGTGTTTCAGTTCGGAATGGCCGGCCAGGAATATTTCGCCCCCTTTTTCTTCTTCTCCTGTTGTTCGAGAGGGGATGCCGCTTTTCGCAGATTTCGGCCTTTTCTTTTGTTTTATGGTCCGGGCAGTTCCCCTCCCTCCCTCCCTCCCTCCCCCTATAGAAAGATTTCGATTCCGGGGAATTTCCCCGAAGATTGCTGTTTACTGCACTCGTCCCGCGCAATATATATTTCGAGGGGAGCTATTTACTGCTGCTCCTTTTGATTCAATGCGCGCTGTATTTATGTTGAACGCGTTATTTTCGCATTTCTTGGGGGAGTGGTTTTGCCCTTTTATGGGATTTTTTTTTCGTTTTAAGTTGTTTGCAAATGTCGTGGAGAGCATTCGAGTACGAAATAGAATGCTTAGCTCATTCAAACTGAATGCTTAACTCATTCAATATTCTCTGTCATGTTCTGTGAAACCTGGAATGAAAAACGTTTGTCTGAATGAATGTGATTGAAATAACTTCTTTGAACTTAATTATGGAACATAAGGCGATATGATCTGTCTAAGAAACATTTGTTTTTCATTTTAAATTAAAGGAAACTAAATCGAAGCATAATTTTCAATGTATTGGAAAAATAAAATAATGCATTAGCAAAGAAAACTTCGGTAAAGTCTCCTTCCTTACAAGACACAGGTAGTTTTATTGTAAATTCTAACTACTACGAACTACTACTAAATTACCGTCCACTTTTGTATCCCCACTTGTAGTATGCCGTCCTTTCATTACCACCTATGTGTATGCAAATAATAGTATTTATAAAGTAGAGTTAACTAATTTTACAAAGTAATAATAAAATGTAAAAAAGCACATAGTTAGGGCTATAATAATAATTACTAAATAAATACCTCTGCTCTAAGTTTGAAAGAATAAATCAATTACTAAGACAATTTACTAAGAATTACTAGTGTACTTTCTGTAAGAAATTTATCTTAACATCTAACGGCCGTATTCACCGGTAACCTGACCGGCGGTCAGGTCAGGAAACCATGGTTACAGCCTCTGATTGGTGGAAGGAAAATATTGAATTATTTTTCCACCAATCAGAGGCTGTAACCATGGTTTCCTGACCTGACCGTCGGTCAGGTTACCGGTGAATACGGCCGTAAATCTCTACTGTCCACCATTAAAGCTTGAACGTTCACTAAGTTGGCAATGAGTGAAACTATGTTGACTCTAACACTGGTTTAAGGTTTAAGTACTACATGAATATACATTACAATTATTTCAATTAATTTATTTATTTAATGAAACGCAATTTAAATGAACATCACTTTTAAGTGAAGTGAATTTAACTGAAAGTCTTTTAAACGAAATATAATGGTTATGATTTTTATATCCTTATTTATTCACTTCAAAAAAAATGCAAATAGAGACTAATTTTCAATAAGATAATTTATTTCATTCAATTTCTCACTTTGGATACTCTGAAAAAAAAGTTATACTGTCATGAAATACTTAATTTAAAATTCGTAAATTGTAAATTAAAGTAGTCATTATAATTACTTTTGTAGAAAAAAAAGAAACGTTATTTCCAACAAAAGTAACTTACTCTTTAATCCTTTATGCACTGTTAAAGAAAAGTTCAACCTTTCACCACAAACTGTTTGTTCAATCTGCAACCTAGGTTTCGGGAACAGGTTTCACCAAGTTTTCGGTGCTTTCACTGGTGGTGAGAGATGGAAGAATTGGAACCAGTGTGTGGTGAAAGGTTGAACTGTTTTTTAAACAGTGTGGGAATATCAACAGTAAACTTTAACTAAACTGAAGGTAAGTACAGTACTTACGCATCTAAATTAAATTAACCCTCTCGGCACCAGAACATCAAAAAGTGAAAAAACTTTTTTTTTCTTCTCAATACATCCAAAATGCTCCTATAATTTGTCTGGAAATTTTTTTTTCTTGTGTGCACTCCTTCCTAGTTATTTTTATGAGCCTCATATGAGCCATATGTAGGCCATATTTTTTCATTTTAACAGAAAATACTTATTTTAGATCTTATTAAAAGACATGGTCATAATATTAGAAGGTTACGATATAAGAAAATATCTACCAACCTATATAAAATGTTCTACAGAAGCTAGTATCTAGCTAGTATTTTCTCTTCAGAAGCATTACAGCTTAAAATGTAGTACACATTGAGGTATAAATCATCTTGCTCCCATTTAGGAACGAATTCAGAAACCATGTAGAAGTCTCATATGTGATCTACTCTACATGAATCAGTGAAGTCACTGATGAAAAGAAAATAAATTTGCGTGTTTACATCATACAAAAATTGAGCTCTTAAGTAGGAGTCTCATATGAGGCCCAGGGTGGCGAGAGGGTTAAATACGTATAAAAAACATAGGATTTAGGTATTATTTCCTTTTTTTATATATATTGTTAATGCATTCTAAATTTAATTTACCGTTCTTAAATTAATATGATCTTTAATTTATATGTGTAAGTAAACTTTTTTTCCCTCTTCAAAACAAAATATCCCCTCATAACCAAATTTTTTGGCGACCTTGACTTCAACAAAAACATTTATCTATATTTTTAGATAGACTTCGTGTCTTAGTTAAATATCAAATCAAAATTGTTTAAAATTCAAAACTTTGTTTGTATTATTTAAATATTTTTAACTTACTAACTTAATAACTTAACAACAGAATTTTTACATCATTAGATTATTTTACATGAAATAAATCATTCTGTCTCTTTTATTTCCTTGGGTATTTAATAATATTATACTTTATTAAATAATATACGAAATGAAATTGAAAGGTAAGCAACACCTTAATTTGTTTAGTAATCTATGCAATAATTAAAATGTAGTAATTAAAACTAATGTATCTTTAAAATATTTTGTTAAACCATGCACTTTAATATCATTGTATATGTTTTGTTGTTAGGTTTAAGTTATTTTCTTACTAATCTCACATTTCTTAAAGAAAAATTTAAATAAAGAAGAAGAAAAAAAAAGGATTTGATGGGGAGAAATCATCACTTTCTAAGCACGTTCAACGAACAATTTCTATTTCCATACGTCGAGTTTCTAGCAGTATAAGGGCGACATCTATCGTAGTAAAGCCCAACTATTTGGAATAATCGTTAGATGGCGCCACAAATCAAGGGCTTTCCATGTTCTCCTCATTTACCACTGTTTTATTCGACTTAATTTCAATAAAATTTATACCAACTAACAATTACTTCTAAGTGCCACTAAAATCCTAAAAAATAGGTAAATGGTTTTATCTCTACTCAGGTGAATTTCACATAGTATTTTCTAGGGAACAAAAATGTCTTTTTATTTGTTAAATTGAAATTTTACTTTAGTAATGTCAAGCAAAATCCGGGTGAAAAAATAACAAATAAATAAATTTATAAGTAAAAAATTACTAATCAATATAAAAGGAGAACCATTTTCATTATTTTAATTGTGGGTTGAGAGTAAATTTTAAGATGATAATTTACCAGCTTGTGAAATTTTAATGACGTTTGCTTAATTTTAAATTGAATATTACATATAAAGTATATGTCCCCAAAGGCGTCTTAATATCAAAATTTATTGAACTGTTTTATTGATTTTTAAAAATCTTTTTGTGTTAATTCATTCCTTTAACTTATAAAATATATTCTTTTCTCCTCTTCATTATTTTTCTGTTACAGAAATTTTATTTTATGCTGAATTTAAAATTTGTTCGCTATATTTTGATGGTTTTAAATAAAATTTAACAAAGAAAATATCAATATTTCCTATGAAGTTCTGTAATCTTTGATAGGCATTTATTTAAGTTGGTATAATATTTTATTTCACAGTCCCTTAGAAAGTAACCCATACTTTATTTAAAAAATATTTTGTTTTATATAATAATAATAATAATTGAATCGTCAGTTTGAAGAAGGGAATAAGTCCAAAAAATGACAAATTGACTTTTTGTGCTCAAAACAATCTCCAAGCTTTGCCGTACACATAGGTGAAAAGAGGGGGAAAATAACTAACCCCTATAGGGAGATATCGCCCCTTGAAGTTGTGAAATCGATGTCCATACAATGAAAATTCCATTACTTTTTTTTTGATTTTCTCAAAGCTTGATGTTTGAACTTATTCCCTTCTTCAAACTGACGATTCAATTATCGTACCCTATATCCTTTGTAAAGAGTGTGAAGACAGGAGAATGAATTTTATTAAAGAAGCTTTTACTTCATTTTAAAAGCTTGACTATTATAAATGAAGGCTTGTGAGGAAATCTTTATGCTTTTTAAGACATAAACAATCAAAAGCATTAAAATTTTAATGTTCCAGATAACATCCAGTGTTTAAACATTTTGAAACCTCATTCAGATATACACTCCTCATAAAAGAGAAAATTATAAATACACTTTACGTCGAGAACTTTCTTTCCACCATATCATTCTTTTTCCTCCACATCCCAAACGCTCTCTCCAGGTCAAGGCCTCTCGTAATAACTTAAAACACGCTATTTATTTGATTCTCTTATTGTTTATGTCACAGTCCCCCCAAATCGCCGATAAAGTTCCACGAATCGTTAAGATAATTCCGTCATAAAAAGACGGCAGAGTCAAAGAGGGGAAATTTTTCTCATCCATCTAAACATGGAAACGGCGAAATAAAAAGTTTTTTTTTCCTTCGAGGGAGTTTCCTGGAGAAACCAACTGGAGTCCATCCATCAACTACCATTCGATAAACTTTTAACTCGACACACAGCGTTATGCAGTTACATCATGCTAACCCTTGTTAGGGAGTTGCTTATGTGTAAGGCAATGCGGGGATTACTAGTGTAAGTCTGCAGGAAAAGACTGTTTTTTAATAAATTGACAGGGGTTTTTTCCTCTTCGGTTTGGTTCAGTTTTCCAGAATTTATTGATTTAGGGTAGGATTTGTAAAAACAGAATGGAATTGTAATTTTTTAAATATTTATATACATGTGTTTTTATCAGTGGCGGATCCAGGGGGTGGCACTCTGGAAAGTGCCCCCCTTGGAGACCCAAAAAGGTTCTCAAAATGAGTAAAAACACAACTTTTACTGGCTGATTTCAACATTTTTTCTGGGGGAGGCCCCTATACCCCCCATTCAATTGAATACCCCAAAATGGGGTATTCAATTCAGTGTTTATTTTTTGGAAATCCTCAAAATGTTGACATTTCGGGACAAAAAGTTAAGGGAATAGTGTTGAAAAGTGCCCCCATTAGACTCAAAACGTGTCTAAGAATGAGTTAAAACCCTACTTTTACACGACAAATTTAAATTTTTTTCTGGGGGAGGACCCCCATACCCCCAATGGTACCACAAGGGGATCTTGTCTGGAAAAGTGCCCCCCCTTGGAGCCGTGCTGGATCCGCGCCTGGTTTTGATAAAGAATAAAGTGTAAAGAGTAAATATCTTTAGAGAGATAAATTTCACCATTTTACTTTTACGACCAATGCGAATATTTTACCAATAAAAATCATAAAAATATTTCTTCGACTTATTAATAATTTCCTGAGGTGTAATCAAAATTTTGCATCAGTTTTAGTTACGCTCAAATACTATTGGAAGAAGTAACTATCTTTTTTTGCCAAGAAAGACTAGTAATAATTAGAATTCTGACTCTCTACTATAGCAGTTTGTTATTAAGCGTAAAAGTAATTTTTTCTAATTTTGTTTTATATTTACCACAGTTTTTAAATTTTGTGAAATTGTTATAAACTGGATCTTGTGTAAAATGTTTTTTGAATTTATTTATTTGTCGATATCGTTTCGTTTGATAAACAATCATAGTAATTCGATTTTCAATTTTTTTCCCAATGAACACATAAAAAGTTATGCTTTATTATGATTTATACATTTTATAGAAATGCGTGTTATAGAAACCTCCAACAAAATGTGGAGCTTTACGAATGGATTTTCTTATAAGCTTCTCTTTTATAGGCTTATCCTACTAAGAAATTTCTTTTGGGTGAATAAGATTTTTAAATGATAAATTTAATTTTTTTCTTATTTATGGTAAAAATAAATTTAGAAAAATTATTTGGTGCAATATGAAAAAATCATATAAATTACGATGATCATTAGCATAACACGGGAACACCAGGAGGGGACTTACTTTAGCTTTTTAAAAAATTTTATGAGCTAAATAATTTCACGCGAAAGTGTGAGCTGGTTACTCAAGGTTTGTTCAGTAAATATCATATTTTTATAAATTCTTTTAAAAATTAATATATTTAATGAATAAATAAAAAGTTTAATAGCAAGTGCTAATAGAACCATAGTGGTGGATGAAAGTTTTATGTTTGATCGTGCCACAGCAACCACTGGACTAATACCACTGCTAACCACGAATAAAATCCCCCACCCCCTTAAAAAAACTCCCTGCATTAAATTAGTAAAAATCTCCTGTCCCATCCATCAGAACGTTATGCCGGGGGGCTGCCGCGACAGAGTGATCCCTGATCCATCACCCGGGTGTCATCGGGGCTCAAAAGGAATCCTTGTTGAGGAATTATTCCTTTTAACATCCAGGGAAAATTAAAGTAATACCTGATGTCACACTCTTAAAATGACACAGTTTCAAAACTGAGTAAAAATTACTCAAACTGGCTCCGAATCAAATTTACTCAAATTTGAAAACATGAATATACTCATTTCTGAAAACGTGCAGATACTCAAAAATAAAATTTCTTGAGTTAGTGCATGGCATTTTCATGAATAGGTGTGCGGCGATAGTCACTATTATTATAAAACTATTTAGCCCGTCATAGTGACTATCGTTTAACTCAAGAAGTTTCATTTTTGAGTATCTGCACATTTTCGGAAATGAGTATATTCATGTTTTAAAATTTGAGTAAATTTGATTCGGAGCCAGTTAGAGTAATTTTTACTCAGTTTTGAAACTGTTGTTTTAAGAGTGTATGCTATTTTAACTTATTCACAGTATGACGTTAAACGGGTTTTGAACTTTTACTAAAAATCTCTTTTGATTATCGTATGGAGAGTAGTATACTGAATGGTCTGAATGTGTTTATTATTACTCTTGCCAGTAAATATTAATACCTGAAACTGATGAAATCTGTAGTTTGATTGATGTTCTTGATCTTTCAATGAGTAATTAAGACAAGTTGTGGGTGCGGTGCTGGAGTGATTATAGATAGAAAAATGAAATAACACATTTTAACACTAGCTCATAGAAAAGCGCAAACCAAAACAGGATTTGACCTTATTTATGCGACCAAGTTCATTCATAAATAATAATTCAATGAAGACAGAAAACTTTGGTTTAATCAAAAAAGCTTACAGTTTAAGTTTTGGAAGACATTCTAGGAAGAACGCGTTTCTGTTACAAAGTAAAAAATACTATCGAGCTATAAAATAAATTTTGCTGCCTCTGAACAATTTTTAACCCCAGGTACTTTTGCTAGATTTTATGAAACTCTTCCCCAGAAAACGTATTTACAAACATTTATAAAACTAATATAAGTTTTGTATAACCATAATTATTACTCATTAGTCCCAGTTAAACATACTTGCATTACATTAGTACTTGGAAAATAATACCCCACTGAGGTAAGAAGTGTCATCGCTCTTACGGTATTCCCATTTTCGTGTAAAGTTATTGAGTCTGGCAAACCCAACAGGTGATTGTCTATCTGCTGATCCCGAGGAAATATAAATCACAGTTTCTCTTCCAGTAATTGTGGCCACTGGTATCATCTGATAGAGAACACTTGTCGCTTGCGAATTGCTGGGTTATGGAAGATGCTTTTAGCGATTTTTTTTTCAGGGAAGTGGGTCTGTGATAGGAAGTGTTAGTTATCGTGGTAGTAAGTGTCAGTCGGATTCACACTTCTCAAATAGCTGTTTTCACTTAGAGGTAGATAGATTGTGTGTGAATTGTCTAACAGGCCGCCAGGAGGGGAGACATCGTATACCTTGTCACTAAAATGTTAGCTACAAATTCAAACCTTAAAATTCCATCAGTCATGCCAGAGAGGGAGCGTTACAAGAAAGTAAAGAAGTGGTTTTAAATTGGCATTCAGCGCATTAAAAGATTGAGAGGGAAATGTTACAAAAAGGAGCATTTTTTGGAGTCCCCCCACACAAGTAAAAAGCATTTTGATTGCAGAATTGAAGAATTGAAAGTGTGCTCTTGATTGTCCCAGTCTTTTTACTAGACCAGGGTTGGCTGGATTGGACCCAATGGTTTTTTTTCAAAAATACATGCTAAAAAATCCACATTTTGAACCCATTTTTGGGTTTTTTCAAGAAAAATCAAGGTTTTGACAGTTTTGATATAGAATAAAACATTTAACGAGATAACATACCAAGAACTGCCAGTTGAGTGGGGTTTTTTTTCAAAATTTTAACCAGGTTTAAATAATTAAGGTTTTTTTCAATATTGAATGGTTTTTTCAAAATTTAGGATGTTTAAAGTTCAAAGTTTACATTGAATAAAAAATTAAGGAGGATTTTTTTCAATTTCAAATTTTTTTTCAAAATTTAAACCAGGTTTTAGTAAATAAGGGGTGTTTTACCAATTTAAGTGGGTTTTTTACAGTGTAAAAACTTTGAAAAATAAACACTTAACTGTGGAAAAACTGATATTATTTTTGACAGAACACATTTAGCATAGAAAGAACTCACTAAAATTTGAAAAAACCCACTTACTGTAGAGGAGAAAAGCACTTAATTTTGAAAAAATTCACACTTTTTCCAAAAAAAAACCAGTTTTATATGGGTTTTTTCAGGGTTTTATTGAAAAAAACCAACCCACTTGGTTTAAAAAAAAACCCGGGTTTTTGCATCCGGGTATCTGTAAGGGTTCAAAAGTTAATGGGGGTGGACAATCTTGGGACACCCTCTATAAGCAGATTTACTTTGAAATATTGAAGGGAAAATATAATAGTTTAGATGTTTTTAAACTTAATTTTTCGATTTCAAAAGTTAGATAAGTATCCTGTTCTTGCTTTCATCCAGTTCTTTAAATCAAAATGCATACCGTGGAAGAATGCAATGCGTATTACGCAAGCTGGAGTGATGTGAGAGTTATTTTAAGAACTGATAATTTCATTGAACTCAAACGATTTCTTTTGCATAAAAAATACTACTAACACGAGCTGATAAGGTTATCTTCATGGCAAAGTTAGAATACTAAATAGGTCGTAAAAACTCATGCTATTGAGTTGAAATTTATGCTTGCTAATCTAGAAATACTCTCTGATGTTTTTTTTACTAATTTAAATTAAATTTCAGAATTTTAAGTAGTGAATCTTAATTCTATTATTTAAGTTAGGCGACCAATTTTTGATAAGAGCAGGTTAAAAAACGCTATAAAAAGCTATTCAGATGTAAAAATATGCTTCTTTGTTTTATCGGATAAAACACCTTATAGATTGTGAAACAAATTCAATAAGGGGAGATTGTAGAATTGGATATAAATTTTTAGAGAATGTTTTAAAAATCCATATATATTTTATTCATACGGCATTTAAGAAAGTTAGTCAATTTAAGACAATCTGAAAAGATGCAATTAATATGGTTTTAAATAGTTTATGATATTAAATAATGCTCATTAATTTGCCTTTTTAGCTCATTGTCTTTTTAATATACTACCAGAACCAGCTCTAATCACAGGTGGTTAAATCTTTAATTCTACAGACTAAAACTGGATTTATGAAAAACAATATCAGAATAAGAGAAGGATAAAAAATGGTAACTTGTAAAACGTGTTTGATGCACCAACAATCATTTGAAAATTTTACTCAGATTAAATAGTAGTGAACAAATTTTTATTTTTGACCCAAAAGCTCTCAATGAGGTATTCTCACGTTTTGAGATTAAATTTTATTAAAATAGTAGATAAAAAACCATGAAGAATTACGTTTAAATCAAGTATTTTTTTAGCCTAGTTTCTGAGATATATAGTGGTGTCCTTTAAAAAAACCCCACTTTTTCAGTTTTCCGTCATTAAAAGCTTAAAAAATATGATAATTTAATCGAACAAAATTGTGTTGTAACGGCTCGTCCTCCTCTACATTTTAGTGCTTAGTAATTTTAATTCCAACTCTCCGTTACAAATTGGCAGACAAAAAAGTAAGAATCCAAAAAAAACCAATTTTCCTAAAAAAAACCCATGTACCCTAAAAAAAAACCACACTTGAAAATACTCAAAATATTAAGAAAAAATATGATTGAAAGGTTTATTTTGATAGAAAAGAGAATAGTTAAGATAATTAAAACCAATTTCATAACAAATTATTTCTAAAATTAAAACTGTGATAAGTTTTTCTACTCAAGAATTTTGCCTTCAAAACACAACGACAATAGCGTTTTTATTGTTGTATTTTAATGAAAACGACCTATTAAATACAAATGCTTAATACAATTTCTATAAAAAAGCTTAAGAACGGTAATTGGCACTGATATTTTATTTTAAACCCGTAACTATTTACTCTCAAAACCCATTTTCGAGTAAAACTCGGTAAAATGCTATATTTCCATGGAAAATGGCTGTTTTTGGTAACATTGAGTTTTTATCAAAAATACTGAAAAAAAATTGAGAATTACCCAAACAACTATTCTATTTGCATAATTAGTTGTATACAGGCCCGTATTTAGGGTTTTTGCCGCCCTGTGCATATCGGTTCATTGCCGCCCCCCTCTATTTCCTTTCCTGTTTCAAGAAAAAAATACCCCTCTTGTTTCTTTTAAAAGTCTATTGCTTAAAGGTGGGGTCTTAACCTTTTGAACCAAAATATCAAGATGTTGGTGATTTTTTTAAAAAGTATCATGTAAGATCGTCTTGTGGTACCACTGGGGGGTATGGGGGTCCTCCCCCAGAAGAAATTTTGAAATTCGACGCTTAAAAGTAGGGTTTTAACTTGTTTTGAGAACCTTTTTGGGTTCATCGCTTTGATCTTTTAACACAGAATGTCAGGGATTTTCTCAAAAGTGTCACGCAAAATTTTGAAATTTACTTGTTAAAGTAGGGTTTTAAATCATTTGAGAACCTTTTTGGGTTCGTCCCTTTTATCTTTTGACACACAATTTCGGGTATTTTCTTAAAAGTTTCATACAAGATTCTCTTGTGAACCACAGGGGGGTATGGGGGTCCTTCCACAGGAGAAATTTTGAAATTTAACTTGTGAAAGTATGGTTTTAACTTATTTTAAGAACATTTTTGGGTCTAAGAGGGGGTACTGTCCCTTTTGGGGGATGTGACCGTTGGATGCTGGGAATGACTCAACCCTAGAATCCTCCTGTAGTGAAAACTGTATGGTACATTTTTTTTTCAAAACTATAGTATACAAGCATTTTGAATTGTTGTAATCTGCTGCCCCCCAAAATTTTGCCGCCCTGTGCTAGAGCACATGTTGCACGTGCCTAAATACGGCCCTGGTTGTATATCATGAATAATATTAAATATTGTGCAAAATTTTTTATTTATTTTATCATTTATTACAAAATGAAAAGTGGGTTTTTTTTAGGCACACTATGGGTTTTTTTCACCCCTCATTTCAAAGACTACCGTAGGGTCCCTAATTGGCCGACTGAGCTGAAATTTCAGTATTTTATTCTCATAATAACGGGATAACACAAAACCACGTGAAGAATGCTTTAAAATGTTTATAACATATATTTTTACAGCATCAAAATCTGCATAACTAAATCATATTTTTAGCCCAAAATCGACATTTTCTATTTATTCAAATAAATAAGTAAATAAACGATTTTTTGACATGCTTTCAAGTTCCCTGCCACTCTAAATGGCTTAGGAAGACATGGGAAATGAGAATTTAAAATTATTTTAATTATTTATTTAAAATATCTCGATGGGTTTTATTTAGGGTACAATTTGGAGTGGGTTTTTTTTAAAGGACACCACTATAAATTTTTGAAATTTCGTTTTTTTGTTTGGGCGCGAAAACGCTTTCGAATCACAAATCATGCGCTGTGATGTCACATCCAATAGAAGCCCGTTTTCTGATAACGTGACTTTTCTGACGTTTTGGCAAAAATCAAATTGAATTTTAATGTATTTAAAACACATTTTTGAACTTAAAATTCAGAAATTTGGGAATTTTAGACCATAATGTATCGAAAAAGTATAAAATCAAGCAAATCCCTCACCCATGCAAATACCTCATTCAGAATGGAATGAATACGTTTGATTCAAACTTCTGTTGTTTCGATGCTTTACGCTTAATTAATGCTGCTGACAGGGAGAATATATTTTTAAAAAGTTAAAGCTGGCTTCACTGCAAAGGTCCTATTTGTCTTAGGAACAATCCTGCAACTATAGCGCAGTTTTTCTTTCAATATCTCTTCTCTTCAAGTATAACTTAACACGATACTTTTTTTAAGTAATTTAATTATCATGACCCCCGTATCCTTTGTCCTCCCAATTAACCCAAAAATGCACAGCTCAGAGCGAAAAGAAGCATTTCCAATTAGCACCAAAGCACTGTTCTCCTCTCTCCGAATAAATACACTGAATCTCCCCCAGACTAATGGAATTCCATGCACTCTCCACCCCTAAAAAGAATCCTTTCAAAAGCCTTACCTCCACAAACTCGATTAACGAAATAATTCCATGCAAAAGAAAAAAAAATCACCGCATTACCCGACATTTTTTCTCGCACTCTCCGGAGTTATTTCCCAAGATGCCATCAGATGAATGAGAAAAAAAAAGTGGGTTAATGAATAAAGTATTCGCCCCTCCCCCTCAGAGTAATTGAATTACGAGAATTTAATGACGTGGAGGAGAGAGACGCTAATTGGCAGGGAGGATGCCGGGTGCCGCGGTGTCGCTCTGTTTTACATAAACATTTCTGTCGCGTCTTTTGAAGCGACACCGAAAAATGATAATCGTGGAATTGTCGGGATGAAGGGAAGTGTCGCGATCCGTCATTCGGTTCGGCTCACACGTGGAGGCTCGTGTGAGGGACTCCGTGATTTCACAGAGGGAACTGCTGTATAACGAGCCATTAGTGGAGTTTGTTTTTTCAAATACTACTACACCAGGGGTTTCCAACTGGCGGCCCGACGGGTCATTTTGTGCGGCCCACAAAGCTCAAGCTCCCTGAAAGCCCACCAAAAAGTACACTGTAAAAAATAATCCTGCAAAAAACAGAAAATTTCTGGCAGCAAAAGTTGCCAGAAAAAATTTGTAAGTCGAAAAATCCTGTAAACAGAAAAAAGCTGTAACCTACAGGTAAATGCTGTAAAAAGGAACTTTCTGTCAAGTGAGCTACAGATTTTTCTGTTGCCTCTCAGTAATTTTCTGCTTGCGCGCATGCGTGTGGACTTATTTTAGTTGAGTTTTTTTAATTTTAATCAATTAATATCCGGGATAGAACCCAGGACCTACCGCATGCTAAGCGCGCACGCTACCACTGCTCCAAAGAAGATTCAGTATAATGTTGCCAATAGCTGTATTAGTTTTCGATGCAGTAAGTTTCTGTTTAAGTACAGAAGTAGATAGAAAAGGAGAGTTCTGCCACATTGGGCAGGTGGGCAGGGGGCGTGGCCCCTGCCCAATCTACTAGATTGCGGAGTGTCTGCTCCGGTTGCGCCGGCAGATCTTGACTCCTGCCCATTCTACTAGATAGCGATTCCCTGCGCATTCTATTAGATTGCGGCTCGTTACCGGAAGCCTCTCCTTTGTACTTCACCCCCCCAACCCCCTAATTAAATATTTTAAAGTATTTTAAATTGAGGTCCCACCAACCACCCGACAAGCAAAGCTGGCCGCCTCAATTCATTAACGTGAACCATGACTCTGAATATATATGTATACAATTTGAAAGAAAATATAAAAAATGTAACTTAAACGGAAAATGTGTCTGTCTGGGCAGATACTTTGCGGCTGTCTGGGAAAGTACTTTGGGGATCTACCACTAAATTGGAGTTCAGACAGTCTAGGCAGGTACTTTGCGGCTGTCTGGCCAGGTACTTTAGGTAAAATGGGCAAAATGCGGCTGTCTGGCCAGATACTTTGGGTAAAATGGGCAAAATGCGGCTGTCTGGGCATACACTTTGCAGATATGTTTGAGCAGGTACTTTGAGACTATCACTAAATTGGGGCTCTAGGACTTTGCAGCTCTACCACTATATATCGGAGCTCTAAGACACACCAGCCAATCAGCAGAAAGCTAAATGATAGTTAAAATTATTTTACTGCATTAAATTATAAGGTTAATTAACAAACTGTAACCGCTGTGTAACTGTAATTTAGACAAAATTATCAAATTGCAGCTCTTCCACTATATTGAGGCTCTTCTAGAACACATGTAACGACAAAAAGCTAAATTGAGGCTTTCTGAATTATTTTAAGATAACATTAATTGATAGTTAAAGTTATTAACAAAAGTTAATTAGCAGTTATTTTACATAAAATTATAAGGTTAATGAACAAACTAACCGCTGTAATATATCACTTATTAAATGCCCATACCGGAATAAAAGACCAAGACAATCACAAACTCAAATGTAGACTGCACTACTCACCTGTCATTGAGACTCCCTTAACAATGCACCGGCGAACCACCCCTCTTACCTTTCACAGAGCAATATATGTGGCGATAACGGGGTAACCTCCATTGGGATTGATAGCGATTGCATCTTTTCCAACAATACCAAGGGGAGATGGTTTTCAAAAGATATATATTTTTTCATTACAATCATTTTTTCTATTTCGTTAAATTTACAGTTCAATATTCACTTTAGTTACAGTTTGACACAAAATGCTTATCCTATCACAATCCTTAACTTTGAAAATACAGTATTTTCACCAGAAAGGATACTTTGAAAAATTGAGAATGATCGAACATTATCAAACAACCAAACATATAATACGTTATCCCATTGGTGGAATTATTTTTATTTCACTTTGATCAGGAAAGGATACTTTGAAAAATTGAGAATACATTTTCAGACCACTTGACATATAATACGTTATCCTATTGGTGGAATTATTTTACAACTTCGATTAAAAACTACTAATTATGTTCATATTGGATAAGATCTTAAATATTTTAAGCATTTTTTAAAAATAAAATATACTTTTATTACGAATTCTGTTCGAGGAGTTGATTTTTTTTCATAGAATGTTAGACTCATTCAAGTTAAAAATGACAAATCCATTAATTTTACTATATTTCAATTGAAGATATTACATATTTTATTCGCATAGAAGCTTTTTCTAGATTTAAACGTGATAATATATGATTAATCACCTAAACAAAAACTATTCCATTACACTTTCTTCTGAAAGCATTGTGTGAATGAGAGAATTTTTATACAAAAATTGTAAAATATATACGATTTTCCCAACAGTTGAAAAAATTTCAATCATTAACCTTTTAATTAAAGTACATTATTTGGCTGGCACTACAGAACATACATTCATTTTATTCATAACTTTTACTATATTTATTAAACATGTAATATTTTTTTCTATACTAAAGAGAACTGCTTTGGTTATTTTTCAATTCATGGAATGGTTACGTTGATCATTTTCAACCTTTTTGAAAATAATTTTTTAACCCATCGGATATACTTGCTCTACAAGAATTTTACCCTCTGCTGTACATTTTTACTAACAATTTATATTATTCACTAAAGCAAACAATATAATACTTATAAACTAACTTATGAAAGAAATCCTTTATGGATATAATGTTTTCTCTTACCTAAAGCCTTCGTTCATCTATAATCCATATAGAAAATTAAACTATTCTAATAAAAATTAAAGGGGAAACATGACTCAAAAGGAAACATACATTATAAAAACCAAGAAAATTATTACTGAATCTATAAGAAAACCTAAAAACTCTGCTAAAAATAAAATCTTAACTGAAAATTTTATTAAAAATTAAAACACATGTAGAGAAATAACTTAATACTTTGTTAAAAATAAAAACGAACACAGAAAAACTTTCACTGAAAAACTAAAATCTTTGTTAAATATAAAAACTTAATCACTTCGAAACTAAAAACTTAACTAAAACCTTTGTTAAAAATAAAAACTTAACTGAAAATTTTGTTAAATATTAGGATACATGCAGAAAAATAACTTAATACTCTGCTAAAAATAAAATCTTAACTGAAAATTTTATTAAAAATTAAAACACATGTAGAGAAATAACTTAATACTTTGTTAAAAATAAAAACGAACACAGAAAAACTTTCACTGAAAAACTAAAACCTTTGTTAAATATAAAAACTTAATCACTTTGAAACTAAAAACTTAACTAAAATCTTTGTTAAAAATAAAAACTCAACTAAAAACTCTGCTAAAAATAAAAACTTAAACTGAAAATTTTACTAAAAATTAAGACACATGTAGAAAATTAATTTAATACTTTGTTAAAAATAAAAACGAACACAGAAAAACTTTCACTGAAAAACTAAAATCTTTGTTAAATATAAAAACTTAATCACTTCGAAACTAAAAACTTAACTAAAACCTTTGTTAAAAATAAAAACTTAACTGAAAATTTTGTTAAATATTAGAATACATGCAGAAAAATAACTTAATACTTTGTTAAAAATAAAAACTTAACGGAAAATTTTGTTAAAAATTAAGACACATGCAGAAAAATAACTTAATACTTTGTTAAAAATAAATATTTCTTTTTGATAAAGTTTTTAGTTTTTTTTAGTGTAACTTTTCAATTTTATTTTATTTTTAACAAAGTTCTTAGTTTTATAATTTGTAAGTATCTCTTTTTGATAAAGTTTTTAGTGTTATTTTTTTATTTCTTGTAATATTTTTTCGAAGTTTTTATTTATTTTTAAAATTTTCTGTATTGGTTTCTTTATTTTTAACAAAGTTTTCCTAAAGTTTTTATTTTTAGAAAAGTTTTTAGTTTTATAAGTTCTAAGTTTTTATATTGAACAAAGTATTAAGTTATTTTTCAGCGTTTGTCTTGATTTTTAACAAAGTTTTTAGTTTTATAGTTTTTAGGTTTTTCTTTTGTTAAAGTTTTTCGTAATAATTTCTTTTTGGTAAAGTTTTTAGTGTAAACTTTTATTTCTTGTAAAATTTTTTCAAAGTTTTTATTTTATTTTTAACAAATATTTAAGTTTTGTAGTGTATAAGTTTTATTTTTGGTAAAGTTTTTCGTTTCATAATTTCTAAGTTTTAATATTTAACAAAGTATTAAGTTAATATCTGCATTTGCCTTTATTTTTTAACAAAGTTTTTAGTTTTATAGTTTTTAAGTTTTTCTTTCTGTTAAAGTTTTTCGTAATAATTTCTTTTTGGTAAAGTTTTTAGCGTAACTTTTTATTTCTTGTAATATTTCTTGTAAGTTTTTATTTATTGTAAACAGATATTTTAGTTTTGTAGCTTTTAAGTTTTTACATTTAACAAAGTATTAAGTTATTTTTCGCATTTGTCTTAATTTTTAACAAAATTTTCAGTTAAGCTTTTATTTTTAACAAAGATTTTAGTTTTTTAGTGTATAAGTTTTCATTTCTTGTGTTAAGTTTTTCGTTTTCTAGTTCATTTCAAACAAAGATTTCAGTTTCGTAGTGAATAAGTTTTTATATTTAACAAAGACTTTAGTTTTTCAGTGTATAAGTTTTCATTTCTTGTAAAGTTTTTTCTGTGTTAATTTTTACTTTTAGCAAAGTAATGAGTTATTTTTCAGCATTTGTCTTAATTTTTAACAAAATTTTCAGTTAAGTTTTTATTTTTAAAAAAATTTTCAGTTAAGTTTTTATATTTAACAAAGATTTTAATTTTTCAGTGTATAAGTTTTCATTTCTTGTAAAGTTTTTTCTGTGTTCGTTTTTATTTTTAACAAAGTATTAAGTTACTTTTCTGCATGTATCTTAATTTTTAACAAAATTTTCAGTTAAGTTTTTATTTTAACAAAATTTTCAGTTAAGCTTTTATTTTTAACAAAGTATTAAGTTATTTTTCTGCATGTATCCTAATATTTAACAAAATTTTCAGTTAAGTTTTTATTTTTAACAAAGATTTTAGTTTTTCAGTGTATAAGTTTTCATTTCTTGTCAAGTTTTTCTGTGTTCGTTTTTATTTTTAACAAAGTATTAAGTTATTTTTCTGCATGTGTCTTAATTTTTAACAAAATTTTTAGTTAAGTTTTTAGTTTTAACAAAATTTTAAGTTAAGTTTTTATTTTCGAAGTGAATACGTTTTTATATTTATCAAATATTTTAGTTTTTCAGTGAAAGTTTTTCTGTGTTCGTTTTTATTTTTAACAAAGTATTAAGTTATTTTTCTGCATGTATCCTAATATTTAACAAAATTTTCAGTTAAGTTTTTATTTTTAACAAAGATTTTAGTTTTTCAGTGTATAAGTTTTCATTTCTTGTAAAGTTTTTCTGTGTTCGTTTTTATTTTTAACAAAGGATTAAGTTATTTTTCTGCATGTGTCTTAATTTTTAACAAAATTTTTAGTTAAGTTTTTATTTTTAACAAAGGTTTTAGTTAAGTTTTTAGTTTCGAAGTGATTAAGTTTTTATATTTAACAAAGATTTTAGTTTTTCAGTGAAAGTTTTTCTGTGTTCGCTTTATTTTTAACAAAGTATTAAGTTATTTTTCTACATGTGTCTTAATTTTTAACAAAATTTTCACTTAAGTTTTTATTTTAACAAAATTTTTAGTTAAGTTTTTATTTTTAACAAAGATTTTAGTTTTTCAGTGTGTAAGTTTTCATTTCTTGTAAAGTTTTTCTGTGTTCGTTTTTATTTTCAACAAAGTATTAAGTTAATTTTCTACATGTGTCTTAATTTTTAGTAAAATTTTCAGTTAAGTTTTTATTTTTAGCAGAGTTTTTAGTTAAGTTATTATTTTTAACAAAGTATTAAGTTATTTTTCTGCATGTATCCTAATTTTTAATAAAATTTTCAGTTAAGTTTTTATTTTTAGCAGAGTTTTTAGGTTTTCTTATAGATTCAGTAATAATTTTCTTGGGTTTTATAATGTATGTTTCCTTTTGAGTCATGTTTCCCCTTTAATTTTTATTAGAATAGTTTAATTTTCTATATGGATTATAGATGAAAGAAGGCTTTAGGTAAGAGAAAACATTATATCCATAAAGGATTTCTATCATAAGTTAGTTTATATGTATTATATTGTTTGCTTTAGTGAATAATATAAATTGTTAGTAAAAATGTACAGCAGAGGGTAAAATTCTTGTAGAGCAAGTATATCCGATGGGTTAAAAAGTTATTATTTTCAAAAAAGGTTGAAAATGTTCAACGTAACCATTCCATGAATTGAAAAATAATCAAAGCAGTTCTCTTTAGTATAGAAAAAAATATTACATGTTTAATAAATATAGTAAAAGTTATGAATAAAATGAATGTATGTAGTGTATGTTCTGTAATGGTAGCTTCATAACGTACTTAAAATAAAAGGTTAATGATTGAAATTTCTTCAACCATTGGGAAAATCTTATATATTTTACAATTTTTGTATAAAAATTCTCTCATTCATACAATGCTTTCAGAAAAAAAGAGTAATGGAATAGTTTTTGTTTAGGTGATTAATCATATATTCTCACGTTTAAATCTAGAAAAAGCTTCTTTGCGAATAAAATAAGTAATATCCTTAATTGAACTATAGTAAAATTAATGGATTTATCATTTTTAACTTGAATGGTTCTAACATTCTATGAAAAAAAATCAACTCCTCGAACAGAATTCGTAATAAAAGTATATTTTATTTTAAAAAAATTGCTTAAAATATTTAAGTTCTTATCCAATATGAACATAATTAGTAATTTTTAATCGAAGTTGTAAAATAATTCCACCAATAGGATAACGTATTATATGTCAAGTGGTCTGAAAATGTATCCTCAATTTTTCAAAGTATCCTTTCCTGATCAAAGTAAAATAAAAATAATTCCACCAATAGGATAACATATTATATGTTTGGTTGTCTGATAATGTTCGATCATTCTCAATTTTTCAAAGTATCCTTTCCTGATCAGAGTAAAATAGAAATAATTCCACCAATAGAATAACGTAATATATGTTTGGTTGTCTGATAATGTTCGATCATTCTCAATTTTTCAAAGCATCCTTTCTGGTGAAAATACTGTATTTTCAAAGTTAAGGATTGTGATAGGATAAGCATTTTTTGTCAAACTGTAACTAAAGTGAATACTGAACTGTAATTTTAACGAAATAGAAATGATTGTAATGAAAATATATATCTTTTGAAAACCCTCTCCCCTTGGTATTGCGGGAAAAGATGCAATCGCTATCAATCCCAATGGAGGTTACTCCGTTATCGCCACACATATTGCTCTGTGAAAGTTAAGAGGGGCGGTTCGCCGGTGCATTGTTAAGGGAGTCTCAATGACAGGTGAGTAGAGCAGTCTACATTTTGGAGTTTGTGATTGTCTTGATCTTAATTCCAGTATGGGCATTCAATAGGTAATGTATTACAGCGGTTAGTTTGTTCATTAACCTTATAATGTTATGTAAAATAACTTTAACTGTTAATAACTTTAACTATCAATTAATAGTATCTGAAAATAATTTAGAAAGTCACAATTTAGCTTCTTAGCTTCTTGTTGCATGTGTTCTAAAGCCCTAATATAGTAGAAGAGCCGCAATTTGCTAATTTTGTCCATATTACAGTTAAACAGCGGTTACAGTTTGTTAATAGTAAATAAATTTAGTAGTAACTGTTTATAAAGAAATAACTTCAACTTCCTGCTATGTCTTAGTGGTGGAGCTGCAATTTGCTAATTTTGACCATATTATAGTTAAATAGCGGTTACAGTTTGTTAATAGTAAATAAATTTAATAGTAACTGTTAATAGTAAAATATCATTAACTTCTTGCTGTGTCTTGTAGAGTCGCAAAGTACCTTCGCATTTGCCCAATTTAGTGGTAGAGCCCCAAAGTATCGGCCCAGACACTCCGCAATCTAGTAGAATGGGAAGGGTGCCGCAAAGTACCTTCGCATATTGCCCACGTTCTCTTAATTGATAATTAATCTTCTTAAATAGCCTCGCCTCTACTCGGGGAGCCGCAATTTAGTGGTAGAGCCCCAATTTAGTGGTAGAACCGCAAATTATTGGTAGAGTCGCATTTTATTGGTTGAGTCGCAAAGTACCACGCAATTTGGTAGATTGGGAAGGGAGCCCCAAAGTATTGGTCCAGACACTCCGCAAAGTATCGATCCAGACAGAGCCCCAAAGTACCGGTCCAGACAGAGCCCCAGAGCCCCAATGTCGCTGAACACCCATTTTCTATCTACTTACAGATAAGCTGAAAAACTCAAAAAAAGCTGTTTTTTTACATAACTAGGGGGCTCTGCCCCCTGCTCGCTATCGCTCACCAACCCCCGGAACTGCTTCGCAGTTCTATGAAGATCGCTTCGCGATCTTAGCGAGCAGAGCTCACTTGTTTCATCTCAACTATCCAGTAAAACCTGGAACTTGTCTGCTTAGTTAATGATCCTTTAAAATAGAAACCTTTTATCTCTCTAACTTACCAATAACTTAATGCGGACCATAACTACAAAAATATCAAAATAAAACTGTTACTAAAATATTCCTTTTTAGTTTACCAATAATTTAACCGAAATGTTTTCAAAAATATCCAGCAAGTCTACTAATTATCATCAACCATCTTAGAGAAAAAAAACATGCCATTAAAAAGCTTTTAAATTTATAAAATGCACGTCTGTATCTAGTGAATCATCGGGAATAAGAAATCAGACTCATAAAAATAATCGCCTGTTTCTCTAGTGAACGACCAGAAAGAGAAGAAAAAATTGAAACTTGGTATCTTAATAATTCTAAAACTAATTCGAATTTTTTAAAAAATGAAACGCCAATCTTTCTATAAAAAATATTTGTATGCGTGTTTAAAATATCATAGTTCTACTGTGATTAGTTTTTCTACTATAACGAAAAAACCGAAAAAGGGTAAAAAATTTCGAAACTTTAGAATTTAATTACTCCCAAAATACTTCGAAATTCGAAAAAAGGGCGACGAGGTGCACAACTTCATACCTAAGAGTATGTGTCTGCAAAAAATCATGTTTCTGCTGTAAATAGATTTTGCTGGGAGCGAACTCGCAGCCGAAAAAAATAATTTTCGACTTTGACATTAAATAACTCCAGAACTAATTATCTAATTAATTAGGTTTGGAAACTGAAATGACCCTCATACATTTGTCTATCAATGGTCAAAATTTCATAATATTCCTTCAAATAGTTTTTGCGTAGTGATAATTCAAAGTGTTCAAAAATATCATTTTCTGAAACAGCGGCGGCGGCGGTGACTGTTACTTTTTTTTAATATAGAGAGAAATAAATAGAAGTGCGGTGGGAATGTTACATGACAGAATATCTTTGTAAACATAAAGTCACTGTTATTGAAAATTTCTGTTTTTCTACAGTTTTTTTTACAGTGTAGCTTTAGAACACTTTTTTGATTTTAGGGGGATGACCTCCGAACCCCCTGTTCACTTCTTAGATTATGGAGTAGCTTTGGTTGTTAACTATGCACTCTTAAAACGACTATCTCAAAATTGAGTAAAAAAAGAACTCAAATTGGCTCTGATCCAAATGTACTCAAATGAGCCCATTTTTGAGTTCAAGCTCAAGATGTTTCATTTTTGAGAATATGCACATTTTTAGAAATGAGTATATTCATGTTTTCAAATTTGAGTACATTTGGATCGGAGCCAGTTAGAGTACTTTTCTCCTCAGTTTTGATACTGTCGTTTTAAGAATATGGTGAAAAAATTAAAGGTTTGAGGTTTTGAGAGGAAGGTTGTATACCTTGAAATTCCTCTGAGTGTAACAAGGGGTTAGGAAGGCTAAGGTCAACCTTTATCAAAAGAAGGGACGAAATGAAGTATCCAAAATTAGTTGAAACACTATTTTTAGGGAAATTTATGAATATTTTCTGATGGAGAGACCATACCTTTAAGTTAAGAAATATTTAGTATTAAAAGATGGTCAAAAATTAATATACCTATTCCCTGAGAAATTTTTGAAAATACTGTTGTACCTTCGCACTATGTAAATAACCTTCGGAAAAGTTCTGTATTTTAGATTTTCCCCCAGAGAAATATATCATGGATAGAAAAGAATCAGATCATTCTGCAGCCCGCCATTTAGCTTGTGATTTCAATTACGGCCCTAGAGTATTTGCCACTCTTAAAACGAGTCTCAAAACTGAGTAAAAATTGCTCAAACTGGCTCCGAATCAAATTTTTCTCAAATTTGAAAACATGAATGTACTCTAGGAAGGCCCACTTTTCTATGGGAAAAAACAAAGTGTTATGATATTGCCACGGCACCCCCTCAATTTTTTAGACCTACAGAGAAAACTATTCAGGCAAAGTTTGGGCTCTGTACCTTAATTAGAAAGCGATGACCAGACCAAGAGGAGTGAAAAAGTCCAAATTCGAAGATTTTTATACAAAACAACTAAAAAAACAAAGATAAAACCATCTCATTTTGTTCATGATTTTTTATAGGAAACTAATAACGTTATAGATATAATGTTCCAGGTTTTGTTTTTTATCACCTTTATTTTGGTTGTAGTAATTGTCTAATGTCCAAAGAACTTCTGTAAAGTTGTTTTTCTTGCATTTTAAAACAGCTAATAACTCTAGAACTGAAACCTGAAAATAGTTCAATTTTGTTTGTAAATTTTTTGTCTTTGATTTAAAATGCATCATGGCCATCATTTTCCAAAAAGTTTTTTTCAAAATTTAAAAAAAATTAAAAAAAATTTTACGAAAAACAATTTTTGAAAATTTTTTTTGAAAAAATATTAAAATCCTTTTAACTCTTAAAATGAACATTACTACCAAATTTCAAATTGAAAATACAATTTAATCATTTATAAAAAATAAAAATATTTGAAATTTAGGTAAGTCCCTAAACTATCCCTAAAATTATACAGCAAGAGCGATTCACTCATGAAAAATTCTTAAAATCGCTTGAGAGTGTCCGTATGACTTAAAACATGCAAAAAATGTGAAATTAAAAAAATGTTTCATTAATTTTTTTTCATTTTTTTAAATTTTGAAAAAAAAATTTTGATCATAATTGAACTTTCTGGTCATGATTCACATTAAATCAAAGACAAAAAATTAACAAAAAATATAGGACTAATTTCATGTTTTTAAGTTCTATAGCAGTGGTTCCCAAAGTGGGTTCTGGGGAACCCTGAGGTTCCACAAAAAAATTTAGGGGTTCCATGGGACAAACTTTATTTCATTAAAAAAATTAGAATTGTGTAAAAAAAAGAATGGACAGTGCTGCCCCCCTTTGGACCCAAAAATGTTCTAAAAATGAGTTAAAACCTTACTTTTACCAGTCGAATTTAAAAATTTTTTCTGGGGGAGGACCCCCAGACCCCCCCAAGGTATCACAAGGGTATCTTGCGCGATACTTTTTGGAAAGTCCCCAACATTTTGACATTTTTTGGCAAAAGAAAAAGATAGAAGATTCCCCTCTTGGCCCCAAAAAGTGTCTTAAAATGAGTTAAAACTCTACTTTTACGAGTCAAATTTCCAATTTTTTTTGGGGGGAGGACCCCCATACCCCCCAGCGGTACCAGAAGGAGATCTTGCATGATACTTTTAGAAAATCCCCAAGAATTTGACATTTTTGCCAAAAGTTAAAGGTGATTGTATGGAAAAGTGCCCCCCTGGACCCATGCTGGATCCGCGCCTGTTTTTTTTAATATCATATATATTAAATTTTTAAAAATCGTTGATTAAAAAATATTTAGGGTTCCGCGAGCATTGGTAACAAATTTGGGGGTTCCACGACCAAAATAGTTTGGGAACCACTGTTCTATAGTTCTAGAGTTATAAGCTGTTTTAAAATGCAGAAAAAGCAACTTTACAAAAGTTCTTTTGACATTAGAAAATTACTACAACAAAAATAAAGGTGATAAAAAACAAAACCTGGAACATTATATCTACAACGTTAGTAGTTTTTTTTTAAATCATGAACAAAATGAGGGGGTTTGATCTTTGGTTTTTTAGTTGCTTTGTATAAAAATATTCGAATTTCAATTTTTTCACTCCTCTTGGTCATCGACTTCTAATTCGAATACAGAGTTGAAATTTTGGCTGTGGGCTTCTATTAGCTGTTCGAAAAAAAGTAGAGGGTGCCCAGAACTCTACCTGAAAAAAAAGTTTTTTGGGCCACCCTAATGTACTCATTTCTGAAAATGTGCATTTTCAAAAATGAAACATCTTAAGCTTGATTCATGAGAATGACATGCACTAACTCAAAAATAAGCTTATGATGTTTCATTTTTGAGTATGCATTGCACATTTTTAGAAATGAGTACATTCATGTTTTCAAAATAAATTTAAAACAAAATAAATCATGTATTGTAAATATTTAATTAGCTAAATTTTTTTGAAACTTTTCATGTGGATTTTTGGATTTAGATCTATTTCCTTTACTGGAAAAATGCATTTTTTTCTGTTTTCAAAAATGATGGTATTGCCCATTGATATAAAATCAACAAATGGCTTAAACGAAAGCATGTAATTTAACAAAACCAAAACATACCATTTTAAAACTTCCTGAAATAAGACATATTTGAAGAAAATATAATTCAGGAGTCAATTAAACACTAAATTTCAGGATTCAAGTAAAACGCAACATAATTCAAGTTTCCAAGCAGAGCTTTCATTTTACGTTCGATCACGTTCAGGTTCTGATCCAATCTCTAATGAATCATAATCATACATATTCTATATTCTTTAATCATGAGCTGTATTAACAACGCCACCTAGTAGTGAATATAATATTTAACAATATTTTACTTAAATAAGCTGATTTGGTTGTCTGCCTTTCTTGTTCTAGAAGAGCTCTTGAGATTTCATCAGATTGCGATAAACCAACCATAATAGTTTTTTAAATAAAAGTGAAACACTTGTCTATTGTGTCATTTGAAAATAAAAATGGATACCAAATGCTGACGAAGACTGATTTAAGAGCTCCTTGTTCTATTGAAATATTGATGATAAAGCAAGTCCTTAATCTTACTTAGTTGCTTAACACATTTCATTTTTCATCATGAATTAGAATACTGAGTTCTTTCAAGTGGAGGAATAAAAATATCTTATCCGAAACAAAATAAATTCGTGTAACTACAGCGGGTTAAAATAAAAATATGACAGAGATTAGTTCATAAGCAAGAGTTAGCAGTTTTAGTTTCCTTATCATAATATACCATGTTTCAAAATTTTTTTTAGATGAAATAAAAGAAAATTTCTGTACCTACCTATGTGGTAAGTATACAACTAAAATTGTAAAAATATTTTAAATTTAACTGGCAATGGCGTGTGTAAATGTTTGCTCTTTTCAAAATCAAGTTATTTTTTTATTTCAAAGCATTTAATTGTGGGCAGATTTAAGGGAGCTTTTCTCTTATCACAACGGTTCGACCATTCCTAGAAGAATGGATTTTATCCTTTGTATATGCTTCAGGAATTCTTAAATCTTCTTTTAACCCTTTTTACCCTGACGGTACTTATAAGTACCGCTGTGTTCAAACAGCTATAGATTCGTAATCTGATCTGACGGCACTCAAAATGACTCGAAGAGAACTGGTTGGAGATGGCAGAACCAATCAGATATCTTTCTTTGCATTGGAGCGATTTTTGGTTAATCTAACGATGCAAAAATTCAGTTGATGATAAGTTAATTCAGGATATTAAGGGTTAAAGGACACAAATGCCTCAAACCCTCGACTGAAATGCAGTAGTAAGACCAACTGTCAACAAATTCACAGTTTGGCTATGTCTCCGACACCATTTAGACACAGCTTTTCTTTCCAAACTAAAACCTTCACTCCATACCTATGCTGACTGCTGACAATCCCAATCTATTCTTAACTACCTCAACTACAGATAGACAACCAGACAGCAATTACTACAGCACAGGAGTCTACCGGTATAGGAAAAACCAAAGTGATGAGACAGAAGATAAAACGGCTGTCTAATTTGTTTGGCGTTGTTGGCGCACACGATCGCTAAAGCCCGGCGATCACTTCCCGGGCACCGCGCCATTTCCAATTACGACAAGATGGACAAGTCGCGGATAAATCCCTCAACAGCCCCAACAGCGTGTCTTCGGGACAGACAAATCTCGGGTCCGTTTTTGCTCCAGCTCTCATGCGACACAGGCATCAGCGCAAAAAAAGAGATAGACAGAAAGAAAGAAAGAAAGATAGACAGAGACAGTTGATGTAAGGAGAGCAAGGAGGAATTCTTGGCACTAAATGCGGTACTTTTAATTAGAGAGCGAAGAACTCCATTTGTCACTGGTATTTACACAGCACTTGGAGCAGCGCTGACAGAGTTCCCCGGTTTGCTCGGAGTTGCTTGTTCTTTGATACAGCTGTAATGGAGACTTTCATCGGGAATTGGGGGCTTATTTCGGACTGGCAACATCGGACTATTTGTCAATTAGGGGGGCTCTGATGCTGAGCTCCAAAAAGATCCTTAGGAGAACTGTCTCTCGGTGATTTAGTCTGCATCCATTCATCACGGGATACAGTTGTTAAGGGATCACGTTTGATTAAACAGTGCGAGAAACTGCGTATCTAAACATTTACGTCACTGCATTTAAATAAATTAAATAAAAATGGATAAACTCAAAATAGCGTTTCGGGAATGTGAAGGTAATGTCACTCTGTTGTAATGTTCATTTTTGAATGTAATAATCAAATGTGTTTTTAAGATTGAGATTTTAAAATAAAAATATATCATACTTTGGACCTTGTAAAGATAAAATTTACTTCATATCCTCTCCCAAAATTCCAATATCCTCCTCCGAAATTTTTTTTCTGGGTTTTCTACCAGGGCCCTTTTGTACACTAAACTAGCAAGTTAAAGTGTAATGTTGAAAAGTATCCTGTTAAAAATAAATGTTTAATATTTAAAAACTACAAAATCTTTACAAGGTCCTAAGTATGATACATTTTTAATCGCAATCTTAAATACCCAGTTGATTATTCCATTCAAAAATGAACACTACATCAGAGTTCAGTTCTCTGTTGGAGGAGTGGATTTTGTAGTTTTTAAATAGTAAACTTTTATTTTTAACATGATACATCCCAATATTACACTTTAACTAGTTAGTTTAGTGTACTAAAGGGACCTAGAATAGCACAGCTCATACTAAATATGTCAAGTTTATGTATCTGCAACTAGAAGAAATCAACATGACAAAAGTTGGATGAATAAACGAACATTTGCTACTTGGTGACAAAATACCACTCTTTTAAATTTAGTTAGGTTATTTAGGTTTCACAACAGGATACTTTCCTCTTACCGAATTAAGCAAAGATTTTATGCAAATGAAAATTATGAAAAACAGAATTGAACTCTTACTTCATCTTTCTTTGAGAAATAGTGACTTTTTTCCCCTTTTTGTACTGATTTTAGACCAAAATATGCAGGTTTTCAGCAAAATATGAATGGACCAAAGCTATAAATTTCGTAGGTTATCAATCTGTATGAAAAACTATCCTTTTTTGTAAACTGACGCATATGATATATACATGGATTAAGAGAGACACCTTTGATATGAAAAAAATTACCCTCACACACGATTGTGCAAGAAAAATTGTTTGAGTGAAGATAGCGAAACGGATTCTTATTGTATATATACGATACGGATATCTTTGACCCGCCATGATATTGCCGCCTTGCACATGTTTCACATCCCTAAATACGGCCCTGACAACACATCATTACACCATTACTCCAATACCATCTTTCTCAAGAAGACGTCCGCCATCATAACTACACTACATACTCCCACTCTCACGTATAAAAAAACACCTATATTTCTCTCTCTCCCTGTGGCATCACAAGGGAGGCAGACAGAGCGACTCCCTCCGGCTCATTTCCCGCGTGACATCTGGAGTCAAGCGCACACGCGCCCTGCGAAAACTTTCATTACTTCCCCTCAAAAAACGCGCCGTGGCACCAGACTGGCGACACTTCGCGCACTTGCCCTTTGGGGGAGGGGCTGTGTTTACCTGACGCCCCCGCGGGACGCCCTTTCTCACGCCCTTTTTTTTTGTTCTTCAAGGAGGAGGAGGGAGGATAGAGTTGGAGGGATTTACCTTGTGTTTTTTCAATTTTTGTTTGAGCTCCTTTTTTTGCAATGGCGAGCTTGTTGGCTTCTTTATTTGTTTATGGAGTGTGTGTGTTTAGTTTTGTTTGAATGCCTTTAATGGGGGGTGTTGCATTTGTCCCTGGGGGTTTTGCGTAGAAGGATGCGGGAGAGTCGGGAGTACTTTAAGAAATTAAGAAATGCTTTTTTATATATCTTTCCATTCAACCTGGTAGAAAATCAATAATAAAAATGGACGCATAAAGGAATCTAAAATTGACGGAAGAATAAACACACTTGAACACTTCACTTGAGAAAAATAAACCATTCATGTAGTATTAAAACAACGAAGTGTCTAAATCCACGAAAGTTATCCCATGCTGAAGTATTAGCGAAATTCGTTAGAGTTGAGTTGTTACTTTCAAGGAGCTAGACAGTGCCATAGGTTTTAATAGCGAAATTAGTTAGAGTTGAGTTGTTACTTTCGTGGATTTAGACAGTGCCTTAAAACAATCAAAAATTATCTGTAGTGGGAGTAACTAAACGTATAATAACTTTTCCAAGTAGAAGCCACCATGAATTTTTGAAAACATCCTATAGTCAGACATATAAAAATTTTATTTCTTCTTTGGAAGATAATAAAAAAATTCCATTGTTAGATGAACTCATATATACTCAGCTTAGTCCCCGCTTCAGTCCTTCATAAGTTCTGCATCAAAATGTCCAAGGCCACGCTCGAAAATGTTTCCCTACAAATTTCTCATCACTACTGATACAAAAAAAAATCCACTTGCATCACAAAAAACTCATTTTACAACACTTCTTTAGCCCTCTATATACCAGACTGATTTAGCCCACCATTTCCAATCCATTCAATTAGCGCTCTCCACGAGGGGGCCTCTGACTTACGCACTCCCTAACGAAGAACTCGTGTTCCCGAAGCACCCCACATTCCTACATTGGGGTGGAAAACAGCACTCTGGCACCAAAAAAGAACACCAGAGAGAGAGAGCGATGGCTCTAATTACGAGAAAATACGGGCCTCGGTTCCTCGAAGCCGCATCCCTGATGCATAGGACGGAGATGCAGAGCAGACGGAGACGAATGCAATTCCTTCTATTTCGAAACCTCCCAGCGAGCACCCTCCCTGGGCACACCCCGGGAATGAAGATTTTTCATGCCAAACGATTTTTCTTCTGCCCGCGGTTTTAAGCGTAGAGCCCTTGCTTAGAGGGAGAGCTTTGAACGTCTTCTTCCATTGTTAAACGCGTGACTAACATCTTTGACTTAGCAAATAAAAATCCTTTGGTGGAAAAATCTGCCAAGCCTCGCAAACTTCCTTTTCTATCTTAACTACTAATGGCGGTATTCATCTTTAACCCGACCGGTTGTCAATCTGCAGACAAACCTCTGATTGGTGAAAAACTAGTTTTCCTTTTTCAACGGCCAATCAGAATTTTGACTACCAGTTACCAGTTAATACAGCCGTAAAACCAAGATATTCTTCCTTAAATACCTACTGGTTTTAACGGATCAGAAATAACTCTGTTCGAATTAGGAGGGTTTGAATTGCATAACGTCACTCGGCCTGGATACAAGCTATGTAATTAGCACCCCAGGCCCAAAGGCTAATGAAACGGAGATGGGCACCGCCTGATAGGCCACTAGGCCTGGGCAGATTTGATTTATTTTGCATAACGTGAAGCATTTTATTTGAATAGTTACCCCATAACATCCAAGAAATTTACATTTAAAGTCGTTCTTTATATAAGCCGCCTTGTTTTAAAATCATACAAATTAAAAACAACTTAGATGGTGAAATTTTCTTTTTTCTTTGTTTCATTATCGTTTTCTCTTCAGTAGAACGAGTTATCAGTTCCTTTTTCGGTCTAGAAACATGGAGAAAGACGGAAGAAAAGGGATGATAAACAAGGAAAATGAAGAGAAATAAAGACGAGTGAGAGAAGAGATATAATGCTAAATGAGAGAAAGGGGGGATAGATAGAAAGAAAAGAGTGAAAGAGAATGGAGAAAAAGAAGGGATAGAGTGAAAGAAAGAAAGACGAGTGATAGAGTATAATTAGTAATAAGAGGGAAAGGGAACAAAAAGAGGAGGAATGAAATATTGTGAAGATAGAAAGAATGAGAGAAAAAGATGAGAAAGAAACACTAAGATAATGAAAAGAAAAAGAAAGAAGAGTGAGAGAAGAGAAAAAGGAAAGAGAGAAAGAAATGAGTGAAAGAGAATGGAGAAAAATAAATAAGATAAATATAAAAGAAAGATAGGAAGAAGATAAATTGATTAAGCGAAAGAAGAGGGAAAGAAGGAGAGAATGGAGAGAGCGAGAGGAAGGAAAGAAATAAAAGAGTGTAAGGGAATATAGAAAAATAAATGAGAGAAGGAGAAAAGAAAGAGAGTGAAAGAAGATAAAGTGATAAAGCGAAAGAAGATGGAAAGATATCAGAAAGAGAAGCAAAGAAAGACAATGAAGTTAGAAAGATAAAGTATATAGAGA
The DNA here is from genome assembly GCA_024610705.1 of Tetragnatha versicolor. Classification (NCBI taxonomy): domain Eukaryota; kingdom Metazoa; phylum Arthropoda; class Arachnida; order Araneae; family Tetragnathidae; genus Tetragnatha; species Tetragnatha versicolor. Next base: position 1,536,850 of record JANDEH010000005.1, on the reverse strand, counting down.
GAGGGTAAAGATAGACCGAAGATGGAAAGAGAACAGAGTGAGGAGATAGAAGTGGAGAAGAGAGGAGATATAGGGAGGAGATATAGAGTGGAAGAATAGAGTGGATATAGAGTGGAGAAGAGGAGATATAGAGGAGATATAGAGTTGAGAAGAAAATATAGAGTTGGGTGAGAAAAAAAGGAAAGGAATTTTTGAGATTTCCCCACTTTATATAAAAACCAGTCGTTTAAGGGACATTCCTATATTTCTCCTACACTGTAAAAAATAATCCTGCAAAAAAACAGAAAATTTCTGGCAGCAAAAGTTGCCAGAAAATTTCTGTAGGCCGAAAAATCCTGTAAACAGAAAAAAGCTGTTACCTACAGGTAAATGCTGTAAAAAGAAACTTTCTGTCAAGTGAGCTACAGATTTTTCTGTTGCCTCTCAGTAATTTTCTGCTTGTGCGCATGCACTTATTTTAGTAGAGTTTTTTTTATTTTAATTAATTAATATCCGAGGATAGAACCCACGACCTACCGCATGCTAAGCACGCACGCTACCACTGAACCAAAGAAGATTCAGTGTAGTGTTGCCAATAGCTGTATTGGTTTTCGATGCAGTAAGTTTCTGTTTAAGTACAGATAAGCTAAAAAACTAGATAAAAGCTGTTATTTTACATAAAATAAATAGAAGTGCGGTGGGAATGTTACATGACAGAATGTTACATGACAGTGTAGCCACTCGCCAACTCATTGGCACGAAGGGACGCCTTCCCGAGTCTCTCCTTCTTCCCCTAGCTCCTCGACGGTGTGTACTGTGTGTGTACTCCTCTTTCTGAAATAGCGTTTCTCGTTTATCGGACCAGTGTTCGCCACTCGTGTTTATTTGCCGTCGTTGTAATTTGACATCGCACTTCTTCTGGTTGTCAGAGTGATGTCGTCGAGAGAAATAAAAATTTTTTGGCCCTGCCGTCGAGAAGGGATATAAATAAGTGACGCGCGCGCGTGTTGGTTTCGTGTGAGGGGTTTAGCACCTCATTAAAGCGTATCTCGGAGAGACGGCTCTCTGGAAGTGCATTAACTTTGTCGTGTTTACCCACTTGTATAGGGGTAGCATAAATAGGAACTTGAAAGGAAGAGAAAAAGGCGCACATTAGTAAGTAAATGATATGGCAGCAAGAGTGAACATTGCTTTGTATAGATAATGAAAACTAAAAGGACAATTCAAATAAAATGAAATTTCGTAGTTAAAAACTAATCTACAATTGCTGCCTCATACGCCGCATAGGTGTTAAGAGATTTAACAGCGAGGGATTAGCACAATAATCTAATAGTATTTACAATTGAAATGATAAGATGTAGGCCGAGAAAGCACTTTTATTTTTATTTCTGTTCTAATTGTGCCTAAAGGCTGACACTTGGGTCCAATAAGAACGGTGTAAAGTATTTTTTTCGATTGGTTAATATCTTCTGCCCCCGCATCGCACTTAAACTTTGAAAAATTGGCTGACTTCTTAAAAAGCTATATAATCGATGTTCATTTTATTTATTCTTCTTTGGTAAACAGAATCCTTATACAAAAACATACGTCAATAAAATGGAAGCAAATGACGTTTGTACGTTTTCCTTCAACCTAAATAACATTCATCTTCTCTAATATTTGTGCCGCCCCAAGCTTTTCTCTACGTTCCCAAAACTCCAGAAAGCTGTCACTTTAATGAAATTTCTACCATTTTCACATGATGTATTTGTTCAATCTAAACATTCTCCCTGTCAAGTTTCCCTACATCAACTTTCTTTTCATCGAATTTGTCAAAACATCCATATCATCAATCACTTTTGTATCTTGACATCTATTTCTGTATTTCGAATGTAAGACGCCAAAGCCAGTCGTTTATTTTACACAGCACTTGATTTTCTTTAACTTATTTCTTTTTTTTAAAAGATTTGTAATGTTATTAAGAGCCTTAGAGGTTTTCTTTCGTTTTTATTGAAAACAAGTTATTTCATTTCCTTTTTACATCAATTTTCTACTGTTAAAAAGTAAAATGTTATACCTAATCCTGTAAAACTGTTTAATTAATATATTCTTAAAACAAATGCCACCCTTTCCTTTTGAGGAAAACATAATACGAAAGTTTAAAGTCACTGATCTAGGCTATAAATAAAAGGGAGGTGTCAAAAATTTTAATGGATGATATGAGATCTGCCTACTATAGTTGAATCAGTGGCTTTATCTAAAAAAAAAGTTCATTCCACTTTTGAGACAAACTCGTTTTTTTATTCTCTACATCTTATCATCCATTTTGAAATTTTTCAAAAGTGTTTAAGTTTTACTTATATCTTTAAAATATTTTATCTCAGAAAGAGTGTAAAAGGAATACGAAATTTTCAATTAATATTTATTAAATAAAAACTTTCAATATAGACCCATAAAATCTTTCCGTTTCAAAAATATTATCTCCTGTCTATGACGTTTCATAAACAAGAAAAAAATAGTTATCCAAATGGGAAGAATGTATACATTTTTAACCACTCTAACTTAAAATTGTAAAATAAAATGTAGGTACAAAAAATTATAAGGGCTACAAATCAATCATACTAATATCGGTAAGTTAAGAAGAATCAAGAATATATTTAAGATAAAACTACATGATGGATTATTCATATTCAAGTTTAATTCAATTATATATAAAAAAGAAAACAATGATAAAGTTTATAAAAACTCCTGACACTTCATGAGAATTTTTTTATGCAAAACATTCGTACCGCTAAAAGTTTCTTGAAAACTCATAACTCTTTTGAAAAGAGCCGCTGACAAGTTAGAGACCCATTAGGCTGATATACGAAGTCAAAGTCTGACATCTGTCTTAGCTATATCATGTCGTTCGTATGTAACTACAGGAACCTAATTAAATGCAAATACCTCTTTTAGAAACTTTGTTTTTCTTTTATTCAACTTTCCTCAAATCTTATTACAGTTACAAGATTCGTCTCTTTACAAAGTAATTAATAATAAGATATTGATAGATTTATTAAAAAACAGTGATTATTTAAGGGTATTTACTTTTTACATCCATAAGGTATTAAGGGTAGAATAATTATAATAATAGGTAGATCCTCTTTAAAAATTCTGAAAAATGTTATAGTTTGCTTATAAAGGAATTAAAGAACTCTCCAATATTAGTGGGTTTTCCTCCCAAGTATAAGGACTGTGCACTGTGCATGAAAAGGCCTAACTTCGATGATGAATGTAAGGTTAGATTTGCGATGCTGGTTAAGTCATGATTTGAATTTGAATTTTGAATTTATTGGACTTATTATTCATGATTTTTATGAATGAATTTTTAGTGACAATTAAAGTATAATAATAAACATTTTTAATTGTGTATATTATGTTATTTTTAGTTACCTTGCTTTCTTTTAATTTTTTTTCTTCTAGATGTGTTATTTAAAAGAAACGTCTACACTGTCATTTAGCATTTGTAAGTGGTTTTAATCCGCAAAGTGTTAACCCTCTAATACCTACTACCAGAAATAACTGTGTGGTAGAAAACAAATAGCCTTACTCACGTAGTTTATGGGCAAATAAAATAAAAATGCCAAAAAAATGTTTTTTTTATTTTTTGAAATTTTTATTCAAAATTTAAAAAAATTTCAAACAGGGGCTGAATCTAAACCTTATTAATTATTTCACCTAAGATTGCTGTAATAACTTAAAAGCATGCTGAAAATTGAAGCTAAACTAACAAATTCGCAACATAATAGAGGGTTAAACATTTTTTCTTCGAATAAAGAAATAATAACTTTAATTAAATATATAGATTCACTTAAAAAAAAACAATTTAACCTTTCACCAGTGTGGTGTGAAAGTTTTGACTTTTTTTTAAACAGTGTCATTTTGCATCTGATTCAAATGTTAGATAGAGTAGTTGTTGTTTCTCAAACGACGGTAATGCTGTCAATCATTCTAATTATTCTATTTCTAAGAGAATCCACAAAAAAAATCTACCTCGATCATGCAACTCATTCCTTCCATTGTCTAAGGAGTAAAAAGGGGTGGGGAAGCATCGGGGGTCTTAACAAAATTGAAATGTGGCCTACCTCGCGAGGCTGCAGCCGAGTGGCACGCGCTGGCTTGTTTTTCGGCCCTTGTCGCGACATGTCTGTTCTGATGAGGAATGGGGCTCGGGGTCACGATGTCCATTTGGATGACGATGATTCTGCAAACGAGGTGGAACGCTTAATCAAGGGGAGTCTGATCCCGGCTCAATTGGCAGCCAGCTCCGAGAACAATTAACACCGGCGCGGAGGGATGGCATACAAAGTGCGGGCTGCATCAGGAAAAAAAAGATAATTCTCTGTGAGTTCTCACTTGCATCAAATATTAAGGGGATTTTAAAGAGTTAATGTTGAATTAGCCCCCAGTCATGCACTAGTTAATGGTTAAAAGACATAAAGGCTGACAGAATGAAGGAGTCTTCAACAAATGGATTTTACTACAGCCTAGTTTTTAGGCGGTGTTAGCTTTTGATGTATGAGCGGTTGGATTGTGAAAAAATGAAAAATTGTCTTTAAAATCCACTTAAGTCTTATTATTTCTCTCTATATTAAAAAAATGTTACTGTCACCGCCGCCGCTGCCGCCGCCGCCACTGTTTCAGAAAATTTAATTTTTCCACTCTTTGAACTCTCATATAGCAAAAACTAATTGGTAAAAATTTGTGAAATTTAAAATGTTTGTAGAGGAATATTTGGGGCACATTCTCGAACAAAAAGCTAACTAATGTGATAATTAGTACTGGGGTATTTTTAAGGTCAAAGTTGAAGTTTTTCTTTTTTAGCCGCGTAATCCAGTTCAGAGAAATTGGTGAGCGATAGCGAGCAGGGGGCAGAGCCCCCTAGTTGGGTAAAAAAAGGTTTCTGTCTTTCGTTGTTGTCTGAATTTGAATATGAAAGAATTCAGACCCAAACAGCACAAACGTTTAAGATTCGTCCAATTTTCGTGTATGGGCAAATTTCGTTATGGCAGTTACGTAAACTTGACATGTATGATCTGTTCTAAGGGACCTTCGTGTTTTAGGAAGACCGATTTCAATTTGAAAAAAGCATTGGGGCTTGCTTGTCTTTAAGATGGATGGGTTCGGAAGTCTTTAAGTTAATATATCCTAGTAATGTCACTGACTCTATAATCAAGCTTAATTAGTTGCATAAGATTAGGGGTTTTGTAGCTATCTTACTCAGTAAAGACGAACGGAAATCCAACTCCGGCTGTTGAAAATTTTCATTCTCGATATGCAGATTAATTACTAATTTATAGATATTATCTTATAGGAAGCCCTGCATGCATCTTTTCATGGGAGAGAAGAGATGGTGAAAGGGAAATGAAATACAGGAGAAATAAGATGTTCCGGTAAAGTAGGCACTGTCGTCCACCGAAGATTTATGCTGCTTGTTTTTCTTATTTAAATTTAAGTTTTTAAGATAATCGTGTCTCATAAGAAGAGACGTTTAAATTTAGAATAAGAGCACTGCAAACTGTTTTAGTGATTTGAAAAGAAATCGACTCTGCAAAACTAAACTATATATCTTTTTGTAAGAAAATTATTTCTGTTCCAATCCTTTTTTTAACTGTGAAGTCAAACAATTTATAGCAAAGCATTCATTTTTGGAGTATTAATTAGTATTTAATTTATAATTAAATGAGTAAAGCTAATTTAATTTATATTTTTTTATTTTTTATTGACTTTGGTAAATGACTAAAAGTATGCTTTGATCATAAAAATGAAAAACTCTCATTTCCACGTAGTGCGGAGTGTTTAAAGACGTAAAAACTATGTCTGCATAAAACTGTACACTGTTAAAAAAAGAGTTCAACCTTTCACCAGTTTAGTAATGAAAGTTTGGTCAGTTTCACCACAAGCGTGGTTCAAACTAGTTGCAACCGAAATGTAGAGAAAATTTGAACCTTGAAAACTTGATAAAAAGCACCAAAAATAAGTTTTTGGTGTTTGAAAACACCGAAAATGTGGTTCAACTTTTCGCGACATTTCGGTTGCAACTAATTTGAACCGCGTTTGTGGTGAAAGGTTGAAATTTTGTTTAACAATGTATTCGTCCTCAAGTCTCCGAGTCCAAAGTGTCTAGGAATGTAAATTCAGAGCGGAACAAATCGACGGGGTCCACGCGAGTGTCGGAAGGGCGCAAATGAGCGCACTTTGCATCCGGTCTGCTGATGCGACGGAAACCTTAATGGTGACCGCACGTTTCGGTGATATCAAAGGACCGCGCTCATTTGTGACATCACATAATGACTTTAATTTGCGCCCCATCGTCTTCATTCAGCAAGGACATTACGATAATTTGTTCTACAGCCATTACTCGAGCTTCTTGTTGCTCCTCCGCTCGACTCGAGGATAATCGTCCATCAGGCTTTTAAAGTGATTTGAATTCCACGGAATAGGCTTATCTTGGAGTTTCCTCTGATTTTAAATGTGTTGTTTTTTGTCTGAGTACAAGGTTTTATTTTGCATAATATCTGAAACTTGTATGTTCTTGTGCTACAAATTTTGGAAACTTGACATTAGTAAATAAATCTTTTTTGACATTTATGGTTTGGGCCATTAAAATATTACACTGTAAAATATGATCCTGCAAAAAAACAGAAAATTTCTGGCAGCAAAAGTTGCCAGAAAATTTCTGTAGTTCGAAAAATCCTGTAAACAGAAAAAAGCTGTTACCTACAGGTAAATGCTGTAAAAAGAAACTTTCTGTCAAGTGTGCTACATATTTTTCTGTTGCCTCTCAATAATTTTCTGCTTGTGCGCATGCACTTATTTTAGTAGAGTTTTATCTAATTTTAATTAATTAATATCCGGGGATAGAACCACTGAACCAACGAAGATTCAGTATAATGTTGCCAATAGCTGTATTCCTTTTCGATGCAGTGAGTTTCTGTTTAAGTACAGATAAGCTAAAAAACTAGATAAAAGCTGTTATTTTACATAAAATAAGTAGAAGTGCGGTGGGAATGTTACATGACAGAATATCTCTGTAAACATAAAGTCATTGTTTTTGAAAATTTCTGTTTTTCTACAGTTTTTTTTTACAGTGTACGCTAGTCTGTTTTTGATCATTTTGACTCCCATCCCCTTACCAGCAAATAAAAAAGCCCCCTTATAATTATGTAAGTAAACTGACCGATCCCCTTTTGTTCTTTTACTGTACATACAGAAAAAAACAAATAAAATGTTTGGTTGAATTTTCGATATAGAGTAGAGCAGGCTAATGTGGGATAGTCGGGTAATGTGGAATACCCCATAGTTTCAGCCATCTCTCGGGCTTCCATCACGTGGGTATACCATGAAAGACTTAAGAAAGGCTCCCATGATGCAGTGCATAAAGAGTTAACTTCTGGTTATTGTCGTTACAGTCACTGAAAAACAAAATGTGTTTTGGGATTTTGAAAGCTTTTGCCTGTAAAGGTTGAAACACTTTAACCTAATATCAGTTATTTCGAGATTTTAATTTTGTTGTTAAGCATAATGTCCACTAAAAGAACAGAATTTCTCATGTTGTAGTCATTTTTTAGCTATTTATTTTTTAATTTTTTATAAGTCAGTAAATAGATCATAATCCAAGATGGTGTGTCTGGTTTTATGGAATACTATGTCCATTCTAATGTATAATCTCAAATGTACTTCATGCCATCAACTAAAGGACCGAAAAACAAAGCTGCTGAATATATCTCTTGTAAAGTCCTCCGTAAATCAACGAGAAGAAATTTGGATTCAATGCACTGGAAAGTATGGAAAGGAAATTGTGTTTGTGACTTTTATAAATTGACTTAAAAACAAACTATTTGAACATGATTTTAAAATATTGTTTTTATATATAAAATTAACTATGATACATAAGTCTAATCAATTTTTAAATAGTTTTAAACAACTATTTCATATTACCCTCCATTTTTAACTTTTCTTAAAAGTACCTTTTTTCATAACAACAAAATAAAAAATCTTTTATTCCACCATTGATGCTCCATTATCTTTAGCTATGCTATAATAGCTTGTACTTAAAATGATTTTCTGGATTTTTATTTAAAACCATCAGGGTTATTCTTAAAGTTATAAATGGTATTCCATGTAACCCTCCTCTCCTCTACTATTTAATATACGTATGCAAGAAGCGAGAGTCCGAGAAGTTTTTTTAACCACTTTTTGCCTTGTAATTTTAAATCATGTTTAAATTTTGATGCCGTATCACTCGATACGAATGCCTTAATACTAAATGTATGCAATATGTAGTGCAACTTAGATTTTTCAAAGATCAAAGGATCACCAAAGGTATACTCCAATCCTCCCAAATTTAAAATATTGAAATAAAACTTTTTTAACAATTTTTGTGTCTCTTTTAGGACAAATTTAGTACTATAAAAGTGATTATATACAGGGTGTATCTGAAATGGTGCAACAAACTTTCAGGGATGATAGTACTCATCAAGACGAACAAGAATCGGTATAGAAAGGGGGGTCCCAGACCAAATCCCAGGGAGTGAAAAATGGAGCGACACCCCAAAAAATCATTGAAAAATTCAATTTGTAGAAGAACTAATATTGGTAAAAACTTAATTATGGTCTCAAAAATTGTGGTTTAATATGATCTTTAAAATAACCTCAAAAGTCTTCACTTTAAAATTTGTTTTATTATGAAAAAAGTTAAAAACACAAAAAATGTGAAAACTCTGCCAAAACCTTATTTTGCATTTCGAAATCCTTTCTTTTGATTTGATTATCTGAAAGATCATAGTTGAAAACCCTTAAGTCCAAAGTTTCACGTAAATACAATCAATATTAAACGCTTGAGATCCTTTTAAAGTTTGTTTTTTGGGTGCGCAAGCAGTTTTTTAGAGCTGTTTCCAGAACAGCTGTTAGCGCACGCAAAAAACAAACTTTAACAGGATCTCAAGCGTTTAATATTGATTGTATTTACGTGAAACTTTGGACTTAAGGGTTTTCAACTATGATCTTTCAGATTATCAAATCAAAAGAAAGGATTTCGAAATACAAAATAAGGTTTTGGCTGAGTTTTCACATTTTTTGTGTTTTTTAACTTTTTCATAACAAAACAAATTTTAAAGTGAAGACTTTTGAGGTAATTTTAAAGATCATATTAAACCACAATTTTTGAGACTATAATTAACCCATTAGGGACGGAATTATTTTATCTCTTCAAAATTTTTACCCCATTCTAAATTACCTTTATTGATGTTAATAGAGTGGGAAAAAACCGATTTTCAATACTTCAGGTGTAAATTTTAGGAAATATGGCATGTGACCATATGGTCACGCTAGTCCTTTATGTAAGCAAAATATGAAAAATGATATAATTTTTCTTTTGTGATTTTTTTAACTTATAGCTTACCAACTGGTTATAAACTTCTGATATAACATTTAAAATACTAATTTCAACCTCCCTCGATGGTCAGGGGTGTACAAAAAGGGGCGAAGCAGCCCGCCCCATCCTCGAAATTCCGACAAGGTGCACCAAAATGAGTCAAAACTCTGTTTTTAGGATCAAATTTTTAAAAAAATATGTGGGAAAAGGCCCCCAGACCCCCTCTAGTACTATAAATTTTAGAGTTATACCAAATTCACACAATATCAAATGCCACAAGGTTGACTGAGACAGGTATCGTTTTTATGTGTCCTTGTTAAATTGTACTGTAAGAAGTGAAAAATATTTTTGAGACCTATTACTGTTTTTATGAATGATGTTCTCAAATATCGTGGTAATCACTCAATTTGATATGAAAAAGACCATATAGGAAGACAAACCCTAACAGAAATACCCGGTTAAAAGTGACTACGTAAAGGACTAGCGTGACCATATGGTAGCGCAGTATTAAAATTTAGTTTTAATATATAATTTTGAAAAATAAATTTATAAAATAAATATATTACTGTTCTTTGATGCTAAAACTATATGAATATGCTAAAAGACTGAATTCAAAGCGAGTTTTGAGGTAAAAGGGAAGACTTGAATCTTATTTCGCCCCATTTTTCATACCCAGATTCACATACCTGTTTTCTCCGATCCATTACAAAACAACATAGAGGGCCAGATTAGTAGACCCCTGTATTTTTGATGGATTGGACTGTTACCCAGCCAGAAACTATAAAACATTTATTGATTTTAAATTATTTCAGTACAGGGGGAAAGAAATGTAAACCATTGTTCACTGTGACCATATGGTGACGCTAGTACCTAATGGGTTAAGCTTTTACCAATAGTAGTTCTTCTACAAATTGAATTTTTCAATGATTTTTTAGGGGTGTCGCTCCATTTTTAACTCCCTGGGATTTGGTCTGGGACCCCCCTTTCTATACCTATTCTTGTTCTTCTTGATGAGTACTATCATTAGGGTGGTCCACATTCCTATGGGAAAAACTAAACTTTGTCCTAGACACAACGTCGCCCCCTCTTTTTTTTACATCTACCTATAGTATTATTCTGGCAAAGTTTCAACTTCCTACTTCAGTTTTAGGAGGGTGCTCAATGGCCCTAAAAAACTGCACTTTTTAGTTTTTTTTTCGAAATTTTGGCTAAATTGGCTAAAAAATAAGTAAAAGATATATTATTTTGACACCTACTTTATTTATACACTTAATATATGATAATAAATTGAAAATAAAATAGTTACAAGCATCATTTTTTAAGTATGAATGTTAAGAAACAATATTGACGAGTTAGTTTTTTGTTGACTAGGAAGCAACAATTAGAAGGGCTGTTAAAGGGAATAATTGTTCAGATTGTGCAAGAGGCACCAAAATTGGTGGAAATATAGTTTAAAACATGCTGAATCCAAAATCAACCAGAATCCCCCTGGCGGAAGTGCCGTTTGGGACTTCCGGTCAAAAACAAAATGGCCGCCAGCGGGCCTATTTTCGGTTCTTTTAATAATAGAAAGACATTTTTGGGGGTCAAATATTATGCTTAAAGGGTCAAAAAATATGGTTCTGGTTAAAAAATATGCAATTTGTTTTAAAAAGTAACAAAATTTCAATAAAAGCTCAAAATAGTAATATAGTCCTATGACAAGCAGTTGCTTCAAAAAAAATTTTTTTTAAAGTCATTTTCTTCGACGGTTTTATATATTTTTGAGGTGCTGATTCCGAATATATCTAGTTCACTTTCACGTGGAAGGTCAGCTTCATATCAAAAAACGCAAAAATATGTGAAAAAACTGCAAAATTTTCACTTTATTTTCGGATTTTTTCGTATATTTCAAAAATTATTAGTTTCTCGAAAATTACTTGAATTACAAAGTTTAAGTAAACAAAATTTCCAACAAAATGCACTATTCAACTTTTATTTTTCAAAGAATAGTTTTGCTGTTATAACGCACTGAAAAACAGGATTTTAACACAGATGATTTTAACGCATTTTTGCGGATCCGGAGAAAAATTTTGAAAAATAAAAAAATTAACTAAATACAATATAATAAGACATATTGACGCTTAGGAACATCAGGCTTCACGAAAAAAAAAATGTTTTTTAAGCACGGGAAGTCTAAAAGCAAATCCATAAAATTTTTAAAGTGTCAAAAAGAAGGGCCATTGAGCACCCCCTAAAAATAGGAGTAAAAAGCTAAAATTAAAGGAGGATGATACTATTGGTAAATGTAAAAAAATTAGTGGGCGACGTTTGGGCTAGCTTGAAAAAAGTTTTTTTGGACCACCCTAACTATCATCCCTGAAAGTTTGTTGCTCCATTTCAGATACACCCTGTATATGAAGCTAAGTTACGTTTGTAGTAATTTATATTGGATTTAAATTACAGTAAATACATGCATTGGTAAACAGCAGCTGTATTATACACTGAACTTCGTAATAGTACTCTTCCACTCACTTGAACGACAATCTAAACCTATAAAAACCAACTATGGAATTCCACAGCGATAAACACCCGATGCATTGTTTCACGGGTCGATTCCTTCGTTTATAGCTCTGAGTTGAGGGCAATTTCAAAAGCTAATAGGACGCACGGGCGTTTTTATCTTCCCAATAAATAAAAGGTTTTTGCCATAACTACGCGGTTATATGTGAAAACAAAGGGAAGACGCACTGGGCCTTCAGGCGTTCTCAGCAGCAAACATGCATTAGTTTTAATGGACCGTTGCAAATGAAAACATCCTGACTCTAAAAAAGCGGCCGAAGAAATGTAATTAGCTTTTGCTTCTACATAATTATCTTAAGAAATGTCGTTATGTAAACAATTTTTAGCTTAGAAGGCATTCTTTAATTTCACTTCGTTGGCCTTTTGTTTCATTGTTGGGTTGAAAGGTGCCGAAGTTACTGTGTCGGCATCTTTCAAGATATTGGTGTGTTGGAAAGAACAATTTTCATAAAACAAGTATTCAAAATTATTGTGTTTTTATAGGTAATCGACACCAATTATATTCGGAGAAGCAGTGTGATTTTTATAACATAAGGCATAAGGGGCCTCAGAGATTTATTTATCGAATATCATTCCCACTTTTCATTACACCAGTTAAAATAACAGAATTACGATATAAATGGGCTGTTTTTGCATCCCTTTTAATCAATAAGAAATTTAGTCAATATCAATTTTATCAATAGAAATTTCGATTTTCCAAATCGATTTCCTCACCATTTTTCAGCACCATTACAATATAAAATATAACTGTCTGTAAAATAAAAAATATAAAAATAAATGTACCCTTTTATATAAAATCATCATATTTCACTAAAAGTACAAGACAGATATTCATAATCAGAAAGAGGGTATTTAAAAAGGTCAAAAGGGTAATTTTCCTAACTTTTTCTGAGGAAACTGCGTTTCAAAATATCTGAAATTCTTCCAGGATATCCCCCTCTCTATACCCATCTATAATAAAACATTTATAAAAGAGTTCGTGTTAGCCAAATCACAGAAATAAATTTCAAAGGACGTACTCGTCCTGCTATTCTTTTCCAACTCTAATAGCAGTAGTTTTTAAGTCACAGTCAATGAGAAAATCTTGGAGGTTTCAAATTACATAAAAGGAACTCGAACTTTTGATGAAATTATCAATTAGTTGTGTAGAGATGTTATTATACATTATGGGAGAAATGTAATGTAGATCTCTGAAATTGTGGTTCTTTACCAGAAAGTCGTTCATAAAGTTTACTTTCATCTGACTTGAAAGTTCAGGACTTACTTCACGGGTATTTTTATTCCCCCTTTCTCCACGAATTCGAGGTATATTGCTCAATGAAATAGATTTACGCATCTGTCACCCCCATATACTTTTGCACAGGCTATAAACTTCCAAATTAGCCTACGCCTGAGTCTGTCTTTTTCTGAGAACCAACCATGTTCTTAGACAGAACCTTTTCTTTTTAAGATGGAAATATACAAGCGTAACGAGTGTTCTAAATCACTCAACCAATAAAGTCCTTGTCCACGCATCGGTCCTACATACGACTTACAACCGCGTCTGCATATGTAAAACGAGCCAACCCTCTAAAATCAGTTTATTGCTGGCGCAGAAAAATCCCATCGACAGGCATTGCGTGACTCCATAAAAACAAAACGTCATACTCGCATGGTCACGGGCGATATAAAAAAAGCACATCTACTTATCTGAAGTATCTCGTGGCCAATCCAAAGAAACCAAACGACCAATCAAAAAACCCAGACAGGTATAAGGGAGGGGACGATAAGAGACGGCGGCGATAAAGGCAGATTATTATTAAAACACAGGAAGGGACTCGGCTGATTATGAACTAGGAGAAAATTTCCAATTTCCGAGCTGGTTATGATGATTTTTTTTTTCGCGATTTTTTTCAGCTCCGGTGATAAGGAAAGTTCGTGTTACGTATTGGGGAGTGTGGTCGAATATTAAAAAGGCTTTTTGCGCCGCAGGGTCGGAAATGCAGGACCGCATGTCCGTTCGAGGGACTTTGGGATACTTGGTAATGGGAGACGGAATCTCCCCATGCAGCTTACATCTGTTGTTTCTTGTGTAATTACTTATGCTCCCATCGCGTTTTGGGATCTTGGCCATGTATAAAATATGTGCGTGTAGAAACTAATGATCGAAAGCCTTGCTTTCGGAAAGTTATCTTGGTTGTTAGGGTTGTCATCTTGTTGGGTTGTAGAACACTGGTCACAGTTTGTTTTGTTTTTACCTCGGTAGACAGAACTACACCTGTGTTTTAGGATATGTTTGGAGGGAAGTTAGTCCAAAAAAAATTTTACTTTTGTTTATATCCTCATCACACATGCATCTCATACATTAAGGAATTATATACATCTTCATGAAAACAGAGGAAAACTTAAAACGGGGTAAAGATCTTAATTGAATTCTCAGTTAGAAGGGAATAAGTCCAAAACCCAAGTTTTGAGAACATCGAAAATAAAAAACTGTATAAGTAATGAAATTTTCATTGTATAACCCCAAAATTTTTATTGGAAGTTCAGAACCCTATTAAAAACAGAGCAATCATAAAAAATAGGTATAAGTATATTCAAAAATATTGTACAGACAACATAACTTGATGGACCTATTCCCTTCTTCCACTTCATGAAATTTTTCTGATGAAAAAATCTTTTAAAAACCCTTTAATTCACATTTAAATTATATTTCTTCTTAGTTTACACCACAAAAGGGTGAAATGAAAAGAATAAGACAAATAAATTCAAAATTATAGTGAAACTAAGTTATTAAAGCAGTATCAATGGAGTGAGGGAATATGAATGGAGTCAAGCATTCCCTGCATAAAAAAGTTTGAAAAAAGTTAAAATTTAAGAGAAAATTATTTTATTTTAACTTAGTTTACAGTTCAAACAATATGAAAAGAAAGACAAATTAACTTTAATTCCAAATTAACTTAAAAAATACAGTGAATGGACATCGATTTCATAACTTCAAGGGGCGATATCTCCCTATAGGGTTTAGTTATTTCCCCCTCTATTCACCCATCTGTAGAACAAAGCTTGGAGATTGTTTTGAGCACAAAAAGTCAATTTGTTATTTTTTGGACTTATTCCCTTCTTCAAACTGACGATTCAATTGACAAAGGCAGTAACTAGATAATACTTCGAACAACTTTTAATATAGTACAGAAGTTTATAAATAAAACAATATTAACATCTTAAATTCAAAATTTTAAAAATTATACAAGTTCAATTTAGATGTAGGTATTTTAAGAAAAGGTACCATTTAAAATTAATTTAAAACAAACTTGATTTTTTAAATTTGTTGTCTTTTAAGTATCTTTCACAATGCTTTATATGAATTATCATCTATTACTCTTCCAATTGCGTTTTCTTTTGATACTTGATATTACCCCTCTTACTGCTTTTTTAATATTGGTAAAACTAACTTCTAATTCAATTACCTTTATTTGATAATTTAATTTATGAGTAAAATATTATTTTATATTAAGGGGACGCGGTACCTTTCTGGAAAAAATCTTTAAATTTTGTTAAAATTGTTATTTTATAATTTTTGTTAGTAAAATATGTAATTGCCTTAAATTAAACATAATATGAATTTTAAATTTCTAAAAATTCAAATTTTATGAGTTTTTTTAAAAAAAAATATAAAATTTAAGAGGGTTTTTTAAAATACTACTCCTCCTACAATTACTGACTTAAACTAAAAAAATTGTGTGGTCAAATACATTGAACTATGTACAATAAAAATTTTTATCGGTTTAGGGTTTTTAGTATTTTAAGTACTGAAAATATTTTCTTTCTTGAATCCCTTCTTAAAAAAGCTCTAAAATGCTAAAATTCACAACTCAGTAATTTTTTAAAAAACATCTACCATGGATATCCAAAAACCCATACAAACTTTCGTTATACACACTTCCAACAATAGTCAGAAAAAAATTCAAGAGATTTGGTCTAATACACTCACTTCCAAAAGTTAAGCACGGAGCTGTTTTTTCAACCTAACTCCAAGTAGAATTATTTTTCATACATGAAAATCATACCACAAGTTGTTCTACTAGTGGGAATACAGGGCCCGCGAACAAATTTTCCCTACCAATAATTTAAGGGGGTTAATGGGCCCTCCATTGATAATGGAGTTCCATTACACATTTGGAGCAGTGACAGAAACGTCTATGTGAGAAGTGTTTAACGGAAAATTTTATGTTTTTTTCTTAAGAATACTGTTATTCCTAAACTCAACGCATGTTTTCAAACGTGTGTGCTAACTTTGAATGGCTTTTTTAAGGTTTTACTGGGAGGTATTGGTCTAATCATCATTTTTGGCACGTTTTAGCCTCTGGGTCATTTTTGGCAAGTGGTATCAGACCGTCAACTATGTTATTTAGTAGCTCTTACATGCGCTTGAAGGTGTTTAGGTCTGGGGACCCAGAAAGTACCCTTATTCTTTCAATATCGTTACTTATAAAAATCTTTAAGGTAGCCAAATTGTGATTTTTTGCAACTTTTTCACACTTAAAGATAAATCCTCGACCCGATATGTGTTCTAAAAAGAGCAAATAGTACATAAGAACACATGTAAACGATTTCAGACATCAGTTGAAAGCTCTGTGGCAAATAGGGGGTGTTGAAACGGCAATAGTTTCAGAGAAGAAATTCGATCTCTTAAAAACTAATTTAAAAAAATAATCGAGATATTTTTTTAGATATTTCTTTCATTTCAGACATGTATACGTCCATAAATGTTCCTTTAAACCTAAAAATGTTCCTTTTTTGAACGTTAATAACAGATGCCATCCCTGTAAAACTATACAATTTTTTGTGCCGTTTCAACACCCCCTACATGCTACAGAGCTTTTCACTAATGTCTACAATTGTATACTTGTGTTCTCATGTCCCATTTACTCCTTTTAGAAGACATTTTGGGTCAAGGATTTATCTTTAAGAGTGAAAAAGCTGCAAAAAATCACAATTTGGCTATCTTAAAGTTTTTTATAAGTAACGATATTGAAAGAATAAGGGTACTTTCTGGGTCCCAGACCTAAACACCTTCAAGCACATGTTAGAGCTACTAAATAACATAGTTGACGGTCTGATACCACTTGCCAAAAATGACCCAGAGGCTAAAACGTTCCAAAAATGGTGATTAGACCAATATCTCCCAATAAAACCTTAAAAAGCCATTTAAAGTTAGCACACACGTTTGAAAACATGCGTTGAGTTTAGGAATAACAATATTCTTAAGAAAAAACATAAAATTTTCCGTTAAACACCTCTCACATAGACGTTTCTGTCACTGCTCCAAATGTGTAATGGAACTCCATTATCAATGGAGGGCCCATTAACCCCCTTAAATTATTGGTAGGGAAAATTTGCTCGCGGGCCCTGTATTCCCACTAGTAGAACAACTTGTGATATGATTTTCATGTATGAAAAATAATTCTACACTGTAAAAAATAATCCTGCTAAAAAACAGAAAATTTCTGGCAGCAAAAGTTGCCAGAAAATTCCTGTAGGCCGAAAAATCCTGTAAACAGAAAAAAGCTGTTACCTACAGGTAAATGCTGTAAAAAGAAACTTTCTGTCAAGTGTGCTACAGATTTTTCTGTTGCCTCTCAATAATTTTCTGCTTGTGCGCATGCACTTATTTTAGTAGAGTTTTTTCTAATTTTAATTAATTAATATCCGGGGATAGAACCCACGACCTACCGCATGCTAAGCACGCACGCTACCACTGAACCAACGAAGATTCAGTATAATGTTGCCAATAGCTGTATTGGTTTTCGATGCAGTGAGTTTCTGTTTAAGTACAGATAAGCTAAAAAACTAGATAAAAGCTGTTATTTTACATAAAATAAGAAGAAGTGCGGTGGGAATGTTACATGACAGAATATCTCTGTAAACATAAAGTCATTGTTTTTGAAAATTTCTGTTTTTCTACAGTTTTTTTTTACAGTGTACTTGGAGTTAGGTTGAAAAAACAGCTCCGTAATTAACTTTTGGAAGTGAGTGTAGATAAAAATCCTTAGCATTTTAAACAATGAAAAAGTGGTTCTGAGTAAAAGAACTTTGAAGTTTCCATAACCCATAGAAACCTTAATACTTTCATACATAAAATTAACTACAACTTGAATATTTTTCAACGAAAAGTTTTGAAAGTTTGTAGGAGGATAGACAGATTATAGATATAGTTGCAGCAAATAGATTAGTTTGGATTAAAAAATATTTTTCGGAATTTTGTCGAAACAGAGGTACCGCGTCCCCTTAATTTTGATAATTTCCTCCAAATCACAACACTAATCCATCTCTATTAAAAGAAAACACTTATTGGCTTTCAAACATCTTGAACTAAACAGTTTTAATTTCTTTTTACTCATTACTTATGATTAATAAATTATTTCATCAAAAAATATTAAAATATTTGATTGAAACTTTCTTATTTTACAAGCAACCTCTTCATATTTTATAAATGACTTATCATTCAACTATATTCAGTCATGTTTTATAAATGATGACATCTGCTCTTTTACTAAAAGAAAGAAATAAAATTGGATTTTAGGAATTTTACTGAAATTTCAATAAAAATGATTTATTCTTATTTATTTCTAAATAAGAATATAAATTTAATATAAATAAGAATAAATCAGTTTTATTGAAATTTCAGTAAAATTCCTAAAATCCAATAAGCAGTTCATTGATTTTACAAATATGTTTTATTCGAGATTTTTTTCCTGCAAATGTCTGTTACTACAAATACTTTGCCACTTATAAATACTTTTAATTTTTGCTAGGAAAAACTGAAAACTATTTCCACAAACAAAATTACATAATCAGATCATGAATAAAAATTAAAAATTTATTACCTAAATCATAATACCAGTTTAAAAGTTATGTTTCACATAACTTTTGAACTCATCGCCAATTTGAGAATGAAATCCAATACTGAATGAAATTTTTTGAACATGGTATGGTTTTTGTAAGGTGTTTATTTAAATTTAAAATATTATTGATTTAGAGTTTTTAAAAATAAGTATAATATAAATAACTTTAAGGCCTATATAAAGAGAAAACATTGTTTTAATCAGATGTTTAAAAACGTGTAAAAGAAAGGTAAAGTTCTTCTTAATTTAAGGACCATATTTTAAACTCACAATCAGAATTGATTAGTCTCCAATATAAACTCAAATTATATAAAAAATGAAAATTTTTAAAATAAACATAGAGAAAAGAGAACATTCTTTTTGTTCAACATAGTTTCCAGACTTATAACAAATCACTACTCAGTACACTGTCTTTTAAAAAAAAGTATAATGTAATTAAATTGTCTCCTTTCTTTCTAATTAGTTAACCAGCATAATAAAACAAAGTAAAACCATTTGAACATCAATGTTGAAGTAATTTAGAGCTTTGACACTATTTTCTGAATGAGTCTTCAGACAAGATAAGTCTCTATACTCATGAGGGACAGAAAAAATCGGTCTTCAGAGATAGCGATGTCGGAAAAACGTCGAGGCTTTTTATCTTAATGCATCCTTACCTGAATATTCGGCAACACGAGGGAAAAAATTCTGTCTAGATAGTTTTTTTTCACTTATATCCGAACGTTTTTCTTTAAGTGGCTGCTAATACTAGCTTCTCCTCAATCTTACGTCCGGTATGATATGCTTTATCTTTAAAATTGGTTTTTATTTAGGTTTGAAAAGCACAATGAACCCTAGCTTTGAGGTCTTCAATCGATTCAAACTGATTTGAAGTTAAAGTAGATGCATTTTCTTTTTAGATAAAAACCGAGAATGAGGTTTTTGGCTGTTTTATATAGTAATCGTGAATTCTGGAAACTTTGAAATGAAAAAAAAAATTCCTTCAAACACTTTCTTCTGTTTATTTCAGATTTCAAAACGTATTATTACAGGTATGAAAAATTCTTTAAATTTAAATTTTATCTTTTAAAACAACTAATTTTTAGAGACTTATGCTTCTTTTTCGAGTATTTTTTTGTAAGTTAAAATTATTAATCACATATAAGGTCGAACTGCATTAAATTCATTTTATCAAAACATACCATTTTTCAAGAAACAGCTCGAGCTGCTATACGCTACAGTTAAATTGTAATCAAAGAAAGGATAAAAGAACTAGGGTAAAACGTGTTAAAGGATAAAGGATATTATTATTTTGTTAATCAATTAATGAAAAATAAACTTGAGATTTAAAACAAAAAAACTAAACATCTTCGTATGCAGTACCTAATATTGATTTTTCTCGGAATCAATTATCATATTAGTAGTTTTCCTATTATTTTACTAAAATTAGTTTATTTCAAAAGATATGCTATTCTTTCCTGGGTAGCTATAAAACACTGATTATTTTACATTAAAAAATCTCATCTTCGTGATCACAGAGGTGAGACACAGGCAAGTTATTGTTGTTTTTATACGTACAATACTGGCAAAAAAAATCGACTCAGACCCTATATCTCCGGAACGGCTTGTGATATAAAGACAAATAAGGTATCATTTTTCATGATTTGAAGTATTCTATGTACAGAAAATTTTTCAAGTTCTTAGGGGGTCGTCTTCATATTAAACGAAGCACCAACTTTCGTTTTTCCTATGGAAACCATCAAAGATTATTCCAGATTCTGAAAGAGCACCCTCTAAAACCCCCCAAAACCAGTTTTCATGCCATTTGGTCCCCAAATGAAGCCAGGAGTGGGGGTTGAAGTTCGTCGAATTTACGTTGAAATCTCGTTTTTTACGTTGAATTCTCGATTTTGATCCTTTCAACCATCAACCCCGCAGGATCAAAATCGAGAATTCAACGTAAAAAACGAGATTTCAACGTAAATTCGACGAACTTCAACCCCCACTCCTGGCTTCATTTGGGGACCAAATGGCATGAAAACTGGTTTTGGAGGGTTTTAGAGGGTGCTCTTTCAGAATCTGGAATAATCTTTGATGGTTTCCATAGGAAAAACGAAAGTTGGTGCTTCGTTTAATATGAAGACAACCCCCTAAGAACTTGAAAAATGTTCTGTATATAGAATACTTCAAATCATGAAAAATGATACCTTATTTGTCTTTATATCACAAGCCGTTCCGGAGATATAGGGTCTGAGTCGATTTTTTTTGCCAGTATTGTACCATCTGCACATGTAACTTTTTAAATGAAAAGTTCTTCGATCAAAATGGAAAACTTCAAATTGACAATACTTTATACACAACTTTCGATTACTACATTAATCATACAATTCACTAAATATAAACATCCCTTTTATCAATGTTTCTTCATAATATTATTATATTTTATTTTAAAAATTGGGAAATCAGTGGTTATTAATGAACCTTCACAAAAAATGAATATGTAGCAAAGTATGTATCTATAGATTAAATATGTAAAAACATTTAAATGAACCGAAATATCTAAAAATATATAAAATAAAGATGGTCAAAATCTCGATCCCAAACGTTTGAAGCGTGTGTTGTTTGAGAGAACTCTTCCTATATCAGGTTTCGAAAAATATACATGTAATTACATGAAAATGTCATGGTGATAAAGATATTTGTGTTTCAAAATAAAAATTTCAAAATAACAAACAGTTCATTGATTACTAATGATATCTTTGATAAATGAAGTTTACGAATAAGAATTAAAAATTACTTCATTCTGAATAACAAAAGAATAGGTTTTCATACCTAAATCTTTGACCTATTTATGACTCAAAAAAATACAGATACTGGGATTCCGGTAGTTTGGGTTAAAAAGACTGGACCAACCTTGCTGGGCTTACGCCTGTAGTTGGTCGACTTAATTTGTGTTTGTATTTTGTATTTGTCAGAAGGGATAACTAAATCTTTGTTGAAGTTTATGAAATATAACTCGCGAAAATAATTCCATTTTATAATATTTTATGCGATTATATGTAAATGATATTATCTAATTTTTACAAACATATTTCACATCATTAATTCATAGTAGAACCAATATAAATTAATATAAAATTACAGAACACTTTTAATTGACAATTTTGTGTGTCTGCTAGAATATTGTGCCCCAAACAAAGCTAATGTTCTTCATGTTCCTAAAATCTCAAGAGTAAACTATGATAAAATTAATAATTTTCTATTAAACTATGTATTTTCTTTTAACTCAAACTGCAATGATGTTGATACTTTATATGATAATTTTGCAAACGTACTAAGAAATATACTGTTCAACTATACTTACTATTTCAAGTTATCTAACTCTAAAACAAATAAAAACTGGATTAACGATGAAATATTGAAATTGGTTAAAAGAAAAACGTATCTTTATAAAAAACATAAAAAATATCCCTTTGATATTATTCACGAGCAAAATTATAGAGCTATACAAAAGGAATTAAAGGTCAAAATAAAAAACACTAAGCATAATTATTTCAAGTCTGAATTTTTAAAATGTAAAAGCATAAAAAAGCAATGGAATTTTGTAAATCAAATCACTAACTCTCGCTCAAGAGACAAAAAGCCTTTATCCAACAATCATGGGCTATTAGCAGAAAACATCAACCAGTTTTTTATAAATATGGGATCAAGCGCTTCATTTACAGAAAATTGTAATTACAAAACGTATTTAGCTAGTCAATTAAACACTTTCTTTCTTACTGGGACAACTGACCTGGAAACCTACAAAATAATACACTCCTTGGATGATAAAAAATCTCCTGGTTATGACAGAATCTCGTCAAAACTACTTAAAATAGTGGCTAACCATCATATCTCTGTCATTACAAAAATAATTAACCTATCCCTTTTAGAAGGTGGCTTCCCTTCATCTCTAAAAACTGCAATAGTTGTCCCTGTTCATAAATCTGGAGATATTAATGATTTTTCAAACTATCGACCAATTTCTCTTCTACCAGTTTTCTCTAAGGTTTTAGAAAAAATAGTGCACACCAGACTCTACGACTATTTGAAAACTTTCAAAATCATTTCTGAAAACCAATTCGGATTCATACCAGGCCTTGGTACTGAAAACGCACTATTAGCATTTACAAAATATAACTATAACAGTATAGACAAAAACTGTAAATCGGCTGCTGTATTCTTGGACATCTCTAAAGCTTTTGACAGCTTAGATCACGATATATTAATTGATAAACTATATTCTATTGGAATTCGCGGTGCTGGAATAAATTGGTTCACTTCTTATCTAAAAAATCGAAAACAGTTTGTAAGTTTTGGTGATTACAAAAGTAAACTTTTAAATATAAAATCTGGTGTACCACAAGGCTCAATCCTTGGACCATTATTATTTATCATATACATTAAGGATTTCTGTAAATTAAAAATAAAGGGCAAAATCATAACTTATGCTGATGACACAGTAATTTTATATTCATGTTCTAACTATGAAGATTTACAAAATCATATCAACGAAGATCTTTTAGTAATCAAAAAATGGTTTAACGCTAACAAACTGTCTATCAACACAAATAAAACTAAATTTATTAACTTTAGCATCTATGGACCATCTAAATCACTAAGTCTCTGTTTTCATCTCAATGAGTGTAAAGTTTTTGATTGTAAATGCCCCTCTCTCCAACAAGTAACAACTATTAGATACCTTGGATTATTCGTAGACTCAACTTTAAAATGGAAATCACATGTGAGCTATTTAACAAATAAACTTCGTTATGTTCTTTATAAATTTTATCACATAAAAAAAATCATAAATAGGAATTTTTTGTTGCAATTGTATCATTCTTGGGTAAACTCAATCTTAAGTTATGGTCTAATTGTCTGGGGAGGTGACTACTTAGAAAACATAAAACCTATAATAAAAATTCAAAATAAAATAATAAAGTTTTTGAATGGTAGTAACCAGTCAACAATAATAGATTTATACCGAAAATTGAATATATTACCGATTCGACATCTTTTTTTCTTTAAAACCATAATATGTTTTGTAAAATATGACCATGGTTCTGATTTACGAGATATTGGTTATGATTTACGATCAAAAAACCTATATTCCGTTCCTAAATCAAATAAAGAGATCTTTCATAAAAATTTTGTTTATCTATCACCTAAATTCTATAATTCTTTACCCGATGACTTGAAATCAGAGGGATCCCCAATTAAATTCAAAAAACAACTTAAACATTTTGGTAATGACAATAGATAAAATTGAAGATTTCTTCTGATTTTTTTTTCCTCACGAACGCTCTTTTTTAACCTAAATTTATCATACTGAAGCTCACCTTGCGGTGGTTCACTTGTATTTCAGTGTAATTTATTTACTTTTTCTTTTTTTTGTATTAAATATCTTCAAATATAATTTTCAAATGTAATATAATATACTTAAAATTATTTTAATTTTTACCTTTTATTAGTTACTCATATGGGTCACTGCGTTGACCCCTTAGTAACCCAAACCACTGTAATAATCTTTTTCTCCTTTTATTTCTTTATAGTATATGTGTTTTTTTTGTAATGTATATTTTGCAGTGTTTCTTTCTTGTTTCTTATGAACATTATTTTAATTTAAATGTGTATATGTGATAGTCTTTCTAAAGAATCGAAATACACAAGTTTCATCGGATTAAATCGACTATGTTTGTTTTCTCGATGAAACAGTTCATTGATTACTAATGATATCTTTGATAAATGAAGTTTACGAAAAACAATTAAAAATTACTTCATTCTGAATAACAAAAGAATAGGTTTTCATACCTAAATCTTTGAACTATTTATGACTCAAAAACATATATAATGAAATAAAAAAACGTTAAATAATAATGTCAACCTATCTCATCATGCACCTGCAAATGATTGATATCAAACTATTGCACCGGTGGGTGAAATAGAGATATGAGATTGCCGTATATCCTTCAAAAATAGTATACTACGAAAATAAACATAAAACATCAAGTGTTCTATACTTTTGTATACAAAGAATATTGTTTACTTTTCTTATCCTATCATACACTCATCGATAACTGCAAAAAAATCCTAAGAAGTCGGATCCTCATTCACTAAGGTGAGTGACATTTTAAGAGTTTCATCATAAAAAGTCTAATACAAATACCAATGTTTATCCAATAGTACATTTATACATAAATAAGGAAAAGAGCATGAATTTTTATAGTTCTTCATTACTTTATAAAAATTATGTAACATTTATCATTAAATAGTTAAAGGCTTTTGTAATAAAGTACTGCTATAAGTTTCTATGTAAAAAGTGGAGTAAATTTATATGTATATATGTTACGGGCAACGTGATTAATTGGGCATTATTAATAATGCCCAGAGAGGAGGCAGGCAAAGTGATAAATTTCATTCATAAATTTTATTGAATTTATCACATTGTCCGTAACATATACATCAATTAATGCAATTATTTAATATGTGGATCTGCAAATAAAAACAGCTTTCCGAGTTAAAGAAAAATAATTCAATAATTAAAATTGAATTCAAATTAATATTTTTACATGAAACAAACATTGGGTTTATTGAATTAATTTAGATGCTTTTTGTATGAACTGAAAATTTTCTAATAGCTTTTAATCTAGCACTCATCTTAAAATGTTTATTCTTTGTTCAAAACATTGAATTTTTCACGTTATCAGTTTCACCACAATAAAGTTATCGATATCTAAACAAAACTGTGTTTTTTTACATTCACAAAATATTTACAAAAAATATCAAGTTCGATATCTTTAAATAAGTTTTAAAATAAAATATAGGGTAATAAGTTTCAGAGAATAAAAATTTACTTGTTCAATTTTATTAAAAAAAATATCAAAACATATTGATATAAATTTGAAATTTATTGGTACATTATATCATGTTTTTATAAGATCTAATTTTAAAACTATTTTTATAACTAATTTGACTTAAAATGTTATTAAATAGGGATATTTTCATTTAAATTTTATGTAATCAAATAAAATATGCTTATTTGTTGTAATTTTATTATACGTATGTTTTTAGTTAAATATTATGTAATGAAGAAGGTATGATAAACGGTATAAACATGATAGGTAATAGTATGAAAATACCACATTCTATTGCACTAATTGGAAAAATTTAGATTATAAAACCCTTCTTAATAATGGGAAAAAGGTTTAAGATATTTAACTAAATTTTAATATACCAATCTATTTTTTTACCAAGATTTAATCTGCAAGAACACTCTTGATACGTTCACTGTAAAATTAGTTAATGAACTTCAAAATAACAAAAACCTTTTACACTTTAAAACTTGTATATTATACTCTTGTAACCTAACTTTGTTTTTTAAGATTATAAAAAACATTTTGGTAAATATTTTTATCTTATTACTTATTATCATAGAAAATAGTAATTTTTAGTAAAAAAATGACAATTATTGTTTTATTAATTTAGTTATGTATTAATTAACCTTATGTATATTTTTTAAATCTTAAATACTATTGAGAAGGAAAATAGGGTACACCTAAGCTTCGCTTAACTGAGATCAATTCAAAATACCTTTCAAAATACCAATATTCCCTTTAAAAACCTTATTCCATCAATTTAAAATACATTATTGCATTAAATGTATGCATTAAAAAGAAAATTATATAAATTTCGATAAAGAAGGTAATAAAAGTGAAGGCATGTTAATAAATTAATGCACAAGTAATAATTTATAATTTATATATTAAGCAATAGATTTTTTTAAATAGACTGGAATTTCCCTTAATAGCTATTCACGAGAGTTATGAATGATCAACACAATCGTCCCTTTATCTTATAACTAAAAGGGAGTGCCGACAAACTTCCGCCAAGCTTACACCAATTTATACAAAGTAAAAAAGAGCGAAAGTGATCAGATATCATTCATAACTTTCATTTGAAGTTTCCGATTTCAGTCTTTATCAAAATGAAAGACAAATCATATTTTAATAAAGCTCTTTCAACCATGTTGTCTCCATTCATTCGCAAATTAAAGGTCAGTTTCTCTAAGAAACACCGCCGGCCGGTGAGATTTTTTTGTAGTGACAGAAAGTCTGTGTTGTATTTATTCATTTAAATAGGAGTGTATCATAAGAAAACTAACTATTAACTCTTTTTCATGATTATAGGAAGTAATTCTTTAGGTTTAAATGTGCAATATACTTTAAATTCCCTACTGTGTCTACTGTATGAGGGAATCTTGTAAACTAAATTAACTGTCATAATAAATTGTACGTATGCTTCATACTTATATCCTTGATATTTTGAAACAGTGTCAATGGTTATAGTTACATTAAAGATAACTTTTATATCGTATATACATTTTATATAGTATACATTATCTATAGAGTATAAATTTTAAAATTTACTTCAAAATAGATCACATTAAAACATTTGTCTACCATGTCATGAATATGTTAAGAAAACAGTTTTGTGGGAGTCGCGTATTAGTATCACTCTTCTTAATTATTTAAAACTAATTATTTTTACTATCTTAATTATTTAAAAAATACAAAGTTTTTACCAACAACGAGTAAATATCATTTTGTTGAAAATTGAATTGGTATCAATAATAATACTTTTGACATTTTATGGCAGTCTTTATTGTTATAGAATTTTATAATCCTTCTCTTGGGAATTCAAATAGATAAGCTTTTGATTTTCATATTATGTGACTCATCTATTCACTTCAATTTTGCAAAGATTTAATGATTATTCAGTTATAAACGTAGTATCACATGATTCTTCGAAGTAATACTGTCACCATGTCAGACAATATCGATTTATATTGCATGCTCCTAGGGAACGTAAGAACTCTTACTCCTGAATTAAGACGTGGAAAATTAAAATCAAACTCAGCCTATAGAGCCTGAGCCTGAGCCTCAGCCTCAGCCTGAGCTATAAAACAAACTGGAGTGTCAACCTCCGATACTCTAACAAGCGATTGATCATGCCAGCGCGGAAGGTCACAATGCCCGGATTGCTCTAAGCAATCCGGGCAAGCTGGAAGCAAAGTTGGAAGAGCATTTCCATCTTTAATCCGCCCGTGCCTGTTTTTCAAAATATTATGAGCAAAATTTAGAATGGTCGTTTCAATCTGTGCATACAACTGTGCTACCAGATGGAGATATTTAAAAGAAGATGGAAATCCTTTCCGCGGTGTGATGCGGTTTCAGCACGCTAACTAGTCACTCCAGTTTGTTATATAGCTCAGTGACTCAGCCTAGACTAGACCTAGTGGCCTATCAGGCGATGCCCATCTCATCTCCGTTTCATCATCCTTTGGGCTGGGAGTGCTAATTACTTAGCTTATGTTCAGGCCGAGTAGCTAGCCCAAAGCTGGATCCCCAGTTGATTCCAAACAGAACTTGTTGCTCTTTTTATCGACCCTGGAAGGATGAAGGGCTAAGTCGACCCATGACCAGCTATCCCAAGCAGAAGCCTCAAGGCATCGAACTGACAAGGAGATGACCCGTACTTGGCATCACCGATTTGGTTCATTTTTGGTGTATGTGGTGTGAGTAGTGCACAACTAGGACATTAATTTGGGATAATATTAAGAAGCAGTTTTCAGAAATTTTGGAGAAAATCACGATTGAAAATTTAACGTGCTTTTATACGATCCCACAAACTGCCGCATGCTACGCAAGCATCCTACCTCAGCTCAAGTGGGGATTCAGTAACTTTAAAACTTAGGTATTGTGAATATGCCTCGTAGCCAGACATGCTGACCACTACACCACCGCGGCCACTTGGAAAGATAATATTGCGTATAATATTCGAAAGGGCTATAAAATATAATGTGTTTCACCCCATTAAAACTTTTAACACCATCGTGAACTCTTCAAATTGTTTGACAACTTTGATGGGAAGGAAAACCAACTTCTCTCAACAAGAATATCCTGTCGCACAAACGACTACAAATCAATATAACGCAAGACAGAAAGAAAGAACAATCAAAGTAAGAGCAGAGTAATCCTCACTCACCTTTTCTCCCTGGTGGTGGGGCAGTAACACCCGAGTCAACAGGACCCCCCGCTGACACCCATCAGCACCGGGATCTCGCATTAACGTCTGCGCAAAACCAACAGAATAAATCTCGCATTAAAAAAGTTTAACTTCAAGACCACTCCTACCCGATCAAGCTAAGTGACCCGTTCGCTTTTAAGAGGGCCGTAACTCAGATAGAGGTCTTCCTCCCTTTTTTGATGGCCCGTAAACCTTATCAACGAAATCGAAACTTAATGCTCTGGGAGACAGCAGTTAAATTTTGAAATACATTTTCTCCCTTTCCGATTGCGTTTACGACTTTATTTATCAAGAGACGTCTGGGGTCGGAAGAGACACTACAGCAGGTGGAAGGAGGGTTTTTTTTCATTAAGTTGGTGTGTTCTGATAAGGGGGCCGGATCATCCCTCTATAAACGGTCACGGGCCGGATATCTGTGAGGCTCTGACAGCGGTTCGGGACCGACAAATTTATCAACGTCGTACATCATCAGTTTCGAATAAAATACATCTTTGAGATAAATGAAGGGCCTGCGTCTTAAATCATGTAAGTTGTCCCGTCCCAAATGGTTCTTTTATCAGGACCCTGAGTTGGGTATGATCACTATTTACTTTTACAGTGTTTCGGATAGATAAGTAAAAGAAACTGGTTTTTGACTTCCAACAGGTTGGCAAATTTTTATGATCAGTAGAAAAAGCCAGAAAATGTAACGCTAAGTGTTTTTTTGCCTTGAGGTATGAAATATTCCTGTAATGATTTATTGAGGTTGTAAGATGAGATAAGCTTTAACAAGAAGTTGTGAGGGGAAATAATGAATCACTTATGAAAAAAATTCTTTAACACTTTTATCTTTCCCCAATGACAGAATGTAAGAACACCGTTTCGTTAAATGTATCTTGTCATTTTGTTGGTTGTTTCCGACTTAAATATGAGATGAAATATGTATGTCATTTTTGGACTTGATAAAAAGAAGGAACAAGTTACAGTTCATAAATGATAGCTTTGTTGTACTCAGTTTTTTGTTACAAATGAACTAAGACCACTCCTAAGATAAATTAGTTTATCTCATAAGTGATCAAAAACATTTTGTTTTTGAATATTTAATTTTTATCTATTTTCCAGAAGTGATTTAATATTGAGAATAATCTGGCGGTGCTGTTATCATTGCATGTTGGTTTAAAAGACGTATGTTCTTTATTTGAGGCATCAAAAATAAATAATTGCTCAAAAAATTGCGTTGTTAAACATTGAGAATCTAAAAGCGTATAACCATATCCATACGAGTATGTATTTCCTTTAACAATAATTTTTTGTGATAACCTTTTTTTATTGATTTCGATATGATACGCATCCTTTAATATAATATTAATGCATAATTGGATCGTCAGTTTGATAAAGGGAATAAGTCCAAATATCTAATTTTGAGAAAATTGATAATAAAAATCTCTATACATAACGGAATATTTGTTGTATAACCATCAAATTTATCTGGAAATTCAGGACCCCCTATTGGAAAAAAATTTTCTGGTATTCCATAAACCAGTATGAATTATACTGGATCCAGTATAAATGATACTGGATCCTGTATAATTCATACTGATAATTCATACTGGTTTATGGAATACCAGAAAATTTTTTCCAATAAGGGCCAATTTAGAAAAAATCGGAAATCATCGAAACAAATATATAACTACAATCAAAAGTATTTTACAGATAACAAAAGTTGATGGACTTATTGCCTTTTGTCAACCTTAAAAAATTTCAAGTCAAGAAAAATCTGAAAAAACACTTAAATTGACTTTTAAATTAAATTTATGCTTAGTTCTCAACACACTAAAGTAAGAAATAGAAAGATAAAAACAAATAAAATTTAATAATTATTATGAAACTGAGTCATTATAGCAGTATCCACGGAGTAAGTGAATATGGAGTCAAATAATCCCGTAGATGATAAAAAAAATTGAAAACACTTTTAAATTAAAACAAATTTTATTTTGGTTTGTATTTATATTTGGTAAGAAAACTTAACATATAGGAAGAAGTTAGGGATTACATTTCCTTCTAAAGGGAAATGGTTTTCATTCGATGGATTCAGGTAGACATTAATAAAATGATTTAGTTAATTATTGTTGGCTTTCACCGTTAATAACTTTCATTAGTCGTGTTAACGAAATTAACGGTATTTTTACATTTTACTCTCTTCTTTTCAACTAGGAGAAATTTAGGCAAGCATGAAATGAGGTATTTGCCTAAGTGAGGGATTTGCTTGATTTTATACTTTTTTGATACAATTTCGTTTAAAACTCCCAAAATTCTGATTTTTAAGTTCAAAAATGTGTTTTAAATAATTTAAAATTCAATTTTATTTTTGCCAAAACGTCAAAAAAGTCACGTTATCAGAAAACGGGCTTCTATTGGATGTGACATCACAGCGCATGAAAACCATTGTGTTTACTGTTTTCACGTGATCAGAAAACGGGCTTCTGTTATTGGATGTGACCTCACAGCGCATGATTTGGGATTCGAAAGTGTTTTCGCGCCGAAACAAAAAACGAAATTTCAAAAATTCATATCTCGAAACTAGGCTACGAAAATACTTGATGTAAACGTTATTCTTCATGGTTTTTTATCTACTATTTTAATAAAATTTAATCTCAAAACGGTAGAATAGGAAGGCAAATAAATTTTACTCGTCTTAAATTCTCACAAATATAGATCTCAAATTCACAAGATGCGATTTCGGCTTCCACCGGCAGATGCAAAGGAACATCTCGAGATGGAATCCAAACATGCCACTATCACCGCTAACAGGTGACAAAATTCGATAATGAAAAGCAAATAATGATTAGACGGATATGTTGGAGATCTTACAAGAATTTCGAGAGCAGGACGATGTTTGATAACTTTATCTGAGTTCTGCCCACGCGCTACCATTGTCACCTTCGAAAATAATCTCGGCAGACGAAAACTTGAGTGTTTGTAAAACCTCGCGCGCTCAACAGACAATATGGCGAGTTACATAAAAGCAATATCAATGCATGAAAACGATAATTCTCAAGATATTTAAAACAATATCGGGTTCATTTAGTTAAAAAGTGTTGGGACTTGGAACTCTGCACATTCACAACTATCTATAAATGACGCTCTAATCTATAAATCTATCTATAAATGGTGCTCTATAAAACTATCTATAAATGGTGTTTTCCTTTCTATCTCTAAAACTATCGATAAAAGTTCAACTATCTATAAAAGGTTTATAGTTGAAAATAAAAAGTTCCCCTTTCTTAAAGAGAAATAGAGCACAAGTACCTAATTAAATAAAGAAACATATTGAACAACCTGTATGAAAAATAATTATCGTTTATTATATCCTCAATAACAATCCTCCAATCAAAAGTTTAAGTATAGGAAATTAATGAGAAGCAAATAATCAAATATAACCTTTTCTTGTTCCTAAATCCACACCTACATAGTGTAATGTAGCACATTTTCCCTCAGCTTTTACTTTTATTTTGACTTGTTAGTAATTTAGTTCATATTTTAGAACTTTTAGAACTCAAATAACACACTTTTATTATAACATTTATAATTTCTTCACTATATCGCAGATGGTACATTGTTTTGAAACAAGGAGGTTCATGCCATGACATTTCTCATCTATGAAATCTTTATCCTAAACGTTTATGCATCCAAAACGTAAATACTTATTACTTGCCAAATTCATCTCTTTTTGGTGTGTTTATTTCAGATGTGCATATCTCACTAAGAATCATGCGGTGACAACCTCTAGAGAGTCTCTATCTTAACACTTGTTTCACCAACATTTATCTTTCGATCCAAACGAAGAAAAAAACCCTCATTACGTCCAACTGCTTTCTTTTCCACCTCCTTAATTTACGTTATCAAACACACACAAAACTCCCATTTCCACGAACGGCACCTCAAGAAACTCTCCAAAAAAATCACTGGTGCTAAAAGACATACTTATCAATGAGTAATGGCCTTTTTCTTAACATTTCCCAATCATTAAGTTTATCATTTCGTCAAAGAGACAGCCTGATGTCATCGCGTGGAAATAATACTCACATCGTGTATTATCCCAATCACAGACCCCGACAGGGCAGAGATTATAAACAAACAGCTTTCGCCAAAATGCACGATATCGGTTCCAGGAAAGACCGAAAAACTTCAATCACTCAATAACTTAAGATAATCCTCTGCATTCTGCCAGAGAGCTCTTCGCTGACAAGGGTGGAGACTATACTCTATTGCGGAGGTGGCTCTGATATTTGTTCCTATCCGGAGGAATCATAGAGCTAATATTTGAAGAGAGAGCATTTAGCATCTACTCCAATTGTGGCAATGGCTATCATTTTTCTTCTAGGTCTAGCACGCAGAGAAAAATCCTTACAGAGGGTCCAAAACGATATTTTCAAAAGTTGGATAGATGTGAGTGCGCCACGAGGAACTATAAATGATTGACAGAGAGATCGGCAGTACATTTTGGTGACCAAACCTGTTATTGGCTGTCACTCAATCTACCATTATCGAAGGAGAAGGAAAAAAGTTTTACTCGCCCAATCTGGCTTTTTCCCCGCCTCCCCGTGACGTAGATGCGATCCCAGCTCCAAAAAAGCCCCACATCCATCCAACTTTTCGATTTTCATTATCTCCTATGGCCACGGACTCGCTGTTCTCGTACTCTGTGGTTTAGCAAAAGAAGTGCATCGTTGGAGATTAATCACAACAACCTCACAAATCCAACAACATTCAGACACTTAGGTCCAAATGCCAAACCTCTTGTCACCAACTTTATTTTCAACTTTGATCACTGAAGCAACCATATATTTCTTCGAATAAATACTGCTTTATACCTACTAATCAGAATTTTTTAAACTGAATTTCATACTTCTTATATTAAAAATAAGTGCATCGAACGGTTAAACGATTTTTTACTCGCCACTCTATTCCTTCTTTGTTACCATGGTTTCGAAACATGGTATTTTTTTCCTCGCCAAACCAGTACGCTTCAGTAATGAAAATAACATTTTATAAAATAAAATTTATTCACCATTGTCGAGTTGGTGAGCTGAAATTTCGGGCCTTGCCTCAATAACTGTGTGAAAATAAGAGTTTTTGCTTGATACATCGTTACCGAGTGACGAAGTTAAAGAAGTGTGACCATGATATGCCAATTCGAAGTTCAGTGAGTATAGGAGTGTTTACGTCACATAATGTTGATAATTTTTTTTTCATAAAAGTTTCCTCTAATGAGCACCATAAAGTGACAGTAAAAGTCCCTCCTTAAAAAACAATGATCTTTTAAAATCATTTCAAACAAACAACCAACATGGAAGGAAGATGGGGAATTTGTTTTCCGTTAAACAATTCGTCATTTTTCCTCTCATGAAGAATAATTTTCGGTTCCTTTCCTGATCATTTTCTAGGAAGAGACAGAGAGAGTACATGTTTTCTATGGAACTTTTCACTGTACGAATTTCTCTTCGCCACTCACCAAGAAGATAGACATGGTGGTGACTTATCAAAAGCTCCTCCTGTGTGCATCTTCTCTACTAGACTAACACTTTGTTCCTATCAGAGGCCCTAATGGTTGAAAGAGCAGTCCAGATAAGTTGATGGACAGCCTGTTGGCCTGTGTGTGTAGGATTCAGATAGCTGGTGGTTGTGATTTCGGCAGCGAGTGTTGCACCCTTGTCTTAATAGTGTAGTCGATTAACGTAATGGAATGGCGGAGTGATGTTTTGAGAGGGTGTTGCACGTGTGCTCTTGGACTTTGGTTCAACCGAATTACACAAGCTGTGTCATGGGAAATCCTTTTCATATGGATTATATAAAATTTACCTGAAAGTCAATAGCAGTCTGGAAATCTCTTTGCATAAAAAGTTCTTGAGTTTCAATCATAGATGGAGATTAGTGTGTGAGGAATATTTGAGCATCTCTTAAAATGCTTTTGTTTATTAAACTTTGAAAAGTTTTATTCAAATTCACAGAGGCATTTTTGGTTTTTGCAAAGCATTGGAGTGAATGTATTCCATATTCCATGGGCATTGTTAATGGGATGTGGAAAAAAACTGATAAAAATTTTGTTATTTCTGTTCTATATCCTTTTTTATGGTAATCAGGTTGCCTAAACAAAGTTTGATTTATATAAAGATCAACTTGACATTAAAATAAGATGATACTAATTTGGGAACTTCGTTATAACATAAGACTTTTGGATATTTCATAGTTTTGTTTTTAAATAAATATATGAAAAATATGTAGAATAAAGAAGCATCATAGAATAAAGATGGCACAGTTCAATCATTGACACAACAATACATGAACCTATTATACAAGGGATAAATAAAGCTTTTAATCGCTCCAAAAAAATTCCTAACTAATAACCGATTTTGAAATAACTTTAAATAATCTTTCTACTTTAAAAATAATGCAAGATTTTACCAAACAAAGAAAGGAAAAGGAAAACCTCCGGTAGAGAAATAACTCATATATTTTCCCCTTAGTAATACAGAAAAAAATCAAGAAAACATTTTTAAACGTGCACAAACAAATAAAACTTAATTAGAAACATGTCCTCAAGATTCATACTACACACTCACTTCCCCAAAAATGATTGAGATCCTTTCGGATGTTAATAGATTGAACCCATATAAAGTTGCTACTACAACTATATCTCATTCCAACACTGTGAGGGCTTTCTTTTTTAAACTTGTCGCACATGCAAAAGAGGAAAAAAATTCAGACCGTTACCTTCTTCTTGTCCCAGCCAGACGAATAAGGAGGGTTAATCAGCCTCGGATCGCATTCTCACGCGTATCGCTGCCTCGTTAGACGAGTGACAGGCGCTCAACGACAGTCGGAGAAAGAGTCGCCGACGCAAGGGCCCGACTGCAAATTGTGGCCCTTCCTTAGGACTTAGGATCAAACTCGTAGAGAAAGATTAGAAGCCATATTCACAGCTATCAGTGTCGAGGTTAACCAGCAGCTAAAGAAAGAACAATTATAATTTCGCTGACTCTGATTGGCGGAATCCTTTTTTTAACAAGGATTTAACATCGACGCGGATGGCTGAGAATATGGCTGTAAGTGAGAGGCTTGACACCCTTGAGATGCTTTTGTAAGATTTCTTTTCGCAAAAAATAAAAATGCTTTCTATTTTAGTAAGATAAAGAACGAAAGAGATAATTAATTATACAAAAATTAAGATGTTAAAATAATATATAAAATATAATAATATCTAAATATATATAATAAAGATATAAAAATATTAAGATCTGTTTCAGTATAAAAACTCATAATTTGTACTATTTTGAGAAAATTTTGTAAAATTACTCTTTTACCCCATTATACTATTTCCCTATCTTACCCTACACATATTATAATTTATTGGATGTGTAAATATTTTAATTTCTATTATATATCTCGCTCTCTCATTGGCGCAACAGCCCTAGTGAGCCAAGGCCTACGATGCCCATCTTCGTTTTCGTGACCGTGGGGCCCTGGGGTGCAAGTTGTTAGGCATGTGCCCCGGTTAGGTGGTCATTCTAACGCGAGACCCCCAGTGTTTAGTTCCCAAGCAAGCTTGGTCCTCATTTTATCGACCCACTGAAGGGATGAAAGGCTGAGTGGACCTTGCCCAGTCCTGGATTTGAACCCCGGACCTGTGGTGTGGAAGCGCGGAGCACTACCACTGAGCCACTGGGCTCTTTTTCTATTATATAGGATGGTTTTTAATCTATTCCAGGCAGGGTTTTTCAGCTAGGGAAAAATTTCCTATCACTAAAAAGTTAAACTGGAGTAAAAAAGCTTAAACGAAATGATGAAACAAATTGGTTATCTTAGCTGGAAAAAATAACTGTTAGAAACTCCCCAAAAAAGAAACTCAATGCCTTTCCCTGAACTATTTTATACTAATTCATCTTTTGGTATTAGTATCGTTTCAGTTTTAAATTCGTCTTATTTTAAATGTTTTAAAATAATTTAGTAACCTGTGTGTGAACAGTTATATAGATAGTTTAAATATTACATAGATTTCCTTTATTAATTGAACAATAATATTTACAGCTGCATTTCATCATCACTGCATTTATTACCTACTTTCATTCTAGAATGTATTAAAGATGTCGGATTAGAAAAGTTACAAAAATAATTCCCTCAAGTGCAACCACCCCAAAAAATATGGTCATGATATTTTTCCTTACAATTTAACACTCATATCATTGTAATTTATTAAAAGAGCTGCTTCTCTCATTAAATCCCAAAGATCCTTGAAACCGCGCTCGGCCATTAATCGAGCCCATTCACGGCCCATCCGAGAATGAAAATAGAAGAAACAAAACATTAAACATCATAAAACCCCCTCACATCCACATCTGGAACTCCGGAGACGGTATTTACGTTATTAAAAACCCGCCATTCAGACTGATATATTGATTGTTATCGTTGCGCTCTTTCTTTTTTATTCATTTCGCCGCCTCGAATAAACAGAAACCCGCCGCCTACACCGCTATAAGGGCCCCGGGGCCCCTCGGCGTATTAAAAAGGGGGTCGAGAATGACCCCTTGTCAACGGAGCGAGCACCCTAATGAGGGCGGATGAACGTCGCCAGCGATTAGCGCATGCGGAAGTGTGCCAGTCGGAGAAATAACAGAAATAACAATAACAGGTCGAGGTTAAAACATGGAGTAAGAAGGGGTAGAGCGAGCATCATACACGGCATGATGCGGTTTTGCATTGGTTTTCCAAATGGGTAAGCTTATAAAGCAGCATTAAATGTAAAATTTCTTGCCTGTTAAATTTTGAACAAATATGTACTCCATTAATTTGATGATTTTCAGTCAAGATTAACTTAACAGTCAACATTAACAGTCACTTAACAGATTAACTAACAACAGTCACTAACAACAACTAACAGATTAACTTAACAGTCAAGATTCAGTCAAGATTAAACGACCCAGACAGGATTTCAGGACATTTTATCTACATAAAAAGTGGGCAATTTGGCGTCAGGAATGAACACAATCACTTCAATAGTAAAAAAAAATGTCCCGAAATCCTGTCTGGGTCGTTTAATCTTGACTGAAAATCATGAAATTAATGGAGTACATATTTGTTCAAAATTTATCAGGCAAGAAATTTTACATTTAATGCTGCTTTATAAGTTTACCCTTTTGGAAAACAACTGCAAAAACGCATCATGCCGTGTGAAAACTCAAGCTGTAAGTATATTTTCTCTTATAGATGCTTTTATAAAGAAGAGTCAGCAATAATCTATCCCCAAGCAAACAAAAATCTTCTTGAAAAGCGATTTCTTTCCAAATAATCATCTGAGAAGGGGTAGTTGGTGTCAAAAAGAAGTTACATATTGCATAAGTGATACATGATAGAATATGGTTTTCGCCTCATGTCAAAGGCAAATCCAGGAGAAGGCGCTATGAGACTGCAGCCCAGAATTAAAAAACATATTTCAATTTTAGATTTATTCAATTATTTGATTTTTCCCACTTTTTTCATGAAAACAGATAGTAATAGGAACTAATGATGCTACTTTAAGATAAATCCTCTTTAAAGTTTGAAAATCAAATCCTTTTAAAAGAAGAAAGTCATGACAATATACACTTCTTAGGTATCTCTCAGCCCTCCCCCCATAAAAAAAAATCATGAATTCTCTACGGCCTCATATCATTTAAATATCATTCGGCCCTTAATTTTTAGAAAAATCTAAATTTAAATATTATGGTGATGTTTTTCACTGTTATTGCGTCCTCCAAACACCTCTCAACAATGAAATCTTATATCGATCCACTCGTATAAAAAAACCACAAACCAAAAAATCCATTTTCAACGACAAGCGTTACATTGCCACTATCTGCGTCGGCCACGCAGGGTCTCGGCAGACGCGCGCTCTGTTCTCCCCCTGTACGCGTTGAAGCGCCGATGACACCTCCGATGATGCTGGAAGAGGATGGAGAGGAGCAAAAAAGAAGAGGAAAGAGATACGGGGGAGGCGCGTTGTTTGTAGCGGGGAATCGAATACTGGTGCTTGTCGGGTGTCGTGTAAACAGGGGTCGAGTTTCTTCGCAGAATCGCTCTGTGCCACTTTTCGAACCTTCTTTTTTTTTCGTTGAAGTTTTTAATGAGAAAGGTGGGTCGTTAGCAAAAAAGGATGGTCGTGGTCGTTGTTGTTTTTGTCCCGTGCGTGTCGGATTAATCGCGTTGGATTATTTGCTTTTACATTTTAACACTCGGTTCGTACACGGGTTCGGCTCATGTTTTTTGACCACTTGTTGATTGCTGTGGATGAGGTCGGGATCCGTATTACAGAAGTGGTGGGTGGTAATAACATGGTGGAGGTTTTTGAAGTTTAGAGATGTGAGTTGTTTTAGAGTGTATGATGTAAAAGCTTTAGCACACAACTTTATATGCGTTTTTATACAAGAGATATACCACGTAAAGTGTTAAGTATTTTTACCCCAATTAAAACTTTCATAAAACCTATTTTTGATTTCATATCAGCATGACTTAAGGGGACATGGTTCCTTTTTGGCTAAAATCTTTATATTCATTGTTATTTGATACTTTTGCTGGTAATATATGTATTTGCCTTACATAAGATGCATTGCAAGTTGAAAATACTAAAAAATTGAAAATTTATTAGTTTTTTTTAAAAACTTAAGATTTAAGAGGTTTTTAAAATGCTACTCCTCCTACAATAATTGACTTACACTCATAAAATTTTGTATTTAAGTACCTCAATCTATGTACAGTAAAAGCTAGTATCGGTTAAGGGTTTGTACTATTTTAAATAAATAAAAATATTGTTTTTCTTTCATCACTTTAAAAAAAACCTAAAAAAACTGAAAATCAAAATTCAGTAATTTTTAAAAAAATCTACCATGAATATCCTTAAACCCATACTACGTTTTATTAAACCCACTTCCAGTAATAACCAGAAAAAGTTTCAAGATATTTGGTGCTATAGATAAAAAGGCTTAGCATTTTAAACGACGAAAACGTGGTTCTGAGAAAAGCAGACTTGAAGTTTCCAATATCCATAGAGAAGTGAATACGATGAAACATAAAATTAGCCATAACTTGGATAATTTTCAATAAAAAGTTTCAAAATGTTGTAGGATTATAGACAAATGCATATACATTAGTTTTAATGAAAACATTTTTTTTCGAATTTTAGTCAAAAAAAGGTACCATGTCCCCTTAAACATTGAAAATCAGAAAAAATATAAACACTTATTTTACAATGTATAGTGGGTTTTCTAACTTCACGAAAATGGGTTTCGCGTGCTTTTTCGTGATTATGCTTAGTGAAAATAGCCATTTTGTTCCTTAAAATCTGTAGTTTACGAATCGCGATGGTGGACACTTCGGGTCTGCGCCAGGGGATGGTGAGAGGCGCAGAAGTGGAAAATCGACGAGTTTCAATTTTGTGTTGTTTGGAGTCAAAATGGTTCCTTTTACTTTTTTAATTTGCTCAAATGCTCCATAATACGAGAGAGGCGAGGGAGGACTAACAGGACATAGAGTTTGGAAAGGATCAGTTCACTCCAGTAGAAGGGGTGGAAGGATAAAGTGGAACGTAAAAATTGGTAAGCCTATTTTCTCTGAGGCGCAGGCTTATAGTCGTCCATTAACGTAATGAAAGGTGCCATTCTTTTCCTTATTTTCAGGCGAGAAATAATTGCGATAGTAGAAATCTGGCAACGCTCACTAGGGGCAGGGAGAGGGGCAGGAAAAAATTACGAAAATCAGCAATATCTCTTGAAAAATAATTTCTTTTCTGCACCAACTGCGGTTGAATGTTTTGTAAATTGACACCAAAAATGGGTAAAATGCATTAAACCGATTTTCGAACGATTCTTCTACTTAAAATAGGGCCTGAAAGGTGTAGAAAAAAATAAGGGGAAATTCTCAACTTTTAAGTCTTTTAAAAACTTATTTTTACTCGTGAAGAAGCACTAATTTCAGGCTAATTTTTCCCTTTATACACTTAAGAATACGAAATACCATCGTTGATATCTGGGACCTGCGATTAAGGAGGGGGCAGGGACAGAAAAAAATATTCCTGTTTTTATACTCTTCGTGAGAGTAAAATTCAAAATTTTCTACTTTTAGTAGAGTCATAAGTGGTGCAAATAAAGAAGATAGATACCTGACATGTCTAACAGCCCGTTAGAAAAGAGTTTCTCCCATTGGAAGGTGAAATGGAAGGGTTAAGCGGAACATGAGGAATTATATGGGATGTTTTGAAAAAAATTGTGTCTATTTTAGTGAAATAATGTAGAAATCTATTTGAGCAGGTTCTATGTAATCTGTAGAACTGGAAATGCGACAATAAGTAACTTTCATTCTCGACCGAGGATAATAATTGGGGCAGAAAAAAAGTTAAAATTATACTTTACTGAGAAAAAGAGTATTTATCCTGTTTAAAAGGTTTTATGGACTGAAATTTTTGATTGGGGTCACTCATGGTGGCCTATCCTGAGAAGCATAAACTCATGTTTGGGGATTGAATGGATGAAATGGAATACTAATTCGATTTTTTGACAAATGGCGTGAAATTTCTTGGAAGAGAGTGATAATAAACAAATCGATTCCTCTTTCCAACTCTCTCGAATGGGTTACCCGACAATGAAATTTGGGAATCAAGACAAGGGTCCGTGGTCGGCGCAGAAAAATTTTATACATTAAATTTTAGTTTGTATAATTGTGTCAAATAAGATAAAATATCCCTAAAATAAGAAATTTCATAGCAGATATGAAGGAGACCCATGTTAAAACTGTTTCTTGGAGGGTAAGAGGATAAAATAGAATATTAGGGGGTATTACATTTTACTATTTTACTAAAAAGTGAGTATTTCTCGCAAAAATTGCATTAATAGGATTCGATTTTCCAATTTTACTCCATGGAATATGATACGTATAAGATAAATCTGCAGTATTAGGAAGGGGAAGGTTAGTTGGGCAAAAAAACCCGGTAATTATTACAAATTTAAGACATTTAATTATTTCTCAAAAAATTAGAATATTATAAAGTTTTTTGTCTTAATTTTGTAATAATTACAGGTTTTTTTTGCCCAACTAACCTTCCCCTGCCTAATACTACAGATTTATCTTATACGTATCATATTCAATGGAGTAAAATTGGAAAATCGAATCCTTTTAATGCAATTTTTGCGAGAAATACTCACTTTTTAGTAAAATAGTAAAATGTTATACCCCCTAATATTCTATTTTATCCTCTTACCCTCCAAGAAACAGTTTTAACATGGGTCTCCTTCATATCTGCTATGAAATTTCTTATTTTAGGGATATTTTATCTTATTTAGACACAATTATACAAACTAAAATTTAATGTATAAAATTTTTCTGCGCCGACCACGGACCCTTGTCTTGATTCCCAAATTTCATTGTCGGGTAACCCATTCGAGAGAGTTGGAAAGAGGAATCGATTTGTTTATTATCACTCTCTTCCAAGAAATTTCACGCCATTTGTCAAAAAATCGAATTAGTATTCCATTTCATCCATTCAACCCCCAAAGATGAGTTTATGCTTCTCAGGATAGGCCACCATGAGTGACCCCAATCAAAAAATTCAGTCCATAAAACCTTTTAAACAGGATAAATACTCTTTTTCTCAGTAAAGTATAATTTTAACTTTTTTCTGCCCCAATTATTATCCTCGGTCGAGAATGAAAGTTACTTATTGTCGCATTTCCAGTTCTACAGATTACATAGAACCTGCTCAAATAGATTTCTACATTATTTCACTAAAATAGACACAATTTTTTTCAAAACATCCCATATACTTCCTCATGTTCCGCTTAACCCTTCCATTTCACCTTCCAATGGGAGGAACTCTTTTCTAACGGGCTGTTAGACATGTCAGGTATCTATCTTCTTTATTTGCACCACTTATGACTCTACTAAAAGTAGAAAATTTTGAATTTCACTCCCACGAAGAGTATAAAAACAGGAATATTTTTTTCTGCCCCTGCCCCCCTCCTTAATCGCAGGT
This sequence comes from Tetragnatha versicolor, assembly GCA_024610705.1. Lineage (NCBI taxonomy): Eukaryota > Metazoa > Arthropoda > Arachnida > Araneae > Tetragnathidae > Tetragnatha > Tetragnatha versicolor. Next base: position 1,493,889 of record JANDEH010000005.1, on the reverse strand, counting down.
CCCAGATATCAACGATGGTATTTCGTATTCTTAAGTGTATAAAGGGAAAAATTAGCTTGAAATTAGTGCTTCTTCACGAGTAAAAATAAGTTTTTAAAAGACTTAAAAGTTGAGAATTTCCCCTTATTTTTTTCTACACCTTTCAGGCCCTATTTTAAGTAGAAGAATCGTTCGAAAATCGGTTTAATGCATTTTACCCATTTTTGGTGTCAATTTACAAAACATTCAACCGCAGTTGGTGCAGAAAAGAAATTATTTTTCAGGAGATATTGCTGATTTTCGTAATTTTTTCCTGCCCCTCTCCCTGCCCCTAGTGAGCGTTGCCAGATTTCTACTATCGCAATTATTTCTCGCCTGAAAATAAGGAAAATAATGGCACCTTTCATTACGTTAATGGACGACTATAAGCCTGCGCCTCAGAGAAAATAGGCTTACCAATTTTTACGTTCCACTTTATCCTTCCACCCCTTCTACTGGAGTGAACTGATCCTTTCCAAACTCTATGTCCCGTTAGTCCTCCCTCGCCTCTCTCGTATTATGGGGCATTTGAGCAAATTAAAAAAGTAAAAGGAACCATTTTGACTCCAAACAACACAAAATTGAAACTCGTCGATTTTCCACTTCTGCGGCTCTCACCATCCCCTGGCGCAGACCCGAAGTGTCCACCATCACGATTCGTAAACTACAGATTTTAAGGAACAAAATGGCTATTTTCACTAAGCATAATCACGAAAAAGCACGCGAAATCAAGTTAGAAAACCCCCTAGTAGTATGAATAACAATTCAGCATTAGACCTACCCAAATCCAATAACCAACAATTGAATACCTGGCTGGAAAAACGTTGCATTGTAGAGGAAGTTCAATTTTACAGGAGCGCTTCCAACATGAAACGTTTTTCCACCAAACCCAGGCATGATTCCCACCTTTCTAGCGCATTATATGCTATCTAACGGTTTGAAGACTTACTACTTCAAGGTTGGATTCGATCAAGAAAGAGACAACACAGATCGTTTATCCATCAAAAATCGACTTTGTGAAGAAAACGACATGTAACGTTTTTCCAGCCACCCATTCAATTTGTATATAAAATGAAGGCCAACTAACTTTCTATGTCTACAACGACGGAAAATGTTTTTGGTTTGAAATTTCACAAAGAATTTTTGTGACAACTTTTGATCTATTCAAGAACAACCCTGAAAAATGCGTCTATTTTTCTTTGCCAGACTAATTCTAAAACCCGTGTTTTACTGCTCTTTTGTACATTAAAGCGAAAACCATGAAAAAGACTAATGAACAATGAACATAGGACGATCAGAAACTACAACGGAAAGGGAGAAACCCACATCAGATACAAAGCATGCCGCAGAAAAACCAGCTGTCGGCATCTGATACGACTGCCAAGTGGTTATTATAAGTGCATAACGTTGATCGATTCACCATAACTTTGTAGGGAAAGTAATAAAAGTGATTTTTTCGCATCAGATAATTACGAAACTAAACGCAATGGACGACTCGACACAGTGTGTACATGTCCCAAAATCCCGCATATCGCGAAGACAAAAGTCCCTCTGAACTCCCACGGTGGCCGTCGCGAGGCGTCAAGTCGCAGATGTCTCGCCTCTCTCCTCAAAGGAGTGACAGCTCTCGCGGATCACCAGAAAGAGTGGAAAAAACCTCTCTTTGTCGGTGGTGGGCCAAATGAGAGCCCGATTGTCTTTGTCACTCGACAACATGTGCCACATCGGGCGATTACAAAGGCCCTTGCTGTCGGAGGCCACTTTGTTTGGGACGAGTTACGTCACGCATCATTAATACACTTCACTTGAATCTGGGCGAGAGACAAAGGGAGCGCTTTTTCTCGCCGCGTGTAAAATAGATAAGCCCAATTTATTCGCAGTTTGTTGTGGCTCTTTTTACCCCTCGCTTTATTATTGTAACATGATTGAGTCGAGTTTTGGGAAATGTGTGCTTTTGTGAGCGAAGGAGTGGTTTATCGTCCGAGATGATTTTTCAGAGGCGTTGAAGCAAATTTGAAGGATTTGCGTGATTTTTTTTGAGCTAGGTGGATTTTGTGAGGGAAAGCTATTAGCTTTCTGTGACAAGGTGGGATAAAAAGGTCTAGAATTATAGATAAGATATTCCTCCTTATACGTAAAGCTTTGATGATTAGTTGTCAGTCGTGGAGGTTTTCCATTTAACATGTCTTTTGTATCTATCCCATTTTTCAGTGTTCAAGTGATGAATTATTCTCTTCAAAATTTTCTTCAACAACAATTACTACTTTTTATGCCAATAGATTGTTTGAAGAGTTGGACCGTAAGGTTCAGTTTTTTATGAGTCTAGGCAAATTCTTAAATTTATCTCGTAGTATTTTTTGTGTACCATCTTACTAATAATGTTTGAGGTTCGAAGCTTTAATTACAGGGCCAAAAAAATGCTTATCTATTAACCAGGAAATGGAAGTTAAAAAATTGTTTTACCAAAATTAAAATAAGAACCAATTTTCCTAACAGGTCTTTAACTACCTAGGAAAAATAGTAAACATGTGTGTATTTTATATTCCATGACCAATCATCCTTTCTGACATTTGTATCATTTATATACAAATAATCGTACGAATATATCTTTTAGATGTTTATTATTCTTATCGATAAAGAAATAACAGGGAATTGATAGTGTAAAACAGAAAACTGTATGTAAATAAAAATATTTTTTGTAACTAATAGTAACAAACAATTTTACCTCAATAATAATCAAGTTTAAAAGTATCTCTACTTATTAGTTTTCAAACTGCATTGGGTGAACATAGACTTGAAGATACTGAAAAAATAAAGTTTATGTTTCTATTTGCAAAAAAGAACTTTATATACGTAAGGTTTAATCTTTTTTTCTATATTTATGGTCCACACAGTTACTTCAGCCATAAGTATACATTCATTACCTATACCCTTCATTATTTATACCCTTAGGTTAACCTTAAGATATTTGAGACCATAAATAACCGTAACCCTTTCTTTAAAGTAAGTAACTTCACCCACTTTGTTGTGATCAGCATAACGGACAACTATCCCATCATCAATAAAGATTAACTGAAAAAACAGACGAAAAGCTCCCAAAAGAGCATTAAGTACCAGTGGAAGTCCTTGCACGACTGCTAACAAACCGAAATTGAAAAATGGAACCTCGGTGACAGCCGAATAAGTCAAATGTCAAGCCCGAAACAGCACTCCAACAATCAAGAGAAAGGTGATCCGGGCGGTCCCGAACCCGATCCCAAGATCATAACTTCGTCATTCCCGCTGCAGCATCAGATAAATCAAAAATTACCCGACTAATACACCTGAGTTATCGGACAGGAGGAATCTGTGCTTGCATGTCCGTCGCATACGTCTTTGACAAAACTTTTCCGTCTTCGGGAAAGAGTCTATTTGTCAAGAGACGGGACGTGCGTTGCGCTATGGACTCGTGTATTTGTCAAAAGACGAAATTTTTAGTGCTCGCGTCCTCCTTTTGTCACTGTCAAGCGGTCAAGGGATTCTAATGCGTTACCGGCGGTCGGACAGTTTTATTTCTGGGTACCGAAAGCATGTGTCGCGATGTGAGAGATATGCTGACCTTATCTTGTCCATCTGTCCCCGTGGAATTTTATACTCTCTCCGTTGTGTCTTATGGGACGCTCTTAACCTTGCCATTTGTCGAGGACGAGGTGATGTGTTGGGAGCAATGAGATGTCGTTTATTCCTTTATCGAAATGATTTGTCTCGGGTGAGTGTGGGAGGGAGGGTCACATAATTTCAGAGTGTGTGCGTCTTATCGGAGAGGTGCTCCTTTATCCTTTGATAAAGCGTATTTATTACATTGTTTCTGGTATCTTATCGAGGTTTTCTGAAGCAATTTGGATGAGCTGTGGCTGATATTAAGGATCTGATGGATCTTTAACTTGCTGTCGAGGTTTCAATTAGTTTCTAGCACCTGAAGCTCTGGATGGAGCGAGTCACTCTTCGTTCAAGTAGCGACATGCTCAATCGCCCGCCATTATGGGGACAAGCGTTACTCTCTCCTAACTGTAAACAATGAATATTCTTGTTTTTTTAATAATATTTATTTAACAATGTTAACATTACCGCTATAATAATAATAATTTTTAATGGCAATCGCTATTAAAATCAAAGTTGAATAAGTAAACAGGGGCCGTTCAAATATTATGTAAGCACTGACTGTTTTGGTCATTTTTAACCCCCCTCCCCCCTTGTCAGCAAAGATAAGCAAACCTCAAACCCCCCACCATAATTACGTAAGAAACTGCTGTGAAAAATTTTTAAAATATTATTTTTGAAATTATGGAAAAAATTGAAGAAAGGTAGTCATGATGTATGCCAAAAGAAAGAGATTAAAATAATAAACAAAATGAGCCCAATTTCATGTTTTTAAGTTAAATAGTTCCAGAGTTATGGCTTCTACTAATGCAAGAAAAACAACTTTACAATATTTGCAAGTATTTAAATATAAAATATATAATTTTTTTACATTATATATCAAAGAGGAACATATCTTGTCATACATTTTATGTAGAATAATACATGCTTTTTATTTCCTTTAACTTCTTTTCATGAATTATCTTTTGTGAGTTTTAAGGTAACATACATTTTATGAATTAATTCGTTATAGAATCTTAACACTTGTATTAAATGTAAAATTATTTTTAACATAATTTCAAATTAATAAGTAATTTTAATTTATTATTGTTTATCAAACATAAGGAATTACAACTGAGCGAAACATTTTAAAGAGTATTTTTTATCTTAAAAGTTTTGTCAATTCTGTTCCTCTAATATACCCTTTTTTGACTTTTCCTATTCAACTAATTCAAATGCAATCTTTATTGTGATACAAATAGAAAAGATGTAGTAATAGAACAGTAATTCCTCTATTCTTATAAATACTATCTTGATGTAAGAGGTACAGATTCTCCCTCCTCTCTCCTAAAGGCGGATTTAAGAGTTAATTTTCAACTAAAAATAGAAGTATTTAGGTATGTTCAAAGATATAATTGATGTCTTGCTATTGAAGTCAAAACTTCAATAAACAAATTTAGGAAATAATGTTTGTTATAATATATGTTTTGTATCAGGGTATTTGGTAGAAACATGGCAAAATAAGAATTTTTAGATTTGTATAACTACCCAATGTTTTGATAGCAAACTAGTCTTTGATAATATCCCTCTTATTTTATTAGAACAGTAATAGTATCAATCGCAGAGTTGCCCGATTTCGTCACTTTTTTGCCCCAGTGAACCCCTGAGATCTCTCCTTTCCCATTTTAAAGCTGCTTTGATGCCAAAGAAACGAGGTAAAAAAACGTGACCTTGATACGCCTATTCTAAACACAAGGAGTACATAAATTTATACATAAGAAGTATAGTAATATGTAATTAATATATTACACAATTTTCTTAATTATTATATAAAAATAAAGAAATAATATGACTTGATTATTTTGATAGATTTTTCTTTATTTCGATGTAAATGATATTTCTATCAATGATTTCTTTATTTTGATGTCCTCTTTTAAAATAATTTATGAAACCCTATCTAATTAACGATAAAACTTGTGTTTATTTTAAAAGTATTTTTTACAAAGCATTCTTACTTCTGCTTAAAAGACCAGCTTTGAGATGAAAACGACAAAAAGGTGAAATTTCAGAAAACTCTTTTTTTCTAATAATGAAGGAATGAGTTGAGTATTAGTCACTAACCCTTAAAAACTACTGCTTAAAATATCAAACAACAATTTACAACGTAAATCTTCAAAACTGAGTAAAAAAGTACTCAAACTGGCTCTGATCCAAATGTACTCAAATTTGAAAACATGAATACGTTCATTTCTAAAAATGTGCTAATGTGCACACTCAAAAACGAAACATTATCAGCTCATTTTCGAGTTCAAGCTCAAGATGTTTCATTTTTGAGTATGCACATTTTTAGAAATGACTACATTCATGTTTTCAAATTTGAGTACATTTGAATCAGAGCAAGTTTGAGTACTTTTTACTCAGTTTTGAGACTGTCGTTTTAAGAGTGTAAAAACCATCGTCTTTTGAAACATTACAACAAAAAACAACATCATACAACCAAAAACACTGAAAAACTTCACCTGTACAACAGAAGCAATAATCGACAGCTCCAGCAGATAAAGCAGGTACTCACCCGTCATATTGCGTCGTGTGGCGGGAGCGGCTCGAGTGGCTCTAACCTTTGGACCACGTGCCTGGGAGGGGGCAGCCAGGGATTGACACATTGACTCACTATCGCCTCCGCCCCCGCATCAGACCCCGCTCAATTCCATCCCCTACTCCCTATCTCCTGCGATGAAATAGATAGAGTCGGAAATGGCGGAGATCATTCAATCAAGGTGGAAGTTTGAGTTAAAAGTTTGCCGAAAGCTGTTCAACAAATTTTACCTCTTCTTTTTTTTATAATAGAGGTGATAATATCTTTCATTTAGATTTTGGGTCACTGAACACAAAAATCTCCATTAAAATTTACAATTGGCCCAGCGTTTTGAGTAATAAGGAAGTCGCATGTGTCAGATTTTCAAAAACAAACAAGTGTTCCGTATGGTTTTTTTGTATGGTAAAATAAAATACTAGTCAATTTTTCAAAAAAAAATCTACAGGTAATTAAATATTTTAATTTTAAAGTCTATAAAAAACACGTGACTGAAAACGTTTACTGTTTAAAATGTAAAGATGACGTCAACAATCATACCATCAACTCCATTGCTTTCAGACAATGTTTATTGTACGAAGACGTCAGATCCCAAACTCTTGGCGTTTTCGAGCGCTTTTAAAAAGGGGGTATTTGTTAATTTTTTGGCAATCAAAAAATTTCTCGATCGGCCTCACATTTTGTGTAGTTGCTTATTTTTGCAAGAAGAATCGATTAAAAAATTTAAAAAATCATGCAACTTCCTCATTTCACTATTTACATTTTGTACTAGGCAATAAGCTACAGATGAAAATGACATGGTACAATTTGCTTATTCCTTCCTATACGTTAAGTTGTTTTCCCTGTAGCGTTATTTGTTAATTACAAATAGTGAGATTACTTCACATGCATTATTAATAGTTAACAAAATGTAAATATTTAGTAGATTAAAACTTAGTGCTTCCAAATATAAACCGGTTTCGTGTTTTGTATTCACTTTATATCGTTTTAAGGAAACGCTGAACGTAAGTGGAATCTTCTTTCTTCTGATTTTTTAAGTTCTAAACGATTTATTCTACTGTCAACACATGACAAAGATTCGTTTGTCTTTTCACATCCTCCACAGATTTTCCATTCCAGGCAACTCTCCACAAAGGCCGTTTATCGTTGATATCTTATTGTGTCATTTGTCAACTTTTTGAACATTCACTACTTTTTTACTTTTTCTGCACTTCGTAACAATCGTCCTTTAATTGCACTACCTCTTTTTTTTACGTTTGCGTTTAGTATTTCTAAATAGATTGAAAATAGAGGACGTTTTTAGCTTAACGGACTTTATAAAAGCATTCGATTCTGTTAATTTTGGCATTTTGATGAGGAAACTTATTGATTTTGGATTGAGTGGTGAGTTGGTAAAGTGGATTTATTCTTATTTAATTAATAGACACTTAGTTGTCTCATATAACTTTTCAGTCTTTTTCAGTTTTTAAACAAATCTGCATGTCCTTAATTTTCTGATTTTTGCATTTGTTTATTATGTTCTTTTGTTCATGTTGTCTGGCTTTTGATGGTTATTGAGTGTTCTTTTTTGGGACTTATTCTGTATTGGACAATGTAATTGGACCGATAGGTCTGTTTTGTCTTAAATAAGTAAATTAATTAATTAACCCTCACGGCACCAGAACATCAAAAAAGTGAAACAACTTTTTTTCTTCTCAATACATCCAAAATGCCCCTATAATTTGTCTGGAATTTTTTTTCTTGTGTGCACTCTTTCCTAGTTATTTTTATGAGCCTCATATGAGGCCGTGTGGGCCATATTTTTTTCATTTTAACAAAAAATACTAGGTTTAACTTATTAAAAAAACTTATTAAAAGACATGGTCATAATATTAGAGTATTATGAAAAAAGAAAATATCTACCAACCTATAAAAAATGTTTTACAGAAGCTAGTATCTAGCTAGTTTTTTCTCTTCACAAGCATCACAGCTTAAAATGCAAACATTGAGGTATAAATCATCTTGCTGCCATTTAAAAACGAATTCAGAAACCATGTAGAAATCTCATATGTGATCTACATGAATCAGTGAAGTTACTGATGAAAAGAAAATAAATTTGCGTGTTTACATCATACCAAAATTGAGCTCATAAGTAGGAGCCTCATATGAGGCCCAGGGTGGCGAGATACGTAATTCACCTGTAATTTTTGCTGCATTTAATTTTAATTATATTTATTTCTCTTTTATAGAAAGGAAACCTTAATTGAACTATTACTTAAGAAGGTTTATTGAAACAATCACATTTCCTTTACGTAAGGGAATGTTTTTTTAACTCCACTACATTGAAAACAATTTGTCTTAATTTTAATATGATCTTTCCTATTAAGTTTCATATCTTTAAGCACAGATCCTTAGGGAATAAAAATATTAAACAATAATCCTTTAAATATGCTTTTTATTCAAAGTTCAGTTTCTCTACTCTCTCAGATGTCTACCGTGTACACAGTGGCGTAGCCAGGATTTTCCTAAGGGGGGGGTCCAGTGCGAAAAATTTACCAATGGATATCAAAAAGTGTCCAGTCCACAATTAGTGAAATAAAGTTATAATTTTCACATTTTTTAAAATTTCTTCTCTGTGTTAATTAATATAGTTAATAATTTATTAATAAAATAATTAGTTTAATAATTAAGATTAAGTATTACTTCGATTGAAAGTTCTGATCCAAATAATTTTTTTATTAAGTACAGAGACCGTCGAGAAACATAGTTTTCTGTAGCTCCATATTAAAGAGGGGGTTTGGGGGTCCACCCCCAGAAAATTTTTGGAAATTTGATTTTAAAAATGAGTTTTTTTACTTCATTCATGAGGTAATAACGGAGGAGCACCTCCTTGTAAGCCAGATAATTTTCAAGGAAAAAAGTACAAAATCTGACGTTTCTGAGGCAGTTGATCCGGGATTCGTTTTTTTGGGGGGGGCTAAAAATTTTGAAAATCAAATTGAATCTCCTCAACGAATATAATAGTAAAAAGGTTGAAAATAATCGTGTTAGAATTACTTTATTAAGGGGGGTTTGGGGGACCTCCCCCAGAAAATTTTTGGAAATTCAAGTCTAAAAAGCAGGTTTTCAACTGGTTTTGGTACACCTAATCCGAATTTCGATCATTATATTTTCAGGAATTTATTATTTGCTAGGAGTTTTGTATTTTGACGAACTCATAATTAAAAAAGTTGTTAATAAAGTTCCAAGTCCCAAGGGGGGTCTGGGGGTACTCCCCCAAAATTTGTTTGGAAATTTGACCCTAAAAACAGGGTTTGGTTTACTCGTTTAGTACCCTTTATCGCCCCCTCCCCTTATATCGTCCCTCAACTAATACGTTTTTATAGGTAAACCGGGGGATCCCCCGGAAAATTTTAGATTTTAACAAGCAAAAAAGGTGGTTTTTAGATACTTTTAAGGGACATAGACGCCCTCTTTTGAGTAGGCACTGGAATATTTAAAGCCTAAAAAAGGGTTCAAAAATTTTAGGTCGGGCCCATGGGGGGGGTCCGGACCCGGGGACCCCCCCCTTCGCTACGCCCCTGCGTGTACACCAAGAAATTGTCCTGTGCCTGAATCGACATCCTTATTTATTCCTTTTCAAAGGTTTGGAATACAGAAAAATTTGATTACCTTGTAATATTATTCAAAATCTTCTCCTATTCTGCCATTTCTAAATTTCATCTTCATTTTCTCACTTATTTCCACGAAATTTTTCGATCTCATCGCGATTGCGATAAGAAACGTTACCAACACCTATCCCTCTCCAGCAAAACCCCTCCTCACGTCCACCTGTACTCTGCTTGCTCCCTCAAAACAATCCACCACCTGTTCGGTTTGTTAATGCAGCCGCTGCTTCGATAAGGAGCCGCACAGATTGAAAACGGGGCCCATAATTCTTCATTAGCCCCCGTGGGCCCCGCCGGTCCGTTATCTGCATCCCGGGAGACGGGGCTCAGCATCCTCCGGGAGGGCCCCCGTAATGAGGGACGAGAGGGCGACACATAATAAAGTGTCGCGCTAATGCTCCGGTTGACGTTTCGGGGCCACTGGGTGCTCTCGGCCGTCCCTGCTGACCTGGGGGAGATGAGGGTTTCGATATACCCCCGCATTCACGCTTGCTTAGATTTTGAATGATGGGTGTATGGTGGAAAAAGTGGTTTGCTGCTAAAAGGTTGCTCACCCACCTTCGTTTTGCTTTTTTTTTCGGTAGAGGGACCACTGTTGGATTTCTCTGATAAGTTGAATCTACTAAACTTTTATCTCTTTTAATTTAATGTGTCAGAATTCTCAGTTGTTGTTGACTCCAGCTGCAGGCTAGACCAAGTCCATGAGTTCAAATATCCTCAAAAAACACAAACTACAAGAGGGTTATAGATAGAATGTCAATTTTTTTTGACCAACACAGTGCACGATGTGATCGGGAGAAGCATGTACAGATTTACACCTGGTGCGTGTTAGATAGGTTTTCTGCCCGTGCTCTAAAGAGACACCTGATGTGTCCGCTAAAGGAGCCGGCTTATTATGGTCTGCGTGGCTCTATCAGCCTTGATGGCAAGGGCACCACAAGGAGCCTATACCTATCATACCAAGGGTGGGTCGGAGGGACTCTCCATTGTCACTGGTTTGAGGCCCTGATTTTACAGTAGATCTCAGAGAAAGTCAAAGAATTCTCAGTAAGGATCTTTATATAACCAGAAAAGTCTTCCTTAATTAGTTAATTTTTTTTCTTTTTGTAGGTGTGTTTCAGAGGGTTTTTCGCTGTTAAAGTATCCTATCTTAAATCCCCAACCATTCTTGTAAGGAAAAAATGCATAATTTTTTCCTTCAATTTTATCGTTGACGCTAACTCGTTTTTTTGTAGTAAAATAAAGACATCTCCATAAGAGAAATTAAAGAGAAAGCTATTTATACACATTATGCTATGTATAAGATTATTCACTATCCTAGTTACTAAAATATAAAAGATTAAGGCTAAGCGTGCATTGGAGACTTCCGTCACGGTGACTGGAACATAATGGTCACTCGAGAGCAATGGATCTCTAGCTTCTGGCCATAGCCCGAGTGACAATCATGTTTCAGTCACTGAGACAAAAGTCTCCAGAGCGCGCCTAGCCTTAGAGTAAAAAAGAAACAAGCAACAAAAACTCAGTTAAGATAGTCACTAAACCTAACTGCAAAGATGAACTCCTAATATCGAGAAAACTCTATGGCTAATTTGTTTTATAGTTGGAGTTTTTACGTGTCAACATTATTCCCTTCAGTAGGTATAACATATTTTATTTCTCTCTCAATTCATGATTGCTGAAACTCATGAAGAAAACAGGTTTTTTCCAACTATGAGACCTCAGGTCAGCTTGGATAAAGTTGTTTATCATTTTTTTCTAACATGCGACCGAAGACGTACTCATGTAATTTAAATGTAAATGTATGTTTGCACTCTAGTTTGAAATGTCATGATCACAACTCCAAGTTAAGCATAACTTTCAAGAAAACTAAATTCCAAATTAATTCTGTGTCTTTGGCGTGCCTCCACATGTTTTTATCTTTCATAAACCCACTCATCACATTTGGGGAAATATCTTTACGCTGTATGTGTAAGAATCTCCCAATCAAGGAAATATGTTACTCATAACTAGTTCTATTTATCATTGAAAGATGTAAAAAATGCCTGAAACTTTAATTGCATTTCGTTTCAGATTAATGGAAATTAAACAGACGTTTTAGAAATATTTTATTTTATTGCTGTTGTAGAATGTTGGGCTATTTTAAAAAGGTTCAACGAAAATGCTTATCTTTTTGAACACTTAGATAATTTTATGCACAACATACGGTAAAATTGTAGTTTTCTAGGCCTGTTACCCAGAAAAGCCATTATACAACAGTTGATGGTAATACTTGAAGGTATATGGTATATTTGAAGACATGACTTCAAGAACTATCTAAAAGTACAAAAAGGTTAATTTTCCATATTTTATTATTTAATTTTTTTTATCTCCATAGGAAAACATACGTTACGGGCAATGTGAAAAATCGGGCTTTATTAATAATGCCCAATTAATCAATTTGCCCGTAACATATACCTAATAAGTTATCTTTCAGGATAATTTAAACTAATTAAATTTAAGTACACTGTAAAAAACAGAAAATTTCTGGCAGCAAAAGTTGCCAGAAAAGTTTTGTAAGCAGAAAAATCCTGTAAACAGAAAAGAAGCTGTAACCTACAGGTAAATGCCGTAAAAAGAAACTTTCTGTCAAGTGAGCTACATATTTTTTCTGTTGCCTAACAGTAATTTTCTGCTTGTGTGCATGCGTGTCGACTTATTTTAGCTGGGTTTTTTTTGAAATTTAATAAATCAATAACCGGGGATAGAACCCACGACCTACCGCATGGTAAGCAAGCCCGCTACCGCTGCTCCAACGAGGATTCAGTAAAAGTAGAAATTATCCGAAGATGTTCTTTCTTTCTCCACGAACTGAAACTTTCTGTTTAAGTACAGATAAGCTAAAAACTAGAAAAAAGCTGTTTTTTTACATAAAATAAATAGAAGTGCGGTGGGAATGTTAATTGACAGAATATCCCTGTAAACATGAAGTCATTTTTATTGAAACTTTCTGTTTTTCTACAGTTTTTTTATAGTGTAGTGCTAAGCCGACTTTATAGGTTGTTGGCGATAGTACTTATATCAATTTTTTGTATTTAACAAATATTTCTTATTTTTTGCACTTATTTCTATAAAAGGTCTCCAATTGATTTTATCCACAAGGTTACATCGATATTTTCTTTTAATCCAGCGAATACTCCGTCTCTTGCCGAGACCTGGGTCAAAAACGAAAAAGTCCTCTCCACGATCTTCTGTAACCGCAGGGATCCTCGACTCAGCGCCACTCTGGAGAAGGCCTTCAACCTCTCAACTCTCCTTTGTCGTGTGGTCACCGCGAACAGCGTGGCTCCTCACGATCCGAAAGGTGATCTGGGGTGTTACGACAAGAAAAGGAATTTTTCAAAGCGTCTCAGCTTTTTGAGCTTTGCCGGGGTGATTTTTCATGTATGATTGAAAGTAGAGAAGCTAGAAATACTAGGACATTGAGAAATGCAAGAGTTTGTAGCTTTGATGCATTCAGTTTTACTAAACTTATGAAAGAAATAAATGATTTAACACCCCCTCCCCGAATCTATTTATAAATTTTATTGGATTTCCAGGTGGATTATATTATTTTACTTTTTTATTTTGCTACTACAATTACTCTCTTATACTTATTATTTGTTTGATTAGCTTCAGAATGGTAATATGCGTTAATGTTGAATTTTTCTTTAATTCTTGGATTCACGGTTAACAAATTTAATAACTGAATTTCAGATGAGATAGTAAAGTCTACTCAAAATACGACACACACTTTTCTATAAGCAATTGAATTTATATCAATTCTCTTTCAAAGGAAATTAATTCATAACCATTCATATTCTAGAAGTATTTTAGAATTTAATATATAGTTTATATTCGCTAATCGTGAAACCAACAGTTATTACAAACTAGCATCAAACTATCAAACCATTCATCACATCTATCAAACAATTATTCCTAAAGAAAACAGGACAAACTGTTTAAAAACATTCAAATTTTTTTTTGGTTTAGTTATCACCTATTAAAATAGTTAACCAACAATTTCAACTTATATATATATATTTTTTACTACTTCTCCAAAACAAACTTTTAATTAATGGTTACCTTTTTCGAAAAAATTATTCTCTTTTATTAAACTAATTTTGATTGAGAATTTTAAAAAACAGCTTAAGTAACATTCTTTAAAACACTTAAGGTTATTTTTTAAAACACATCTTTAGCTTTCCAAATCAGTTTAAATTTTGTCTTTATCTTTCCTAGAACCAAAGTTACAGAAATTTTACTTAAAACTAAAAAGGCATTTTATTAAGGAAATGATAAAGAAATTCGCGTTTTTCTCAGAATCACATTTTTGATATTTTCCTTCTCCGCAAAACTACATAACTCAAAATATTATAAGTGAATTTCTATAAAACTTGGGCATAATACTTGACATAATATGATTTAGGAGTCCAACTATTTTTTGGCTGTGGGTATAATATTTTTTATTTTATGAATAGTATAACTTCAAACTTTACTGAACTTTGGTGTGATGATTTTTTTTTTAATTTTTCAAGTTTAGTGCTATAAATTTTGATATTATAATTCATACATAAAAATAGTAGGCCTCCAAAAATATGTGTTTACGAGGATAATAAAGTTTACAAAATAAAAATATCTTCATGTGAATTTGAGTTATGATGTTTTGCAGAAAGGCTGTTTATTGTGATTTTTATGCATAAATTCTTCTATAATATGAAAATTTAAATTAATATTTAATTAGGTTTTGTATTATTCATAGTTTTTATATGCATTTAATTGTATAAATCACAAATTAGGTCAACATTTTAATTATTAAAAAATCCTCCATAGGTAGGCAACCACCTTAAACCTTCTTATTTGTTTTTCAAGAGGTAGATCTTAACCTTCCTACCCTCTTGAAAAAATAGTCACATATTCCCCTCGTGGGGTCTCTGAGGACCCCATGCGTAAAACATGCCTATGACTCTAATAAAGGTTAAAAATTCCTTAAATGGAGAAGAATTGTCATTTTTTATTTCTAGAAAGATGCTTCAGAATAATTTATCCAATTTTTTTGGTATTTTTCTCATTTTTTTCGTCTTATTACGGCTGAATTGGGTTTCTTTTGATACACGTTTTTTATAACATCTGGACCTTCAAACAAGAATTAAATTACAGAAATGAACTACATTGAAGTTGTTTTACTTAAAATATTTATAATCACACTGTTTAAAGCATACTAGTTGATATACCCGGTCTTGCACGGGTAGAATTTAGTAGTTTATTTTAAACGATTTATGAAGCTGCATATATTCTCTATTCTGCATTATCAGCTACCTGTAACCCCAGATTAATTTATTTAGTATTATGAAACATGTAAAGTTTGGATTCTTCTTTTTAAAATTGAAATAATACAAAAAAAATGATCGGTTCAGATTTTTTAGTGAAATCAGTATCTCGCTTGCTTATGTAAGTTTTAACATAAAATTGGTTTTTTTCTTGATAATTCTTCGAAATCACATTCTGGACTTCCGTTAACACTCATAAATATTTGAAAGCATTCTTATTTTTCAAAGAAGACTGAATATAAAAACATATTTACAATCAACCATGAATTTATATTGTTTTTGTTAAGAATGTGTTCAACAGGAAGTAATGGCGACAGTTGTCTGAGTTTTTTTTGCTGCAACTGTTAGATACTCAAAAGATTTCTATAAATAGCATATTTTTCTTAGAATGTGAATAAAAAATTTAAGAAATAGCGAGTGATTCAATGTATTTAGCCGCAATCTTCTTTTTGTAAAAAAAAATGACAATTTCTACGAAAATATCTTTCTAATATTTCTCCAAACGTTCTAAACAAACATGCAAACCTTTTTTTATCTATAATTCAACAAAAAATAAAATACTAAACTTTATTTGATACTGTTTTACCGCCATTCATGGCTGGGGTCTCAGAAGACCCCAGAGGGGGAATATGTGACTATTTCTCCCAAGACACTTAAAAATGGAATAATAACTCCAAAATTTTTACCCATTGTAAAACTTTGCGTAATTAAGGAATAGTAGCATCGGAAATTGTCAAAACAAAAATGCATGGGAGATATCAAGCGTCAAAGTGCGTCTGGGGTCGAAAAAGACCCCAAAGGGGTAGGAAGGTTAAGCATTTAAGTTATTACTTTTTATTCCCTTTTACCGAATATTTAAATTTATCCCAAGGTTAACTTTTTAATGAAGCGTAATCCATTATTCTCTTAATATATCCTGTATTCAGACGATCATAAGCCTTGATAGTACAGACGTGAACGAAATAAGTATAATCATGTATTTTATAATACCTCAAAATATCCTACGTTTGTACTAGAGATACCTATTCATTCTCTTATCTAAACAATTCATTTAGTGGCTATATTCGTAAATTTTGAATTAAACTTCGGATGTAACTCAGGCGGCAGTCTTTTCCAAGAGAGATGCTTAGGAAAGGGACGTTTTATGAAGACGAACTGATGAGTTGTCACTTGGCATTCATTACTTTTATCTCATCTTTCCCATCAGGTACAAAAGCGAACTGACGTGATTTATAATTGCGAGAACGAAGGCATCTGTGAAGTGATTTTAGCAGCGATTAACGTAAAAAACAAGTGTTAGGGATGATACCATCGGTTTTTCCAAGATAACCTTCCATTTTTATAGACCGTCATCTTATAAACGATTTTATGAGGGATCTGATACTTTCAAACAGAAGCTTCGTAGAAGAATTTGTTGTGAAGAAGTTTTTCTATGGACTTATTTATGTTGAATAGCAATTTGAAACCTTTATACTTCGTGAATGTACTCAAAACTTGTTAAGTTTTACTTGCTTTCAAAATATTATCTAGTAGTGAATATTATTATTATTATTATTATTATTATTATTATTATTATTATTATTATTATTATTATTATTATTATTATTATTATTATTATTATTATTATTATTATTATTATTATTATTATTATTATTATTATTATTATTATTATTATTATTATTATTATTATTATTATTATTATTATTATTATTATTATTATTATTATTATTATTATTATTATTATTATTATTATTATTATTATTATTATTATTATTATTATTATTATTATTATTATTATTATTATTATTATTATTATTATTATTATTATTATTATTATTATTATTATTATTATTATTATTATTATTATTATTATTATTATTATTATTATTATTATTATTATTATTATTATTATTATTATTATTATTATTATTATTATTATTATTATTATTATTATTATTATTATTATTATTATTATTATTATTATTATTATTATTATTATTACTAGCTGAAGCCGCAACCCGATGTGTTGCGCAGAGTAAAGTTTTAATTCTAGGTTTCACGATGCATTCTTTAATAGATATTATATTTTTAGAGAAGAAAACAATATATGAAAAAGAAAAATTTAATAATATTCTAACATAACATTCTATCTTTCCAACATAAACAATAACTCTGTTTTAACCCAATTTTACCTGGTGTTAGCCCCTTGTCCCACCTTTTCCACAGCCTTGAACGGGTGGAGTGTATAATTTTTAAGAAAAAGTTTTCCCAAAATACATTTCTACTTTTGTATATCAGCAATTACCACTATATCATCCCGGTATCCCAGGGGCAATTTTCATATTCCGGTGTTCCCGGTGCTTTTTCCTCTCTCGGTGTTTTCCCCCATCCAAATAAGTAAGTAATTTGAAACCATAATGAAAGATATAGTAATAAGATATAGTAGAAAGATAAATTAGGGGGCTACCGCCCCCTGCTCGCTGTCGCTCACCAACCCCCGGGAACTGCTAACGCAGTTTCCCTAAGATTACTTCGCAATCTTGCTCGCTTCGCTCGCTATAGCTGATTGGAAAGGGCTATTCATCTCCATTAATGCAAATTACATACATGGGAGTAGAGAAGCTCTAATGGAATCGTATCTTCTCCCCAACCGGACCCATTTTGTGGTACCTTAAATATTTCGTTGGTGTAACAGATTGGTATCATCTACTTATTGTAGCGTAAATATCACTTATTGTGTTAGAGGGTGAATTTTTATTCCGTAATTTTTTTAAAGTTCAATTCAAACTAATTTTACTATTTAATTTATTTTGATATATTTATAACTGAAAATAGTTTTTATAAACATTTGTATGATTTTTTCCCATAAAATTTTTATATCCCGATGTTCCTGGTAATTTTTCTGTTCCGGTATTTCGGGTATTTTTTTCTTTCCCGGTGTTCCCAGTAATTTTCAAATCAAAGTGTTTCTGCTAATTTTACCAAATAATAAACTGAAATATAAAATCTAGTAAATTAATGAGCCTAGTGAACAAAGTAAATAAATTTGAAACTGTAATAAATATCTAGTAAACTGAAAGGTCTAGTGAATCGTCACATTTGAAACAATGTTTTATTTTAAAAATCTATTCCATGAAAAAAAAATATTTTTCAATAAATATTTTTATTTTAAAGGAATTATCTTAAAATAAAGGAAAATAACGATTGAAAAAAATTTATTTGAATATGTTTTGGCGTTTTCATGGATGATGGAGTTTTTAAATGGACTATTATCGAGTTTTTCTTATTAAAAACATTTAATTTGGTTGTTTTCAACTAATTTACAATAGTGAGTCAAGCAGGTATAATCTAGTGGAGAAATGGAGAAATAAGCGTAAAATAGCAGAAAAACGCAAATAATTCGAAAAGTATTTTGAATTTCGGAACGAACATGGGCTACTCCTGGTCCCTGGGTCATTCTACGTCTTTTGGTACCTCTGGCGCCCTTCTGCGTTCAGTGGTTTCGGAGGAGATAGATGGACATACATACACACACACACACATATATACATACGTTTGTTTACTCTCGGATTTTAATAGTGTAGATTATTATTATTATTATTATTATTATTACTATTACTATTACTATTACTATTACTATTACTATTACTATTACTATTACTATTACTATTACTATTACTATTACTATTACTATTACTATTATTATTATTATTATTATTATTATTATTATTATTATTATTATTATTATTATTATTAAAGTAGGTTTTCGTTGTGATAAAATGTTTTAGTGTTTTATACATTACATGTATTTGTCCAACATAAAAATAATAGTGATTATAATTGAAATTTAGGTTTTTTTAAACAATTTCTCAAGTTTTCGATTAATTAATTAATGAATTTATTTATTGATTGATTCATCCACCATACAGATTTCTAAAAAATCCCAATATAATTAAATACAATTAAATACAAATATTATACCCAAATCCCAATACAATTTAAAGGCTAACACAAAAAGTTATTACAATAACAATGAAATATAGTGTTAGAGAAGATTTAAGGTCGTATATTAAGTAAGGAAATTCTGATACACGCACACATATATATATATGCAATAATTTTAAACGTTCTTCTATAGATAATTATACTTTTTTTCGTTTGATTTATGAAATTGATCTTTTTTTACATCATAAAATATAGAAAAAGATAATTTCTTTTTCTAACCAGTCCAAAAAGCAAATGTTAATGTTGTGTTTGTCATCAAAAATATAAATCTGCATTGATGATTCTTTTCTCCCATTACAATTTATCATTAAACGTTAAAAAAAAGGGCGTCACTTCTTTACTGAGTGATTTATTTCATCGCTGTAAATATGGGTCAAACCATACTTTCCAGTCTCTCCCTGACTACTTTATCTGGAGTTCATTTGAAACATTACCTCACCTCTGACTGCTCCTATTGCTCTCCAGGGACTCCTTATTTGGCCAAAGACACATACCTACCACTGTCCATTACCGAAATACACTGATTCCGCTAGTGGTTACTTATCGCTACACCCATGTCCCACAAAGCCCTACTGAGAAAAAAAAGAAAGGTAAAAAAGTTATCACGAACTGAAATTATTTTTCTTGTCCCACACGACACCCCTGAGACCAGTCCGAATCTCCCCCGGCCGTACAGAGAAAAAAAATGACCCCTCCCTGGGTGTCGAGGTACCTGGTACGAGGTTAGAATCTCATCCCTGGACTGTCCTCTTTGGTGGGTGACCAAATCCTGGAGTCAGATTCACCATGGTCATAACTGTCACCTCTAAACATGAACCAGGGCTCCATTAAATGTCGAGAGGGGCGTTTTTAAATCTGGATAAAGGGCGCTCCTCGTCTTGAATCGAGAGAGGGAAAACTGGATGTCCATTTGGGGAGAATTGTCCCCTGGTCTTTGGCTGGAAATGGAAAAGTATTAAGCGTAGGTATATTGTAGGCCTGTTTTAAAACGTGTTTGCAATGGTGTATTTCTTTTTTGGGATCCATCGAAATATTTATACTGGTGCCCAGTAAGTAGAATCGAGATATTTAAATTTTATTAATTTCATATTCAAAATAATATGAACAGTTTTCCCTAAGATGGTGATGATTATCTTTTATTTTGGGGCTAAAATTATTAGGCACATCAAGGTATGAAAAGTCTTGATTTTTTTTTAAATCTTTCTGGGGAACATTAAATTTTATATTTTTGTATTTGCTTTAATGACACCAAGAACGCTTTTCTTTTTACACCAGGAGGTTTCGTTTGATTTCCATTAATTATTAAATTGATCGTATTCGCCTCTTGGGGGAAATAGAGTTTTGGGATACTATTTATTAAAAATTTAAAGCTCAAGTTTTAAAATTTTTTTTAAAATATGTGTTATTTAGAAGAAAAATAAGTAAATAGAAAAATACTTTTTACATGGTTATATTATCCTATAAAATAGTTTTTATTGTGTTTTTACTTATACCCAAATGTACGTATAATGGATTAAAAGCTCTGATAAAGTCTAAAATAAATTCTTAAATCATAGCCATGGCTCTATTTTAATGACACAAACTGAATTACTTTTTATGAAATCAACCACTCTTGTATTTGATTGTGACTATTGTCACGATTATCACTATTGTATTGTAGGATCTGATTATTTCTATAGGACTCGATTCTGATATCAAATCAGAATCGAATGCCTTGGAATCGATACGATCGATACCAAGGAAACAAACCCTTCCAGCAGGAATCGAATCTTAGGAATCATACTTAATTTTCTAATCAATACAGATAACTAACAATTTTTTTCACTTATTATTATTTTGATAATAAATTAATATTTCCTGGTTGTTAATTAAATTAATAATATTTACTAATTATGCTTGATTTGTGATTGGAATAGGTACGTTCGATTCTACTTTTTCGGTACTGGCCCATCCAGGAATCGAATCCAAGAATCGAAAGAATAGAACCTTAAGGAATCGATTCCGGGATTGAATCGAACGATTTTTACGGTCGAGCTCTAGAAACAAGAAGGTAAAAACTAGTGATGGGCAAAATCGATAATTTTAGGTATCGAATACTTTGGTATCGAATACTTATAGGTATCGAATACTCTGGTATCGAATACTTATAGGTATCGAGTACTTTTAGGTATCGAGTACTTTTTTTCAATGTCGGGAAATGAACCTGAAGGGAAAATTTTTTTAGGGCCTATCCATAATCAGACTAATATTCAAAAAACTGAAAGCGATCCATCAAAAAGCCCCGTAGCTACGGGCCTGGAGGTGGATAGAGGCGAAGGATTTGGCGGGGGAATAACCTAGCCGCGTCAAATTTCTCTCGCGGATGATAACGACTTGGGTTTGAGCGTTGCAAAATGAAAACGGAAACAGGCTGCGTTTGATCTACAGTAGGTATTATAAAGATTACTTCATTGAAAAATTTAAAACGAAATATGTCAATAAAGTATCGATACTTTTGTGGGTGTCGAATACACTCGATACCTATAAGTATCGAGTACTTAAGTATTTGGTATCGATACCTGCCCATCACTAAAAACCAATGACCATCTAAATTTTTCTCGTCATTGAACAGATGCGACACTTTCTTTCTAACGAACTGCGACCGCAGGTGACTCATTAGCGACCCCGGTCTCGTCGAGCATGCCGTGAACAACGGATGTTAAAGTTTCCAGATAACGGGCAGGAGGATGCATAACTCAACTCTTTTTACTGCCGCCAGAAAGAAAACGGTCCTTATCGCGACAATGGCCGTTTCGTTAAACATTTGTTCCAGGACTCAAAGACAGGGTGTGACTACAAATTTCCCCTTCGGTTTTCAAGGGGAGGGAAAACAAAGGCGCTTAATATTGTTGGATTTTTATCTGGAGATCTGTTGCGCAATGTGTAGAGGTGTCCTGCAGAGAAGGTATTCGTGAGGACATGCGAAAATGGCCGCTTTTGGTGTTGTTACATGGAAATTCTCTAATCCTAACATGGGGTTTTCCTATCTTTGGGAGAACGATATTTCTCTGCTGTCTCCTCACGTTAAATCACTTCATGATTTTTCTATTAAATGTGTGAGTTCAAGAATCCCAAACAGCTATTTCAGTCGGTTCTGGAAGTTTGGTTTTAATAAGAGAATGTATTTGTTAAAATAATGGATTCCCCAAGCAAGTAGAAAACTGGCTACGACGAGTTACCTTAAATGAAAGGAGAATTTTACCATTTATTTTAAGCGGACAATAGGTGTAAACTCACAACTCTCAAGCGTCACCTTGTTGGAGGTGACGCTTGAGAGTTGTGTGTTTACACCTATTGTCCGCTTAACCAGCAATAAATGGTGAAATTCACCTTTCATTTAGGGTGAACCGACCAGTAGTCGACCATTTGAGCATAATTTTGCAAAAAAAGAACTGTTGTGTGTTTATTTTGAATCTGTTGCGTTGAAAACACAGCTAACATTTTATTAAAAGCTCATGCACAGTCTAAAGTTCCAGTCACAGAGAAAAATCCTAACAGAGGGTCCAACACGATATATTCAAAAGTTGTATGGGTTTGAGGGCGCCACGAGGAACTATAAATGATTGACAGAGAGATCAAACCTGTGATTGGCTGTCACGCAATCTTCTATTTCGAAGGAGAAGGAAAAAGTTTTTCTCAACCAATCAGGCTTTTCCGTCCCGCCTCTCGTGACGTTATGCGATCGCAGCGCCACCCAACCCATCCAACGTTTCGATTTCCATTAGCGCCTATGGCGACGGACTCTCTGTTCTAGTACTCTGTGGTTCCAGTATTGTTCTTAAATAACGCAATAAATAGTTGAAAATAAAGTTATCAACAAAGCTTGAAAGCATGCGCTCTCACTTCTAGTTATAATGGTATGGAGTATTTAGTTCAATCTCAATTCATCCAGCTAGTTTTTATTCCAGGGCAATTCCACGGGTAACTGACTGACATTTTTTAAGAAAAACGCTTAGTATTTTGTTATTTTCTCCCCAAAATTAAATGGTAAAAAAATACTTTCCACCCAGTTTATTGCTTTCTTGTTAGCTTAATCTAATGGCACAATTAAATTTTCAAAATATATTTTTATTGATTTTTAAAAAATTTTAAACGACATGGTAACTGACTGACATTTGTGAAACATTTATGTCAGTCAGTTACCTTGTTATTTAAAATTTTTAAAAAATCAATAAAAACATATTTTGAAAATTTAATTGTGCCATTAGATTAAGCTAACAAGAAAGCAATAAACTGGGTGGAAAGTATTTTTTTATCATTTAATTTTGGGAAGAAAATAACAAAATACTAAGTGTTTTTCTTAAAAAATGTCAGTCAGTTACCCGTGGAATTGCCCTCCAATAGTTTATTGATTGATGTATTTAGGTCCTATATATTTAGTTTAATTAAAAAACTATCATTATTTGTATATTAACCATTTAGTTTGATATTTGAGGGGTGGTCAACCACTGGCTGTCTAAAATAGAAAAAGTGCTAGTATTTGACCAAAGGTGGTCAACTACTGGATTTTATTTGCTTTTAAGATTTCTTTTTAAACCAAGAGCGATCTTAAAGATTTTTACCTGCAGTACAATTTTTGCTTAGATTTACTGTAAAAAAAGTTACATTTCCAGAAATTAACCAGTATTGTTAGTAGGAGCTCTTTGTTCAATATAACTCTTTCATTGGTCCTTCACATTTCCAACACCTGCGCTTTGAAAATATGTCACTCCTCTCGCTAAGCCCTAATATACGTACCTACGGGTAGTTGGTTGGTTGGTTGTCAGACATATACGCATTTTTAGTTTTTTTAGATATAGCTTTCTGTAGTAAACGCTGGAATCGAACGATTCGCTGTGCAGCGCTCGCTAGGTGGTGAATCGTGCTGGTTTACAGTCTGGTTTTAAAAGGTTAAACAATAAAAACACATGTTCTACTTCTTGCTTAGTATCAATATTTTATTTAAAACTAATATTTCCCCCGAGATCTTAGTTTTATGTAACTTAAAAAAAGATTGAAAAAAATAAAATAAAAAACAAATGTACCATCAGATTTTCAAATTTCAAACCCTTCTTGGGTGTCCGTGGACCTGATTGAATAAAAATTTTTAAGAATTTCTAAGACGTATTCAACAAATGGAAGAAATTGTAGTAGGATTCGAACAATAGGATTTTCTGCCAAAAGGCACGGGTGTTTATAGGAATGAAATATTAGAGAAGTTCAAAACTGATTTTTTCGCTTAAAATTGTTAAGAAAAACTAGAAACTTAAAAATTTGCTAAAATTTTCCAATTCTTAATTTTTTTAGTGAATTTTATAATAATCAGATTGAATGAAAGTTTGTGTAAGGGTTTCTGAAAAGTTTTCTTAAAACGTCTCCGTTGCGTATTTTTTTTCAGTCAAATTCAGGAAGAACACCCTGTTTTAAAGAAAAATGGGAAAAATTTCAGTGGGACTCGAACAAATAGCTCTTTAGTAAATGATATAGGTTGCGTTGTGGATCAGCTGGTTGATTTGTGCTTGAGCTGTATATTTTGATTTTTATTCTGGAAATGTTGAATATGGCAATGGTCAATTACTGGAATAATGGTGGTCAAATACTGGATGTAAGTGGTCAACTACTGGCAAAATCTCAATTACAGTAGAGCCCCGATTATCCGCGAGCGGGTTATCCGCGAGACGTTTTAAAGCAAAATTACCAACAATAGTTCTTCTACAAATTGAATTTTTCAATAATGTTTTTGGGGTGTCGCTCCATTTTTAACTCCCTGGGATCCTTTTAACTCCCTTTTAACTCCCTGGGAACTCCCTGGGATCCTCTCCCCAAATCCTATGTGATTCTGACTCGTCCAGATGTCCCCTATCTCCCCTTAAAATATTGTACCACATATATCTGAAACACCCTGTATATCGATATTTCATTTTCAATTTTATTCAAAGTAATTAACTATAAAAACTATATGAACTCACAAAATATTTAATTTATTTTGTTATTTTTTTAAGTTTGGTCATCAATGTCTATCGGTTAGAACCAAAAAAACATTTATTTAAATGAAATTTTAAAAATATTCTCAAGTCCACTTTCGCGTGGAATTGACCGATTAAATTCACCTCACCTGGACTTGTCTTTAGGGAGCATTTGAACAGTAGTGACTGTTGAGCTTATCAAACATGAAACAAAGCCGCCCAAAACGACAACTAATTGGAAGTCAGTCGAATCTTTTTCGGCCGAAAGCCCTCCTCCGATCCGACGTCCAGACACAGAAGATTCCGCCGATAGCTATCGCGTAATAATTGCCCCTTCTTTTCTTCGGCCATTGTCTTTTCGGCGTAAGAGAGGGAGCAGAGATCGCCGCAAAGGCTATCGGGTGTCTTAGCGATTACAACAGCGGCCGAAGGGGGATCCGTCATCCCTGTGATGGATGGGCTCTAATCGCTAATTGATTGTCGTCATTAAAAATTCGCGATGAGCACCGGACGGGCAGACAGATGATTCTGAAAGGACGTCAGGAGCTGGTGTAGTGGATTGGATAGGAGGGGTTTGGTTAGTTATCTCTGGGAGTTTTGGGATGATAGGCTAGGTTGATGAAATTGTTGTGCTTTACTTGTTTTACGTTTTGCATTTATATCCGAATGCACCTTAGGGAACGTACCCATACTACGTGACCCATTTTTTACCATTTTTGACCCCCCTCCCCCCCCCTTGGTGACCATCCGTAGTATAAGCCGTACCATCCGTAGTTTTCAATCATTTTTTGTAAACAGAAAGTTTAAAAATATAATTTGGCTTAATTTGTCAAATTTCAATAATTAATTTGGCTTAATTTTGTCATATTGACTAGAGGAAATTGACTACGTGACAAAACCCTAAGCCCCCTCACCCCTGTGACCGAGCGTGGTATTTTGAAGACCCCCTCCCTCCCCTGAACGGGTCTCGTAGTATGGGTCCCTTAGGGAAAACGAGTCAAATGTGTGTGCAAGAACTTAATTTAAACATGATGTTAAGTGATATTTTAGTTATCTCTACACTAAATCCTGGTGAACGAAATATAAACTAACCGTCTCTCTATACTAGACAGCAACTTAAGTTGAACCTACTACGTCACTAAGAAAAGAAACAAAATAGTTCCCATTGCGGTGTCTGAATTTCGAGTGAAACAAAGAACGTCAATTTTAAAATATGATTATTTCGTTAAACCTATTGTGTCTTTTTATCACAATTCACTTATCGAAATTCCTCCTATCAATCCAACAGGCTTTGTATTTACTCACTTTCTATTTTCCAAACCAAGTTCTAAAATGTGTTTGTCAACTAAGTAAACGAGGTTTTAAAAATAAATGCTTTTAATGACAAGTTTTATTGCTAATACACACTGAGAAGGAAAACTCGGGTTATTCCTATTTTCATTTTCGATTTAATTCCGTTAATCGTCCCATTAAAAATCGCTTAACTGTTTTAGAAACCAAATATTTATTAGAAATATGGTCCAAAATTTCCAACTAACCAATGAAACTATTCAGTATGTCAATGTTTGGGGTCCTTGGTGACATGGAAGGGAACAGAATGGAATTGAACCCTATTTCGTATTATTTTCACAATCAGTTTTCAATTGAAGTTATTACAAGTAAAATAAAAACACCATTTATATATTTGATACGAAATAACTCGTTTTCGGAGCCTTCACCGCACAACACTCCAAACACCAATTAGTATGTAATGAAAGCCAGCGTCGCTCCCGAATACGCCCAAAACTCCTCAGTGACCCCCTACCGACAATGATAAACGCGACACATAAACGCCTTTTTGAGCAGGAATGATGCACCCTCCCAGCGTATATTTCTCATTACAGCAGCGGGATCGGCATTCGGAAAGACAAATAGCCCCTTAAAACAGTTTGCAAAACTAAACACGGTGAACCTGGGGAAACTGTGGTAACTATCCACCGCAAAGGGGATTAGGTGGATTTTCTGCCCTAATCCCTTGAATCACGAGGTCATAGATTCTGCTCCGCCTGAGACGCGGTCTCCTAATCGCCCTCCAAACTCCAGGGATGAGGAGCAGTTTACACCTCTTTATGACTGGCTTCCGACTCGTTTGTCAGCATCAGGCGATGCGCAAAGACTGGCCGGCTTCGACTCGTCTTGTTCGCTTAGAGCTGTTTTCGATTACATTTGTGCCCCTTCAGACATCCCTTCATAACTTTTGGAAGTCAAGGGGGAAACGACGGTTTACCAGAAGATTGAGTCAATTTTGAGTCTCTATCTCAGCTTGGGGCACACAACCCTTCACGGCGAAATGGACTATATTCATGCCACGCCCATAATCACGTGATAGGGAAAACAAACTCACAATCAAATCACATCGCACTATCATCATATCTCACTAATAGCTATCCCTGTGGTAGCTAATTGCAAGCTCAGTAGGTCACTATGATGGGTAAAATATGACGTCAGACGGATCGGATAGTTCATTTTATTAAGGCACTGTCTAGCTACTCGGAAGTAACAACTCTAACGAATTTCGCTAATACTTTAGCATGGGTCAACTATCGTGGATTTAGACACTTCGTTTGATTAAATAGGGTAGGAATTACAAATTTTGGAAATTTTGTTAAGAAATGATACATTGAAAAACCCAAGAATACTCAATAAACCTGAATTTACACCTTGATTTTAAATGTCAAATTTTCAAAACTGTCTTGAGATGGTCCTAAACGCTATTTTCAAATGCCATCACATATGACAGAGGGTAGCTCTGCATATGCATATGATTGACAAAAGGGAAGACATCAGTTGTACAATATGGAGATCACAGCTATGATTGTCTGTGACCTGTTCATTCAATCTATCACTCTCGAAGGGTATTAGATGATTCGACGATTGGTATTCTATATCTCCGCCTCTCGTGACTTGCCAAGGGAGGCGTGAATTTGATACGATCCCAGTGCCATCACAAGAGATATCCCCTATCACAAGAGATGCCCCTTGCTTTTTCAATTTTCATTATCGCTCTTGTCCATGAACTCTCTGTTCTGGTACTATGTTAAGGTACGTCGAACCGCACTTATTTCAGCGGACCAAATCGTAATAGTGCGGAAAACTTGCCTACCCATAACAGTAACTCGTGTGTGAAATTATACATCTATCAAATAATATATATCTTCTGTTCTGAACCTGGGCCTAAAGTTTTGAATTTTTACCGAAATATTGCTGTTTTGCAGTATTTTTTACGGTTTTGAGGATTTCTGATGCACAGATTTTTTAGGGGGTGTGGTAGAAGTCTAGGAGGATTATTCCGTGAACCCCATCCTCAAATTATACACACGAGTTACTGTTATGGGTATAGGCAAGTTTTCCGCACTATTACGATTTGGTCGGCTGAAATAAGAACGGTTCGACGTACCTTAGTACTATGTGGTATTAGCCACAAAATTTACAAAATTAATGCTCCAAGTTTCTGGCTCGGCACTTTAATTTCTAAAAAAAGCTTAATTTAACCTCTAAAGAGAGGGCATGAAATCTCAGGGAAAAGGTTGAAGAACACTGGTCAGGTCGTCTTTCTCTCCATTTTTTAAAACACGATATGAAGGGGAAGACTCGTCAGAAGAGTAAGAAGTGTAACCCGAAACTAAATGCGAGATCATCCGCAGCCGCAAGAAAGAAACTACAATCGCTGGCTCTTCTTAATCGTGACGAATGGCTCTTGACAGGACTACAAGTGTAGTTTTCTTTGGGATATGAATGTGATTCCTCTGTCTCTTTATTCGCCTATCAGTCGTGTTGGTCAGGGGTTAAGAAACCGATGCGTTTTCGAACGTCTCCTCGAGGGAGGTGCGGTTTTTCCATGTGTGGGCGAGTTTCGGTCACGATCCGGGTTGAAGCGCGATTCGTGTGACAAAGCCATGGAAGACGAGCGAGTAAACTGACAATCGAAAGCGGCTGAAGAATGGGAGTTGTCCTGGTTTTTTCTGCGTTGAACTTTCGGACGTCTTTCTCAGTCTTGTATTGAGACGTTAGTGGTGTCTTTACAACCTTGACTCCAGTAAAAAGTCGACTGAGTATTATGAGTATTAAGTATAGGATTTGAGGATTAATTATACAGAAGAAATTAATTATTTTTCCATGAACCAGAAAAATGTCTCCTATTCTTTTGTTGATAAATATAATATTATATGCTTGTGTTCTTGTAAGAAAAACAAGATGGTTAAGAAGTAGTTAAGCAGCTCTAGTACTCCCCCCTTTTTTCTTCTTATAATGCTATTTGAATCGTTTTACATGTTACATCTCCACTGTAAAAACGACGTAACAGCAAAGGGAGAACTTTTGCATATGGGTCGGTGGTGGTAAGATTGGTTGCCAAGTCTAAAATAAGAGTGGATAGAGACTATGATAGGTGAATAGACAAATTAAGAAGTCTCCTCGCTAAACTCCTGTAACAAGTAAATTCCTCCATTCGCAGTTGAGTCGTTCTTCTTTCGGAGAGGCGAGAGTGTTAAAAAAGAAGCAATACTTGATCATATCAATAAGTTGGTGATAATTACTTCAATTAAGGAGTTGAACGTCTATTGTCTGTTGAACGTATGTTTTAATGAACTGAATATAAATTCGTCGACTGTAAAATAAACGCTTTTTATTTAAATATTGATAAATTTGGGTTTTGCAATGCATGAAATATAAAATAATATTAATTATACAATCCTATCCACTGAAGATATGTCTTTGTAAAAACGACATAAAAACAAAATGACCCATTTATTAGTAAACCAATAATAGAGCACATTTACGAACTTATTTAGTTAAATAAAACTAAAATGATAAACAATCTCTCAAGTCTTTAAACAAGAAGATTATTCTGTCTTACAGAATATTTTGAATCGGAAGGGCCAACATTTTGTTCTCTTTTCAGAGCAACAAAATCCTTTATGAGCCACAGCATTAGGTTCAAAGAGACTTTCTCGGAGATCGTTAGGGTTATAGGTTTTTCTACTGGAACGTGTTTAAGAAAAAAGATTCCAACTCTTTGGAGGGAAAAGAGATTCGCCGATCTCTCTGAAAAACCTTTCCACTCACCTGGATATACGAATCAATTCAACCACGATAATATCCTCCAAAAACTACCCAATATCAATTTCAACCACTCAGGACACACTGCTCAGAATAAATCAGAACCGCAAATCTCCCAGACGCAGAATCCCCCGCGAAGAAAAAAAGTCCCGACATCCCCTGCGCTCATCACTATGCAGAATGACAAGGCGAAGTTTCCAGAGGTCAGATGACAAAAATTGGGTGATTGATTCGATATAGATTCCGCAGGGCTATACACGAATTACACTCGATTCCCTGAGCATTAACCTCTTTTCCCGGACACTCGCGCTGGTTCGACATCGAGTATGTAAATGGTATGCGGATCGCTCTCCGGGTTGCCGAAATCCTGTCGCCAAATCGCCTTCGCCCTCGACTACAGAATACCAATGGGGGACAGTTGAAGCAGGGATGTAGGTTCTTTTTTTTTATTCTTTTCGTTTTGCTGATGGTTAAATCGATGAAGAGGAAGAGCTGGGAATTGTTTTGAGGTATGCTAATTTGGGGGAATGGAACAGGCTTCGTGCTGCTGCTCCTTTGCATTCACATCGGTTCTCAATATCTTTCTGACATACTTTACGATAAGTACTGCTCCGTTGCATTGGTTTTTGTGGGGGAATCGCCGGCCATGAATAAATTTTTGAAGAAGTCCACACAGTTTTGCAGGCGGGGATCTCGGTTGGATACAAAACTGGGTTTTGAGTTGTCAGAAATCTATCTGGGTTTCTTCAGAGGAGATGGCTCTTAGACTCTCTCACGAATTAGTCTCTTTGTAAATGTTTATATTTCGAATGCAAATACCAAATATTTTCATAAGTTTTCATTATGAAAAATGACTTTTTAAAGGGTTGATAATTATATGTGTCATTAGCAAAAGTTGAGATCTCAAAACTCATTTTAGAATATCAAATTTTTATTTTATCTTCACTCATGTCCTATTTATTTTTCTAATGCTCTAAAATAATTTATCACATTAAAAAACATCAATTGCATCAGAATGAACAATATTTTTAAAAAATTCTTTGGAAATTTATTATTTTATTTGGAAGCAACGCCTCTGATTATAGTGCCATGGAAGTAAAGTTTACTCTAGGTAATACCCCGTTCGCACTGGCCTTTATTTTTGCCTCTATTTTCGTGAGCACTTTGTTGTCATGGAAACACACTAATCAATTCACTAGTCAATTAATAATCTTATGTATTTTTACTTGTATTTTTGGTGATTTTGTTCATTAGTTGTAAGTTGTATTGAGAAATTAAATTTTTAATTATTTTACAAATCATGCTGTTATTGTTTACACACTGTAAAGTGCTTATTTTCACCCCTTGTCAGTGAAAACGCCGTTTTCAAAAGATGGAGCGATTTTGCCTGTTTCCATGACAACAAAGTGCTAACGAAAATACAGGGTCTTTTTTTCTGCCAGTGCGAACGGGGTATAAGTGACCATGCTGAATCCACTGAGATGACTTAAAGCACCCCTAGCGGTGAAATAATAAAGTTTAAAAAATAGTGTAAAATCTAAAGAACTATTAACAAAAACTTCAATTACGAAGTTATTTACAGTATTCACATAAAAAACACACATAAAAGTTTCAGGAAAATAACTCAAATATCCAAGGAGGTACTATTACAAATCAAATTGGGCACTTTTTTCGTCATTTAAAAAAAGAGTCGTTTGAAATTTGGAACTATCTCCTCAATTTTATCAAACGATTTATATTATGATTAAATTCAAATTCATTGAAATCCGTCATCATGGACATGTTAGAAGATGTTTTCAATTTAAAAATGAAAGTATTCATAATATACTCCAAAAAGTAATTTTCATTGATGCAGAATTAAGAAACTTTCTAAAAGAAATAAAGAGGATACATTATTAATATGTTTTTATGTTCAAGTTGCTGAAATGATATTTTATTCTAGATAAATGACAAATGTAACTCATCAAAGTTTTCATCTGACCTGTCTTAAAAACAATTTAGTACGCTTTCTTTTATCATACTCATACGAACCCCAAAAAAATTATCCTCTAAAAATTTAAAACAATGTGTTCCTCCTTCCTTTCATTTTAATTCAATCAATTGTGTAAATACAAATACCCAACAATACAAAAAGCTTTGTCAGAAAATTAACTCCGCAATATTTACAAACCTCTCATCATTAATTATAACTCGCTTCTCAGGTTTATTAAAGAAAATTTCCCCAACTCGCGTTTTTAATCCTCCCTTTAAAAGATGTTTTCCTATTTTTCCTCAAAAATTCCATTCAAAAACCGACGACCATGCAAAAAAAAGAAAACCCTTCTTTGTTGGCGGGAAAGATCGCTCTAAAACAAGTTCATAACTCGGGCTAATGGCCGGTCTCATTCCCGCGAAATTAACACGACACTTTTTTGAAATCAATCACAGCCCCGAGATCCATTAATTACGCAACCCGATTAATTACGCCCCTCAGGGCGCAAAAGGGCGCTGCCTGGCGCCCCTCCCGAAGCAGCATTTTAAAGCGCTCAAAATAAGAGTGCGGCGGGGAGTGGACCCGTTCCCATGGTGACCGGCATGATGGATATCCTACAAGAGAAAGGACGGTTTACGATAAGATCCCCAAATCAAATGAGATCGAATCGGAATTTTTCATTTTAAGGCCGACTCTTGTTAAACGCGAATTTGTTCGCGAACTATTAAGCGGGGAATTAAGTCTTAAAAGGGGGCTTCCTTCCCTCATTAATTCCTCGAGGCCGGTTGTAAGTAATTAGTTACTTTATAAGTTTCATTGCCCCGATGACGGCTTCATTAGGTCTCACAAAAGCCCCGGCGATTATTTTATTTTAATCGCTTCTCCCGATCAATCAGGTCCGTCATTCGTCCTTTTGTGTCATCGGATTGTCATTACGGCGGCATATTTCCCTTTTTCCCTTATTTCGGGCTTAATGAGGGGGGTTCGTTTTGGCATTCGAGGGTGAAAATTGTGTGGAGGAGGAGGAGGAGAGAGTCTTCTTAATGCTCTCTTATTAAGGGAGAGCTTAAGTATTCTGTGGACTGTAAGGTAATTAAGTAGGTGTTCTCATTTAGCCAGAATTCTTGATTAGAAGAAAATTGATATCGACCTCTTAAGGAGATCTGAATTATTGTTTTTGAATCGTTAATAACTTCTAAACTGAATAGAGTAATATTAATTATCAATGCTTGGTTTTACAATAATGTTTATTTTATTAAGGGCTACATTTTTGTTGCGTCAAAAGAAGAATGTTTGAAAGAGGAACCTTCTCGCGTAAAAAATATAACGCAAGGCAGGAAGATAATGCTTTATTTAGATGATGATTTCCATTAATATTCCATTGAAATTTTAATTTCAACTCTTAATCTTACTACTCTAGGTTGGTTTTTCAATTGATCAAAATAAAACATAATTTGAATACATTTATTTCACTGCTTACATTTAAAAAATAATAATTAAAATGTTTTATATGGTAATTTTACTATCAGTTTTACAAATATTCATAACATGCAATACTATGGAGTGCATTTGTATATCCCTTTATTTTACTATGAGTAAAATGTGACCTGTCACATAGGAATAAAAAGTTTTCATGTTTGAAATGAATTTAATAAAATTACCAGCCCTTATAAAAATGATTTCGTTTGGAACAGACATTAGCTTGGCTCAATTCCCGTTAAATACCACTAAGCTGTTTTGGTGAAGTTTGCTTTGAATTCTCATTAAATACTGCAAACCGACCAACCGATTAAATCGTATTTATAAATTAATTATTTATTTTTATCCAAAAATTGGGAAACTAAAACAGCTTGATGATATTTTAGGGACATAAACGAAATTGAACCATTATGCTATGAAGGTTATTATGTTAATTTTATTTTTGTTATTAAAAGTACCACATAAACAAAGGTGTATAATTCGAGTTATTGATGCACAGCACATAATTGATACTCTCACGGGCAATTTCTTAATATACAAGCGTTGTACAACGCAGGTGTGTCTTTATTCAAGATTGGAACACAGATACTCCATTCGAAAAAGGTCATCGCTACAAACACAGGTTCAGTCGGATGTTCCTCAGCACGAAAACCCAGCCGCATCGATCCCGAGAGGGACACTTGCCCCAACCACCTCCCCCAGGGTGCTCGACACCGAAATCTCCTCTCCTCCCGCGAAAGAACAAACCGGGCTGGCCTCCCACCGCTCCCAAAAAGAAGGGATCCTGCCTTTGTGAAGGGGTGGGCGGCCACCTCGCAGGGCCGTGATGAATTCGCCTTCACTCGCACTCGCACCTAATGTTTTGCGCGGGCCCGAAATTCTTCTATTTTATCCGCGAACCGAAACTTTTCCCTTCCGACACCCCCTGTGGAAAGGAGGGATTCCTCCCCCGCGGATTTTATACTCCCCTCCCCCCTTCTTTGGGAACGTGTGTGTTTTTGAAGTGTTGATGAATGGCGCGGAGAGGGTGCGAAATTGCTCCGGTCGATTTTTGATTATTTTCACGGAGGTCTTTTTCTCACGTCCTTTTCATTAAGAGTGTCCGCTACAGGAGGTTGGTTCTCTTTGTTTGCGGACGCATTTGTTGATGGCTTTTAGTAGGGAGGTGTGATACATGGATGGGAGAGGATACACTTGTTTTAAAGGGGAAAGTCAAAACTTGCTAATTACAGAGTAAAATATTGAGAAGTTTTCCAAAGTTTAGAGGTATTTAAAACTGCTTATTTTTGTTGAGGGAGTGATTTGCTTCTTAAAAGGACATGTGGTAACTGTTTTATTTTCACCTTGTAGCTAATGATCCTACACAACTATTAATCATACATTCTCAATTGACCAGAAATTTGACCACGGACATTTTTCTCGAGGTTTCTTCTTTGAGCACTTAAAATTTTTCTTTTGAAATCGACATATTTTCTTTGATGTCATTAAGACGTTTACTCACTTTAAAGATCGAAGATGAACTTGGTAGAGGGATATAATGATTTCATTAGGAGGTTTTTAAGAATAATAAAATAAAAATTATGCATTGGTTTAAGAAGTTCAGGTAATGAAGTGTTATTTTTAAATCTCAGAATAAAAGATCCAATTATATTTGGATAAATGGAGTATCCATAAAAATTTTGGAAAGAGAATTGGTATTTTTTTGGAAAAAGGATAGGGGGTAGTATTTGCCATTTTTTGTATCACCCCTCCCCACCACAAAAAAAAAGTTTCTGAGTTTTTGGGGGTTACAAGTTTGAATGCACAAAATTAGTAAAAAGATACAAGGATATTAACCATTCGTGTTTAAGTACAGTCTAAGTTCAAACGAATAATAAATTTACTGACTCATTTAAACGAGATGCTTTACCATTCTATTGTGCTTTAATTGTTATTCATGTCCTGCAGAACAATAGGATCATAGACATCTTGATAAAAGAAACGGAAATGTCCAGTCCAACCAAATCACATTTTTGACAGGGTCAATTACCATTCTAGCAAAACATTCAAAGTATTTACTCCGCTTAAAACGTATCTTTCAAAGCAGATACGAAACGAACCACTTCAAGTCCATTCATAACCGAATAAATAGTATCAGCCTGACCATCAACAAAAACGAAAATTAAACGGAACGTGTACTCGACGAGAGGGCCGGGACTTCTAATTGGTAATTGCGCAAAGTTTATCCTCATCATTCAGTCTTCCATTGGTTATCGACGCTCCTAATTGTTTGAAAGCGCTCACCACTCATTCGCCA
The DNA here is from genome assembly GCA_024610705.1 of Tetragnatha versicolor. Taxonomy (NCBI): domain Eukaryota; kingdom Metazoa; phylum Arthropoda; class Arachnida; order Araneae; family Tetragnathidae; genus Tetragnatha; species Tetragnatha versicolor. Next base: position 1,457,835 of record JANDEH010000005.1, on the reverse strand, counting down.
CCTTCTTTCACGTGCTTGTTTAGATTCCTAAACGGGGGTCAAGCAAACACTGCCACGGAGGGTCACAATAATTACCCATCCGATCCTGGAGATAAGCTCAGGAGCGATCGAAAAAGAGTGCTGATGAGCTCCTTTTGATTTTGTGGGCAGAAAAAAATCCCTGCAGTGAATGGTAATTTATTAGATTTGAATGAACTGAATTGTTTTTTTTTGAAAGGTACAATTGCATGGTCTGATACAAATTGTTGCAATCTAACGTTTCGTTTTGCAACGACTTTAAAATAGAATGCCGATTTTGTAGGATTATTTTACAATTACAATTAATTACAATTTCACTCTTGAAATATTTGAAATTGGATACTCTGAATATTTCCCGATCACAATTAATGATCGTTTCAAAATTTTTAAGAGAATAGATTCCGATGAGAATATTTTATTTTCCCAGAACTACTCTGAAATTTAGAAATGGTGAACCTTTTTAGATGACACAACTCCATTTACTTTGAGATTGGTACAATATTGGTATTATTGGATTTACAACAATTAGTACAATACAAAATTTCCAACAATTGGTACAGTACAAAAATACAATATTGGATATACAACAATTGGTACAATACAAAATTTCTCGAACTGTTTCCATGTTTTTAAGGTGGCCGTCTTGTGGAATCAAATATTATGGGTTGGGACGGGACATTATGCTTTTGAAATAGTCAGTTCAGATTTAAAATTTTGGACGTTATCCCTGAATTTTTAGCTCTAAGTTCTTCGATTTCATTTTTAGATAATCTTTACGTACCACTCTTGTTAATTTTTACAATCTAAAATTTAATACGTTAACCCACCTCAAATTTACTTAGGATTCGATTGCGATGTCGCTTGGTCTGGGAACGAAAGGGTTAAAAGTATGAATATGAAGTGTGTAAAGAAGGTGATCAGAAATCTGGGAAAATACAGATATCCATACTGCAGGTCACTTTTTAGGTTACGGTCACCCTGATCGCAGGATCAGGCGTATCTCCCCGATCTCTTGTGTGGTTATACTCTGTTCATTTTGAACTGGCGCTTGAAAATATTTCCTTCCCCCACCACCGATCGGTAACCATAGCAACTATCCAAGTCAAAGTGACGAAGAAGGCTTACTATTGGCTGCTCGGAGAGCGTAACTATGGTTACGCTTCTAGCGTGGGGGAAAGCACTATTTCTCAAGCGCCAATTCTAAATGAATGGAGTATAGGTGAGGTCAATTAGCGAACAAAAGAGTGGGGTAGATATCCACTGCCCGATAAGATCCGCCTGTTGTTACGCCTGGTTCAGTACTGAGCGACTTATAGTCGCTACTGCAATCAATCTCCATAAAAAAGCATGGGGAAAGCCTATAGTCCCCTATCTTGACGGGAATGAAGATTCCTGTCAAGACAGGGGGAGTCTCAGGCTGAACTCCATGCTTTTCCCCCTCTTTGATTGATTGCTGTCGCGTCTTATAGTTGCTAGGTGTGACTTGGCTCTTAGGTGCTATAATTTTGTACCTCGTTTTGGAGACCTCTGTTTCAGTATCTGAGCCCCGAATGGACATACAAAAAGTTATCTCGCATCCGGTCAATCCAATGATGATAAATTCCGGAAGAAGGGAAGCTGCGGGAGCATTTGTAAGGAGATAAGGGAGCGTAAACAAGTCTGGACACGAAATGGGGGTGATGACGACCCGAACGCTCGCGACGAGAGACGGACGCTAATCAAGTCGGCTCGCAGAACAAATAAACAGCCTCTGATCAAAAGATTCGACAAGCCGACTCGTTTTCATATTACGAAATCGGACGACATGGAGTGGCAGTTGTGGTCAGTGAAGGTTGTGGTCAATTTGAGCAAGTTTCAGATCATCAGAAAAAAGGAGGTCATCGATTTTGTTGAATGAAAAAGCCGACTCACTCTCAATGTTTACAAAAGGGGTTTGAAAATAAATGACAATTGTGGTCAGCGAGTGTTTCAGTAAAACGAAGAATTTGCTTCATCTTTCTTTGACAAATTGTCTTTAGTTTAAAGATGATTGAAAGGATTTTTAAAGAGGTCACTCTGGCAAACATTTTGCAAACAAATTTAGAATTAATTTTACAGAAGTTTTTGTTTTCACTCTGAATAAGGTATTTAAAACTGATTTAAAAGAGAATAAAAATTTTTTTGGAAAGAAGTTTTAATAATTAACAAAAAAAACTGGAATGAATTGAAAAATATTTAGGAGGAACAGTAATCAAAACGTCCTCAACGGTTTACAATTCAACACGAGAGGTTATATTGATGTTGAAAATATTAATGAAAACATTTAAAAATAAACTAAATCAAAATATTCTTTGGATGATTCTGCATAAAATTCATGTTAGCTAATTTCAGTCTTAAGAAATCGCTAACTAATCCAAACTGTTGGATGGCCTGTTTCGCTTCCTGTAAAACGTGTTTTTCCTTGCTAGTAAAAAGTATACAGGGAAATAAACTTTACACTTATTTGTCTTTCATTGTTTTGCTCTTATATTAAAATTGATCCTATTGCTCCTATATTTAAGTGTTTGTCATTTTGAATGTGATTTCTTATAAATTCTCAAACATTTCATTTCATTAAAAAGTACAATTTTATTATTTTTATAAATTAAATAAAACTTTTGTATACATTTAACACTCAATAGTTTATATTAGTCAGTTTATATTCTTAATATCAAGTTATTTAAAATATTTTTTGGAGTGCTAAAAATACTTAATTATGATAATAAGTTTTATCAATGCTGGTAATAATCGGTGATAATTTTAAAGAATTTTTTTCATTAATGTAAATATACAAGACTAAACTGGTGTTAAATGACTTTATGGTGGTTCTATGTTTTCATTTAGCGATTTAGCTGAGATAAAAAAACTCTTTATTGTTTTTTTATCCAACTCTGAAATTAATTTGATTTGATTTAAAGGTAGTTTTTAAGCATAACATGTCCAAAAATAGAAGGGTCTTGGAAAAAAAATTATTGAGAAGGCTGTCGCGCTGTCGTGCCACTAAAGAAGAGAACAGCTTTTATAAAAGTAATACAATTAAATTTTTAAAAGGAATTGCATTACTGTTGTTTAAAAATTTCTGGGTTAGTATGAGTTTTTTAAGTATAAATAAATTCTTATGGTGCTTTTATGCTTCATTAATTGCCATTAGTTAGCATTTTTTTAATTAGCTGCCAAGTCTAATATCCAATACCGCAATTGTCCCTAACCACTATTGCCACGACACTCTTGCTGTGTGCGGAGATCTCTTTCTTTCATTGACTTTTTGCTCTGCTGTTTATGCTACTTGAGGATTGAGACACACAAACTTTACACATACGCTTGCTCAGCTGCTCTCAGGAAGTAATGTGATAGTATTCGGTATCAAAAGATTATTTAAAAAAAGTTACAGAGGGTATTGTAAGCAAACTGATGGAGATAAATAGACAATTCAGGTGTCATTTTTTTTTCTAACTAAATATCCTCTTGAAAACTGCAGTGATCATTAGCTCTTAAAAGGGGCCGTCTAAATATTCAAAAAAGACCAGGAAATTCTCAACTCTATGTAATATGTAATTCACAACATTATGTAATATTCTGAGCACATTCATTTAGTCAGCGACTTTACGGGATCTAGATTAAAATGTTAGATATATTTTGAATATTTTAGAGGTTAGATTTTGTATTTGTTTGAATAACTGTGTTTGTTTCAGTTAATTCAATATATTAACATTTAAGTAGCTCAAATTTATGGTAAATAAAAATAAGTAAAACAAAATAATGCTGGATAGAAGTAATATTTAAAGTTATTTACCAGAAATGAAGAAAACATTTTTTGCATTTTTAAATTTGCATTTTTTGAACTTTCTATTGTTTTTTCAGCATTATTTCAAAAATTATTATTTTTCTTATAAATCCTATCATAAATGAAATAAAAGAAGTGTAAAATTACGCAGTTTTAAATTAGAGGTTTTGTTTAACACGGATTATTATAATATTTTTCAAACTTGTTGTAATTGGATATGGATTCATTTACCAGTGCATCGTTTTTGCTTCTTTTTACATTTTTGTGATACTCCTTAAAATCAATGCATTATTATTGATCAAAACTATCAAAAAAAATCTATAAATCAATCAATATGTTTTAAAGAGCTAATGTGTTTTATATCATCTTATCAAAAGAGCATGTCGAGTTGAAGATAATGGAACTAGTTTCGGCACTTCTTATCGAAATTTGTTGCGTCGTAACATTACGGTCAAGATTGTGTACTCGAATGATCTCAGGGGTTTTTGTTTGAAACCGTTATGTCAATTGACGCATGATTATCAAAGGAAGGAATTCCTCCAAAAAGTCGAGTATCTGATATCACAAGCTAAATACGAATATTATCAAATAAAACATCCACTCTGGTGAGTTGAATTCGTGAGTGATAGCTTTACCTCATCAGGACGATGATAGGTGAAAAATTTACCTTTGGCTTGTCACGTAAGCCCAATTATGAAAATGTGACTGAACTATTTTTTTACAATCAGTGACGTACGGGTGGTTAGATTTAAAAGAATAAGGTGAAAGGTTCAATTCCGTTCTTTGTTCCGTTAAATAACGACAGTTTATTTAAGAAGTTAAAAATTTAGGAATATCGCCAAACATTACAAACTAATAGATTAAAATATCTAGTTATCAATGATAACCATATAAGTTAAAGTGATATTTGAATACTTGTATTAAGGGTATTTAATAGACTAGAATGACTAGATTCAAGTTGAACAAAATATTGAAAACACAAAATTTTATTCTCGTTATTGTTAGACTAATTTTAATTTTACCCCTCTACTAGTTTCCCAAATAGCAATTAAAGAATTTCTGGGCCCTTTAGGAAGTGTTTTTTAATAAAACAAGTTATTTACCTATATCTGTTACGTGATATTTTATAATAGCTTCTATGACTAAACAATATTACTCGTTAGAATTTTAACAAACATGGATTTAAGGTCGAAATTTAAATTTTTACGAGATCTTAGTAAATGATTTGCATTTTTAAAAATTATTAAGAAATTTACCCCCCATGTTGAAAAATACACAAAACACCCAAAAAATTAAAATACCTGAAACAGCCTATAATCTAATGAAGAATGTATAAATAGCCATCCCAAGTTTTAGAATTACCCAAAATCTTTAATTTAAATTTCTGTGCAATATACAGGTGACTAAAATAGCAGGTAAATATTCTGAATTGAAGCACTAAAAATTGTAAAAAAGTCTTTATTTTTTTTCATCTTTTCATAAAACATTAAATATTTCAAACTATAGAAAACGCAAATTGGATCTACTATTTCTTAAAAAATATAAAACGAACCAAATTATCTCCAGTTTTGTTAGTGGTATCATAGAAACGAAGTCATAGGAATCAATTTATGTACTTTTATCTCACTTTCTATTTTATTTTTGTATATTTTTATGTAAAATGTTGAAAATCATTGATTTGGTTACCAGTGTGATGCTTTCTAAAGGACTATTTAAGGGAATTAATCAATCTTATAAGACCTGTTAAAAGCTAGTTTGAGTATTATGACCAATCTATTCTCTAAAATTGTTTTCTTGAAGGTCTAAATTTGGTTTTTGAATGATACTGCAATTACTGCTCCATAAAACAATATTTATCCTTTGAAATGTATTCCAAACCAGTTTTTAAACTACATATTTAAGAGCACGAAAAGTCTGAAAAAAGGAATTCGTATCATAATTAATTTGCTTCTAAACCTATAGATTCCACTTAATTAGTAGATTATACCATTTTAAATCATATATGTAAACAAAATATTTTATTTAAGGCTACACATTACCCTTTTTTGAAAAATCTTTATTTATCCAATTAAACATTGTGTAAATAGCTGATTTTGTTCAAAAGAATGTTTATAAACATATATCCAAAATTTGGGTCAGTTAAATGAACCATTTTTTTTTTCAAAATTAAAAAAACGTCAATTTTTTTAAGGTTTTTTAAAAAATCTTATAAAACTGTCAATTTTAGTTCTTTAGAAATGTTTTTGGTCTTTTTAGTATTGTTGGATACTAATTTTTAAATGCTAGCTAGTATTTAAACAAAAGTTTTCTTTATTAGGTTTATTTTAGTGAAGGATTTCATTTATTTTTAAACGCCTTTCCTACTGAAGATGTCCGGTGAAGTTTTCGGACGAAACGTTTAGAGTTTTAATTAAATATTTACTATAATTTTTTAACGTTTGACCACAGCTTAAAAGCTCGAAAGATTTTATTAAATGTTATGGAAACCGGTTGTGAAAACTTCTCTTCGTTAATAGTTTTCTTTGTTTGACTTCAATAAGGGTTTTTATAACAGAAAATTAAAAAAAAGCTTACCACTTGATGATCTGTACAGTTTGACATTTAAAAAAATAACTATCATAATAGGACACAAAATACAAGCTAACTTTTTAAGAATATATATTTATAAGTATACACAAAAAATTTCAACACTCTATCATGAGCAGTATAAAAGCCTTAGGGAATAAACCAGTCATTGTCACCGAAAACGAAGTCTGAGAAAAATGCACTTAAATTTCTAGATACTTACACATTTGAGCCTGATGTTAGTCAGAAAACTGAAGATAACTTCCAAACTAAATGGAATTCAGGTATGAAACTTTAACCATAGATTGCTAATGGCATGAGGTATTGAAAAATGCAAGAAATTTTTTTTCGACATTTTGGAAGTTTTTAGGGTAATGTGTGGCCTTAAGTTTCAAAGTAATAGTTTTTAGTGATATTGTATTCATTTGTTATAAATAACATCTGAAAGAAAAATATTCAATACATATATGTTAAACTTCTCCTGATATACAGTAAAATATATTTGTAAAAGTAACTTAAGAGCGCTACTATGAAAGAAAAAAGGCAAATTAGACAAATGTTATATTTTGTATTATTTTCTTTGACAAATTTTATACTTTGTATTATTTTCTTTGTATGAAGTTGATTTTTAATGTTAAATAAAATAATTATGTTTATTTAAATCAGTGTTTATAAAGATCTCTTATGTAAAGGAACATTTTTAGAAAATTTATTTTACAGCACACAATGTAATATTGGGTACATTCTATATGTTTCATAGGCTATGTATTAAGCTATTTAAAAATATCATAGTTTATTGTTTTTTCTCACTAAGATAAGAAATGTTTAAATAAAATAAGTTGAACCTAATCAAACTTATTTTAAAGATTTATTCACTGTTCTACTAAGTTTTGCACATTTGTACAAAGTTTCTTTTTTAATTTTTTTCTCGGCTCCCTATGCTTGTTAAAACTTATTCAATGTCACATATTTTTTTTGGACTAACTATTAAAAAAGCCTTAAAACATTTCTGTAAAGATTTAAAGATTCTCATATCAGTTTTGCTGATTGTCTTATTAAAAGCATGTTAACTTTCAATTGGATAATAAGAATGTTATTTTCAGCGTCATCGTAATTAACCAATCAGATGTTTTTATGATTTCTTAAATAAATTGTTGGTAGAGAACTATTAAAATGGGTAATTGGGAAAATACACTATTTATAATTTCTGTTCAAGGCTATAAGTACGTTAAGACCCTGCCGTAGAGTAGTTAATTAATCCCATATGTGTGAATAAAGTTTTCAAAATATTCCTTAGAATGCAGTTAAATTTATTTTGCGTATAAAAGTACTTTATATATTTTAAGTATAAAGTATTAGATACTTGAAAGTGTCAATTTTACTCATTTTATGCTACAATTAAATGGATTGGAAATAACAAATAAATGAACATTGAGATATCGCAGGGAGATAAAGGTGATTTATTGGATACTTATTTACAATGATATGAGAGAGAAATATAGAAAGACAATGGGGAGTACCCAAAGAGATTACTCAATATATATGTACAAAGACTTTTATAGTATATACATTATACATTTTTCTGAATAAAAACCATTTCAACTATGTTGAGCGAAATGTTTGCAGAAATCTATCACAGGCAAGTGATGTAAGTGGGGAAGATGGTTCATTGATTACAAAGAAGTGTACGAAAGAAACTCCAAGAAAACATCCAATCGTTTGTAGTGAGAATTAAACACCTAGGATAATTTTAGATCATCCCCTTTCTTATAAAAAAAACTTTCGTTTTCATTTTTCATTCTATGTATATTACTGCTCTATTTAAACTTTTAAAAAATCTGTGCAATGTAAAATGCTTATAAGCAATTATTATATAGTAACTATTTTATTTAGATAAAAATTAAATTACAAAAGTAAGAAAATCTTAAAATCTAGTGAGATAATAAAAGATATTTGATAAATAATGATGCCTTGATTTTTAAATTCCAGCCCTTTAATTTTTGAGGTTTATATTTAAATCTTAAAACAAATTTCAGCTAAAAATCAAGTAAAAATCTGTTTTTAAAAAAAATAAAATTTTCTTTTTAGATCTTAATGTTCTTAAATTTTATTATACATTGTTGATGTAATTTTTAAAAAAAAATTATGATTGAATTGCTAATTTACTTATTTTAAGAGGAGTTACAGTTTACATCTATTTTTTTAATTATCGGGCTATCTGTCAATAATACAATAATAAACAGAATTTAATGAGATAACAGTAATTTAAATGTATTTCTTGAACAAAATGCGTTATAATACATGATGAATTGGTAAAATTATACAAAATAAACATTTGTTTTAATAAACATTTTACACTGAGTTTAGAAATATATTTTTGAAAACCTAATTTCGAAATTATAGTGACACTATGAAAACAAATTGCTATTACATAAAAATATTTTTTTGGTTTCATTCTATTATAGTTTAATTCAAGAACATAAAATTTATTTCATAATGAAAATAAAACAAATTAAACTATGTAAATCCTACTAATGTAGGAACCGTAAAAATTTCCATTACACAAAAAAATGACTCATGCAAAATAAAATTTCAATTAACAATCATAGATCATAAATTTCATGAAAACACTTAAATACATGCAGGCTTTATATGACTGCTTTACTTTCTAAAATAAAATTTTCAAGACTACGGTATTGCAAGTGTGATATTTACAAAAGTATTTAAACAGTTAACAAAAAAGTATTGCAAAACACATTAACTCAACTGTCATACTTTTACAATTTCCTTTTTACAAGCATCTTTTACCTTCTAAACGTAGCTTTGTATTGTATGCTTTTGAAATTTGAATGAACATCTTTTAAAGGACTTTGCAAAATCTTAACAAGGATGCAGTATTGTAGTTGCATTATAAGGATTAAAAAGGTAAAATATAAACTTCTTCTTAGCATTTAAGTACTCACACTCAGATTTATGATACTCTATAGTACATAATTTCAATGACTTTTAAATAATCTCGTTTAGATCATTAACAACATTTCTTGAAGGCGATAAGCATTCAGTAAAACAAAACCCTTATAATATCTACAAAGCTAGGTACTGTATAGTTTTTCAGTCTTCAAAGTAGTGTGCATAATTTCTCATTCATTGAGCTCTTCATTTGGAAATTACGAAAATCCAAATGAATCAATTATCTAGTAGAATAAGATGAGACAAATTCCATATGTATTTGCTGTATCGCTTCGAGTAAACTCTGGAGTCGATCAAGGTGCTTTAGTCGCTATATGATTTTTTAATGAAAAACATCTGTTTACCAGTGAAATTTTTTGAGTCATTACTTCACCATGGGGAGGATTTTATTTTTGAGAATCTAATGCTATATATGGAGAACGGATGGAGTAATTTTTAGTCTAATATAATTAAGAATAATGTAAATTATTACTAATTTTGCTTGAAGTTCTGCAATATAATGTGGCAATTTATGATATAGTTTATATTGCAATTAAAAGAACAGATTGTCGACCTTATAACGTGATCTTTATAAATATATATATATTTTTTGCCTTTACGATTATTAAACCCTATATTTTTCCAAAAAAACATGCAAATGTTTTCAGTTTATCACTTCCATATAAATTTTCAGAGGAAATAATCCCGGATTTTTAAAACGATATAGAATGGTTAAAGTTTTAATTAGAAATGTTCTTTAAAATTACTTATTTCAAGGTAATTCACAGAGGAAGGAATTTACGATACAATTCAGTTACTAGAAATTATCTTTTCAATTTTTTCAGTTATACCCCGTTCGCACTGGCCTTTATTTTTGCCTCTATTTTCGTTAGCACTTTGTTGTCATGGAAACACACTAATCGATTCACTAGTCAATTAATAATCTTTTATGTATTTTTACTTGTATTTTTGGTGATTTTATTCATTAGTTTTAAGTTTTATTGAGAAATTAAATTTTTAATTATTTTACAAATCATGCTGTTATTGTTTACACACAGTAAAGTGCTTATTTTCGCCCCTTGTCAGTGCAAACGCCGTTTTCAAAAGATGGGCGATTTTGCCTGTTTCCATGACAACCAAGTGCTAACGAAAATAAAGGGTCTTTTTTCTGCCAGTGCGAACGGGGTATTACTGAGGAAATAAATCGGAGAAATTACGTATTCTATATTTTACTTGGGACAATCAAAAACCAGTCAAAAGAAACCATTATGATATTCCCAGTCAGGTAGTTGTCTCATCTTAACCTATAGTATAATATATTTATTTAACGCACATCACCAACAAAATCTGTCGAAAACAACGGAAGCAACAACGCTATTCTGGGCTTCGTTCCCATCAGCGCTCTGCAAAATATCACTAAAACACACACACTCAATGATACAATTTATACAAGACTCCCCTTGAGGGACGAGAACTGCTCATGAATACTAAAAACAGGGTGAAGGGAGGTAGGGAAAGATCCTTTTCGAATGGTGACGTCATCAGGTGTCTCATTTCTCTCTACGGATATGATGGTTCTCGCACTACAATAGAGAATCTTCGTGAAAGGTTGGTTGGTATAAGGGATGTTGCGAAAACACATGGTCGCATCGAACGGACATTCTGAATCATAGAAAGAGCCTGACGGATGCGGGTGTGATGAAAACTGTAGCGGATGTGTTGTAGAGAAACATAATAAATGTAATAACTGAATGTATTTATCTTTTATATTATCATAAACAACTGAGTGTTTGTTAAGGTAAAAGGATGATAGTTGAATAATATATTTTGAAATAAACATAGCCACATAATATGCGGTTTTATGACATTTACACCATAAACTCTATTACATACTAAAACTATTTTTGTTTTATAACAATATTATTAGTTGTACCGATCTATTCCTGTCATAAAGTTCTATCATGAGTAAACTTAGGGAATTTATTATTTTCTTGTATAATATTTACAACATCTAACACATTATTGATTCTACTTAATACGATAAATTAACTGACAGTTTAATTCCAATCTTTATTCATGCGAAATTTGAATTTATTAAGTGTTTATCCCATTTATAACAAGCATTTTCTTTATAATTACCACTGCAAATTTAAATCTTCAAAAATTAAAAATAAACCTCTTTAAATATACACCTTAAACCCCATTTTATATGACTTAGCCAATTATTGCATTAAGTCCCTCTATTAAACTCTCATTCATTATTTGAGTTTTAATAGGAAATCTGAATCCGCACACAGTCACGCCCGCATCAGTACAATATCTATAACCAACATCTCTTGGTGTGCCTGTCGAAGGACCAGCCTCGGCAAATCTCCAAAAAACGACGACAGCAAGCAGTCGTCGCACCGTCGGGATGCAGTACATTCCACCGATCGCTTGTTTACTGGAGGGTTGACGACCTGAAGTGTCCGGAGCTGCTGGAGTAGTCCTCGGGAGCCGATTCCGGCCGATAAGATCGGCTGGACAGAGGGTACGTCCCTGAGCTTTTACTACCTGTGGGAAGATATAAAAAAGGTACTTAGTAATGCGGTGTGGAATAAATAAATCCATGGCCCCGAAGACAGGTAGTGATAACGACTCTTGGGGTAAATAGGTGTTTGTCTATCGGGTGAATTATCGGCGGCTTTTAGTGCGGTGAAGTGAATTTAGTGTGGTCTGTTTATGAGCGGGTAAGGCCCAAGTCAGACCTAGCGACCATAAGACGCTAGTGCAATTAATCAAAGAGGCAAAGAGGGGAAAAAGCATGGAGTTCTGCCTGAGACTCCCCCTATCTTGACAGGAATCTTCCTTCCTGTCAAGATAGGGGACTAGGCTTTCTCCATGCTTTTTTTATGGAGATTGATTGCAGTAGCGACTATAAGACGCTCAGTGTGTTTTGCTCCTAATGTAATGGTTCTTTGGAAGTGCTTGGACGTATGCAATGGTAAACATGTGATGGTAAACGGTTTTACGGCAGTTTTAAGTAGTGTTTGAAGAAGGAGCAATTTGGATTTAGAAATTACCAAGGAATGGTTACATAAATTATAAGTGAATCAGATTGCATTTACAATGTAATGAAGTCAGTAGCTTTCTTTTATTTCCCAATAAAATAGGTTTTTAATATTTATGTAATTCCTGATAACCCTTTTTTGCTAAATGTCTTTATTCTTCTGAAACATTTTAAGATATCCAAGGTATCGTGTATAACTTTCATTATATGATGCTATTTTAAAGACATTCCTTGAAAATTCCTTTTTACCCATCCAAAATGTTTTATGGCTACTCCATTGATCAAAACCAAATGCGATTTCTTCCTTTTAAGATTTGGTATTGAATTATTACCTCCTCATAAATTAATTTCACTCTTTTATTCAAATAATTAATTTTTTTCAGTGGATAAATTTCAAAAGTTGCAGAAACTAACATTGGTTTTATTTTTTAGAAAAGGTAAAAGTCGTAAAATTTAAATTAAAAATGTTCCTATTTGCAATTTTTTTCTAAACTTCGAAATTCTTCACTTTATTATTCAAACCTATAATACTGAAGCTCTCCTTGCGGTGGTTCACTCGTACTTCATTACATAATTTTTAAATTAATATTATTAATTGTAAATAATTTTATGGGTCACTGCGTTGTGACCCCTGCCAAATCACTTTAATAATTTGTTTTATATTGCTTATAGTATATGAGTGTTCTTATATTCATTTTAAGTTTAGTTTTTGTTTGTTCCTTTGTATGAATTGTAATATAAAATAAATGTTATTGTTCTTACACTGAAAATTTTTTAAGTTAACGCATGTTTTAATTTAACGCTTTATTTAATAAGCGCACGTTTTTCATTTGATTATTTATCTTATTTGAATGGTCATAATTAGACAGAGTGTACATAAACTTTAATTACATTAATTTTATTTTAAAAACAAATTAACGATAGCGAATTTGCACCTCTTTTAAAATTCCCACATTCGCAAAAATTTTTTTTCTAATATTCTTTTTTTTTGGTAGTTTTTATCTTGTCCCCAACCAAGCAAGCCTGAAACAATCAGAACCACAATCTGATTCCCTCCCCTCTCGTCCCTCCAAAGAGGTCGGTGCCCTCCGAAACTCGGAGGGGAAAGCGGAGACGTCCAGCTGCCGACGAGCCCTGCCGGAAAGCGACACCGGGCAGCTGGTCAGCTATCCCGTGACGACTCCGAATTATGCGCCAATTAGAGAAAGAATGAATGTGGGGAGGTTTTCAAGGTGGACGGCTTTGTCTGAGGTTGACATGACGGGTGACACTGTGCTGATGAGATAGGGGAGAACGGGGCACATTCGCACAAAAAATGCATTTCGGAATATTTCTCTGGATCTAGATGAGATATTGAAACAAACTCGGATTCAAATGAAAGTTAAGACCTTTCCCGATATTTTAGAACGATAATTGGTCGAATTCATCTAGAATTTCTAACCCATATCATCAATCTAAAAAACGAGAAATTTCGTGCGAATGTACCCCATGGATGGGGCAGTTTTGTACACGTGTGGGGCACATTCGTACACATGCAAAAAATTATACCATAATTATTTTTACGAACTAAAAAGTTTATAGAACTTTAAAGTAAGGATAATAAAACGAAATATTTGGCACTTATACATATTTTTCCTCTAAATTGAATATTTTTTTACAAAAAGAAAACAGCTTCAGATAATATTGAACATCTAAGTTTTTGATAAGGAAAACAATTGTAGTTTTGAAGATTATATTGTACATTGACATACTTAACATAATATAATTAGTTAGAAAAAGTTTAACCAATATTTTATCTGTCAGGTTTTATTCGAAAAGAAAAGTGATCCAACAGCTCGCTTATTAACACCTGAAACTGACGGTTGGGGAACTTGTAATACGATATTATATTTTTGTATGAATGTTTAATCATTTCTTACTGGGAAAATAAAAGTTTCGTCATTAATTTTAAAGTTTTTAAAGTTTTTCATCATTAATTTTAAATAAGCCCCATTCAACTCCAAATTTTCTATTTGACCAGCATAACAAAATTTTCTTTTTAGTAGCAAATTCTTCTGGAATAAAATCACCTAAGTCCAAGTCAATTGGTATTAAACAATTATCAAGGACATTATTTCTTCAATGTTTAAATCTGGGTCTAAATTCCTTAAAACTGCTTTCTTTAAGATGTTATCACCAAATTTTGAAACAATTACAATAAAAAAACAATTAAACTTAAAGTTATTAAATATACTGCACTTATAAACATATAAATCACTTTCATAATCAAAAAATGGGAAAGATGAGGCACATTCTCACTGTCCGAATCTGCCCCATGTTTTGGTGTACGAATGTGCCCCATCTACGAGTTCAAGCTTACCACGTCCCAACAAGATATTTATAAATAAAACAGGGAAATAAAACCTTTCTAGAAACTTACTTTAGTAGTGCCTCAACTGAATAAAATGCTGAATGTCAACTTGAGAGTTATTTTTGATTGATATTTTACGCCAACAAAATGACAAGAAAATTTACTTTGCTGCTTCTAACGCTAGCAAATTTCTAGTACGTATACAACAAAATGGATCAGGGCTTTGAAAATTCACGCAAGAGGTGGTAGTCATGCATCCATTTACTGGTATTTTTTCAGATTTTTAAATTAATAATTACTAGGGGAAATGCCGTCTGTCCGAATGTGCCCCATGTGCGAAATAGCCCCACTCTCCCCTACTTCGTTTTCCAAGGAAGTCGTAAAAGGCGATTGTGATAGTAGTTTTTGTTGGTGTTTAAAAGTGTTAACCCTTTATTTACCGACGGTACTTGTAAGTACCAGTGGCTCAAGTTTAGAACTGCTGATGGTTGGCGAGTTTTGACTATTTGGCACCATATTTAGAAGCCACATAATTCACTTAACATTAGTTGGGGTAGCTATATAGTTATTTTTATCACTAAAAACTTGGAGCATCACCAGTACTAAACTTGCTCCAAAAATAATTTGGTAAATAAAGGGTTAAATGAAGAAGAAAAAATACGTTACAAATGTAATTTGTTTTTGGGGGTTGTTTCTTATTTGAATTCGTTAATAAATATGTAGTTTTATATTATTTATTAATTTATGAGTAATTAGTTCCTTAACCATTCTATAACATTCTTGATTAAATTAATAATTGAACAGACCTTTGTTTTTGGGATAAAAGAGAACGAAGGGGGGGTTAATAGTTGGGATAAGGGAGAAAATGTTAGGAATATAAATTGCCGTATCCTCGTTAAAATAAAGATCGTTCTAATTCTTCCTTGAAACAAAATTAAACTTGAAAGTTATAAAATATACGTAGCTTGAAAAGCCATAATAGTAAATGCTTTAAAATATTAAAGGATCTCACACTATCGGTTCAAAAAAAAGGCAACTAATTAGTTTCATCATTAATTATGTGATATCTCTCTTATCGCCCTAATTCGTAGGAATCCCTCACATGAATGAGTTTTTGAAAAATCTGACTATGATCCCACGATATTAAACTATATTGCCTGACATGGTAACAATATTAAATTAACGACATTGTAGTAGATATCGTATAGATTGGTATAGGTATAGGTATATGTTACGGGCAATGTGATAAATCGGGCATTATTAATAATGCCCAAATTGTGAAGGAGGGCAATGTGACAAATTCAATGGAATTTATCAATGAAATTTATCACTTTGCCCGCCTCCAATCTGAACATTATTAATAATTCCCGATTAATCACTTTGCCCGTATTGTATACTCTACTTTCGATTTATCAGGTAGTATTAATTTATCAGAAAAGCAGGGGTCTCCAAAGTATGGCCCCGCGGAGAAAAAGTTTTCTTAAATATGGTGGTACGTCAGTAGTACCACTATCGAATAATAAAACAAGAATGTAGTTTTAACGCTCAAAATATTTTCTGTACAGATACAGTTAAAATATTTAAAAAAATAAATCATCACAATTTAAATACAAAAATTAGCTCATAACACAGTTTAGTGTGCACGATCCCTAAGCATGATTCGTACGTCTTGGCGCATGAGTTTTATAGGTGTAGTACGGTGAGGCCCCGCTGTAATTTTTGAAGATGAAAATGTGACCATTAAAAGCTAAAAACTTTGCAGACCCCTGTGTCAAGAGTATAAAAATAATAAGACTCAATCCCCCCCCCAAAAAAACTATATTCATCTTAATACCATACCTTGAGCAACGGGATGCTGATAGAAGTGTCCTGCCTGGTACCCGGCCGCCACACCCACCTTCATGTTAGGCGGCGTCTGCGGCGGCGTATCCGTCTGCACGAAACCCGCCGAGCACGAGGCGGCGAAGGGGTAGCCGCCGCCGAAGCCACCGCCGCCGCCCTGCTGGTAGGGGTTGACGGAGAACCAGCCGCCGCCGCCGCAACCAGCGGGCTCCGGGCTCTTGCTGGTGGCCGTATCCGCCAGCGACCAGATCTTGGGCTTGGAGCAGCGGTCCTCGGATGGGGGGTCCTTGTTGACCCCTTCTTTGTCCCCTTCCAGGGGCGAGGAGCGCATCAGTGCCTGGATGTCCGGCAGGTTAGGAGAGGAGGAGCTGTCCGTGGGGGTGAACTCGGAGGTGGGCAGCAAGGGGGCTTCCCTAGGGGGTTCTGGGAGGGGTTTCTGAGGGAGTAGGTGGTAGGGGGTGCGTCCCGAGATCTGGCCTGCAGATGAGTATTGTCCGGCACCGTCAACTGTAGGGAGAAAATTGTAATTAAGGATACAGAACGATAGTAAAAATTAATTTTTTTTAATTATTTTTTAAATTTGTACAAATTCACCTGAAGGTATGGACCCGTATAGGTAAATTAAACGCACACACAGACAGTAACACTAACATCCATGCCGAACGGGGATTCGAGCCCCAGACGTACGGCTTTGCAGTCAGATGCTCTAACCACTAGGCCATTACGTAAAAAAAAAGAAGCGTAAGATCACCAAAATCTCACGCTGCTCCAATAATAGACCGTTTGTTTCATATGCATAATTTTTTTGTAAATTTTTCTATGGATGTATTCTAACTTTTCTTATGCTTTCGGTAATTTTAAATTTTCTTGTCCAATCATGGGCGGATTTAGGGGGTGGACCCTGGAAGAGCAACCTGGAAACCTTGGGGGGTAAGCTATCCTTGATAACTTTGTAAACATTTTCCCTTATAAAAATGCAATTTTCTTTAAAAGTTGAGGGGTATAGCCCCCATATGACCCCCTTAAATCCGCTCATGTATTCGATATTTTTAAAATGAGGTTGTTGTAAACTGGGGGGCCAAATCGGGTATTAGTACATTTTTTCAAACATTTCAGTAAAAAAACATTTGTCATTAAGAGGAAATTCTCGTTCAAGAGATCGATAACTGTTATGAGTATTAACAATATTTAAAAGGCAATAAGAAAAAATGAATAACTTAGCTGAAATTATGTTTTATTTCCGCAAAATAACAAATGAATGAATGAATATGGATGTATTAGTGTATAGTAAATGTAATAGTAATTGGTTTATTAAAGATGATTTTAAAATTTCATAATATAAAACTCCTCCAAAAAGTAGTTTTAAAATAATAAAAAGACCATATAACTAAGAATAATATTATTTAAATAATAAGTAAAGCTTGTTAAAAGTTAAAAAAGAAATGTAATTAAACAATTTTCATACATTAAGCTGCAATGCAAATTTAATTGTAATCGTTTCTATATGATGGGAAAAAATTATCACCTAATAAAGACTTAGCATTATGCATTTATAAATGCCACCTGTGGTATATAAAATAATTAATAATTTCATAAGGTAATTTCTATTTTTAACGGTAATTAATAAATATATATTTATTAGGTCTCAGATAATAACTAAAATGAATTGTATACATATGTTATTACTTTTTTAATATAAAATCGCCGAAAGAAAAACAGCTTGGACACGCTGCCCTTTGGCACTATCCTGCATAATTTCATATACGTTCCAAATAAAAACAAAAAACCCGACCTTCTGTTGCACATCTAACGTTATATATAACGTTAACCCTCCAAAAACGCACACCAAAAAAAATATCCAATCTCCCGACCACTTAGCATAACTCGGGAGTCTAACCCTCGCATAATTAAACACACAACAAGTGTGAAGTTAAGGGACCCAAACAAAACGAAATCCGGGGGTGACGAAAAAGACAAATTAAAGCGTTTTCCGGCAACGAGCTCAGAAAATGTAATTAGGTAATGAATTAAAGGGAGAAAATGAGGGCAAGAGAGAAAAAAACACGGAACAGGATCGGGAAAAAATGGAGAAGAAAGGCTAGATTATCCCGGGGAGGAGGGGGTTATGATCGGAGGGGGGAGGGTTTTAATAAATATGGCCAGGCGGGAATTTGTTGCTCCAGATCTAAAAGGGGGTGTAGCGGGAGAGAGGACCAGATGATCATTTCTGTCGACCGTTTTCATTTACATGCAAATGAAGTGTGGCCGGCTTGTGTGCTTCGACTTATTTCTCGCAGAGGATCTCTCTCTCTGTTCCTGTGGGGATCGTGTTAAAAATTGAACAAGGCACTTTTCAGGTGGGGTGGTAATAATATAGAGGGGTGTCGTCGTTTGCGGGGTGTAGTATGTACTGTTACGTTTTGGTTAGGAAGATGGTAGGTTTGCGATTTTGTTTTTGAAGTTGGTGTTACTCATTTTACTTTTGATGTATATGGATTGGAGGCCTGAATAAGCGTTGTATATGGTATGATATATCCAAGATGCTGAGAAAGTAAGAGTTTTTGAGGAGGGTTGCTTTGATTCACATTCTCTGGAGTTAAGTTGTTGGAAGTTTCATTTTATTTTGTTGGATGATTGATGTTCAATTTTTAAGTGATGGTTAATGGAAAATTTGAATTTCATCATATTTACGTAGATTTTAAACTACTTAAATGCTAACAGTTAATAAACATGAGTGTGGATTTAGAGTGATCATATGGAGTAATGTTCAGTAACGACTCTTCAGCAATAACTTTTCACGATACTTCATTACTTTTATGGTAAGTCCTGTAATCTAAGAAAAGACTTCTTTTCAAAGCTTGATTCCACACGGTCTTCATCTCAAATCCGTACTTGTTAGTATGGTAATATAATAAATAAAATGTAGTTCTAAGTTCTAGACATGGTACATACATAGTCCATTAAGTTTGGGTGTATGAAAAGTAGGTGATATTATTCAAATGCATTAACAACCAATAAGTATTTAGACATTAATGCGAATTAAATTCGTATATTTATGTGATCCTTTGTGGTCCTACATGGGATGGGACCCTTTGTTGCAATCCTGCTAGATTAAATACAAAGACCCACTGAAACATTTTGAACAACTCAGCGCGTAAAATATTGCAATACCACCTTCTATGGTGTGAGGGTCACCATGGCTTGAACTTGGAAATGTGATTCAACAACTGGACAAGTTTCCAAAGAGTCCGGATCTCAACCATTTCGAAAATTTTTTGGGTGAATTTTGTGTGACACATACAATAAAGAAACACTCCAACCGTCCAAAATCGATAATTGAATTGACTAGTCTTTTCAAAGCTAAATAGAATAATATCCCATCATTGAAAAGATTACAACGACTGGTTGAGAGTAAATAATCTCGAAGAGTTTATGCTTTAATTTACAACTCTGGTAAAGTAGTGTTAAAAATATTCATTTATCGTTTCATTCATTTATGGTAATAACATCTGCAATAGCAAGATTGTGAACTCAGCACCACAGGGGCCTGAAAATCCAACCTGATGAAACAAGATCGTATATACGGAGCAAAAACTTCCCAAGGACTCAGCCGCTCACACTGGGACATATTTTCGAGTGCCCAGCTCTCATCCCAAGAGCACTAAAGTTTGGCCTAGTCCCAGAAATGGATCCATTGCAGGAGACCCTCTATTACAACAAGGACGCACCGAGATTGGCCGCCGAAAGTGTTGCCACCTTCGGTGGTGTCTAGACCGTGCACGTATCCATGGACACCAGAAGAAGATGAAGAAGATTTGTCATCACTGTTGTATAAATACGTATTGGTTGTTATGGATGAAAATATGGAGTAAAACAGGATAAATGATAGGAATATTAAGGTTCTTTCATAATTGTACATCAATTATGAAAGCACCTTTATAAAAATAACGATCTTTGAGGGAATCTCCGAACGCCGCTTACTTGAGTCCTCACACCCCGCAATCCTCCTCTCCCCCTCGTCCTCGCTCTCGCACCTCCTCGAATCGTCCGCCCTCGACGTCCTCTTGGCGTCCGAGGCGTCGTCGTCGGCGTCATCGTCATCGTCGTAGTCCTTGACGTCATCGGCGTCCATCTTGTTCCTGGGCTCCCAGGTCATCTTGTTCTCCTTCTTGAGCCTCCTGCGGGCGTTGGCGAACCACGTGGACACCTGTGTGAGGGTCATCTTGGTGATGATGGCCAGCATGATCTTCTCCCCCTTCGTCGGGTAGGGGTTCTTGCGGTGCTCGTTCAGCCACGCCTTCAGGGTGCTGGTGGAGTCGCGAGTCACGTTCTTCCGCCTGGCGCCGTTGAAGTCCAGCCCTCCGTAGCTAGAAGGTGGAAAGTTTCGTCAGAATGATTTATACTAATACAGAATGCAATTGGTTCGAACATTAGCCCTAAACTTTTCAAAGGTTGTCCACCAATATTTTAAGTAATCTTCAAGAGATTGCTCGATGAAGATTCTGTAACAGGGCTTGGTTAGATACCTTTCAGATCAGTAACCAAATCAGGCAATGAAAGTGTTACTTTCTATAGGCCTTCATGGTACTCAATGTTTGACAATTGAAGGGCTTGGTGGATGAAGGGGTTACAAGGCCTGTCCCAAAAGTAACGAGACTGAATTCCCTAATTCTGACTGGAATTCAGTCTCGTTATTTTCGGGACAGGCCTTTAACATAGCCTCTTCATCCACCAAGCCCTTCAATTATTTAAGGATCTCTTTTATAATTGCACATATGCTACCTAACTGTTTGCTACTTATTTTTTTTCAGATTGGGGCCAAGGACAAATAGCAGCTAATGTGGTGTCATCTTTTGTTGATTAACAGAATTTCCATACTATAAAGATATTGTGAACCAGACTCAACTAAAAAATCGTTTACTATTATCCTAATTTTATTAATTACTGAATTTTTTTCTATTACTTTATTTATCTCTATAACTTCAGTAAATAATTTATTTCTTGGGCAATTTTCTATAATTTTCTATACCCCGTAAAACAAACTACTACTGCTTTACTTTTTTCGAGATATTTAGAGACTGTATTTGTTAAGTCCCTATATCGGTATAAGTATATAATTATTGTTTGCAAAATAATAAACTATCTTAATGGTTAAGATTTTCCAAATGACATTAAAGAGGTAGGGTAAATATTAAAGGATGGAATTGAGAGAAGATTTACCCACCCGTAAGCTGCTAGACTTGGGTCGTAGTAGTACGATGCTGAGGGAGCGATGCCTCTCCATGGGTCAGCCGCATCTTTCATGCCATAGGCGGTACTCTGTAAACATAAACAATCGAGATGAGTATTCTAGAATGAATTGCGAGAATTAGATGAATTGCGCGAGTATTTGGAAGATGTTATATTAGTTAAGATACATTTTCATGTTCTATTTAATATGGGTTATCTAAACATAATATCATTTTATAAAGACTGATCAAGTTATCTAACCTACAAGGTTTGCACGCTTATGGCCTATAACATCTCACTGAAGAATAATAGTGCAGAAACAATCTCTTATCCCTTACCCGCTGTTTCAAACACACAACAACAACCCAACTAGTTTTACCTTATACCCTTTAACTTTCAAAATTCCTATGTAAAATTATGAATATCCTATACTCGTAGAGTATGAAAGAATAATGTTGCTTCATCGTTCTGAATGTCCGTCCCAAGAATTTCACCATTATTTCCTCACTCCAAAATAAACTCAAAAGAGAAGGTCACACGCGGAGTGAATTAACTCCATTAATGCCCTCAATCCAATTTCCTCGATCGAATCAAAAACGACCGCCCAAAGAATTCTCCCATATAAGGCAGGCCCCGAACAATGTCGGAACTTCCAATTTTATCCCCGGAATCTTAATGCCCGAAAAGAGGGCGGCCGCCACCAAAAGATCCCAGGAATCCGGGATCCGTCCGAGAGGCCGCATAACTCAAGGAGGAGGGCGCCCTGAAAAATAGTTCCCACTACTGACAAACATCTTCATAGCTATTTAAGTAGCGACACTCCTTCTTGAAGGCTGTCTGCGCCTTCCTTTGGGGGCGACTGACACGCTCCTTGGGTGACAAGGGGGTGGAGATAGAGGCTGCCGGAGAGGATGGAGAGGGAGTTGGGTGGGTGGACTCGGGGGTCAACTGATCCTCTCACCTCCGAGAAGTGAACTTGCTTGCTAGAACACCTGAGGAACTCAAGATATGGAGGATTTGCTAGGGGTTACTTCATTGGGGATATTTTAATTACCACAACTCATTCCTCACAGTCGATGCGGGATCCTGATCTTAAAATTCCACTTTCTATTTTCATTCCTTTTATTTTTATTCCATCCTCCATAAGGTTGCCTTCTATGCCTTCCCTTCTAATGTAATTTTCACCCACTTCATTTAATCCTTTCATTTTGAGCCCTACCACCCTTTTTATTTATGTTTTTGACAGTCTAATTTCATGGCGTTCTTTTTCACACACATATGTCTTACACATTTTATTTTTAATTCTAAAAAAGTAAAATTCCCTTCTCCTTCCCCATACATGTTTCATTGTGGTTCTTACTATAGTTCCCTATTCGGATTTAATAGTAGTATTTTAAAGAAAGTGTAAGTTGTTTAACGCAGCTAAGTTCTGACATAAATATGTATTCGTCGCAGTGAAAGGTATGTCTATTTATTTGTAATTTATCAAATAAAAATAAACAGACAAGTAAACAAAATAATTAAATATTCAAAAATAAAACTTAGAATATAATTTTTATTTAATAACACATATAGTCACACCAACTCGTCAGTCACTCACTATGATATAGAAGTGTAAAATATTGTAAAACGTTGGTAATACGAGATAAGAAACAAAACCTAGACATATTTAAATGAAACACAATCTGAAAAAGTCATTACGTGATGCATGACTTTTTAAAATCCATTATACAGACCATTATTATAATAATTTAAAACAACTTTTTGTGCCCCACACTGGGATGAGGATTAATTGCGTAAGGGTCCCGAGGGGGAGGGGTGGTTGGAAAAATCTCTACATACCCTTACTTGGGGGTGGGGGTGTCAAACCCATTCTTACGTAAGAGTTTCCAAGTTAATATAAGCAAATTCCAATTTTTCTAATCAAATTACTAGGGCTAGGATTTATATGTTATTACATATTTGTTCAGGAATCTGATAAACAAAGTGAGCTCTTGAATTCTACGCGTTTCAAAAGATTTTGAATCGATTAAGACCATTTAAGTGGATTCTACTTAATTATCTTGAGTAAATGTACACATTTAAAACGAGATTAAAGGATTTAAAATATTAAGAATTTCAAAGTAAATTCTTAGAAAGTATTTCTTTAAGAAGATTTTTAATTATTGTACTCCAAAATTAGAATATTACAGTTTAATTTAAGTTACTAAATTCTTCAAGAAAGAAGCAAATAAGGCTTGATTAAAGAGGAATTCTTATAGTAACTTCCTCTCAAATCTAAAGCATGGCATGATCTCTCATCAATATTTTTTAATTACTTTATGAGTATATTTTCTCTATGCCTCTTCTTGACAACGCATAATACCAACATAATCCTTTACAAGTTTATTTAAGTCACAACCTCTGCAATCCCCCGAACAGAGGTGACAAGTGACTTGAGACGTGTCTCTTTCTCTCTTTCGCAAGAAGTAAAGCAACTCATGTCCGTACTCGCAAAACACGGTAGACATTATAGGATTGTCCAAGTATTTATAGCACGGCACGCCAAATACCGTTATTAATGGGCACATTCATTCTTTTCGGAAGAGGTTATTCAGGGGGGCTGAACGACAGGGGGAGGGTTAGACGAATGACACCCCTTGTTGGAAGCGGAGTGTATTCGTGTCCTCCAGGTATGAAAAAGCGATTACGCGTTAAAAATAGCGTTCGTCTGTCTTCGTTTTGTAATTGGGGTGAAGGAGGTGGAATGACAATGACAGAGCTCGTCCCTTTCTTTTGAAGGTTCGTATGAATTAGATGTGAGTGTTTTGTATGGGTGAGATTCGAGAAATTTTGGTTTGTTACTCAAAATTTTATTTTAATTTAGAAGTAGTATTAGCAGATAAATATTATTTATTAAATATTCCATATGATTAGCGAAATATTCTTTTAATTTTCTTTTCTATTCACCTTTGAACCCTTGATTAAAACATGACATCCATAGAAATGTCAAAAGAGACGGTTCAAGTGATCTTTAATGCTATCTATTACTTTTAAACCTTATTATATCGTTCGGGCATATATATTCAAGATGATTTTCACCGGGATATATTTTTTAAACAACTAAAAAGGGTTGTTTAGCTGTTTTTGTGAACTTAAAATTTTACCTGCTTTTTAAAATGAATTTACATAAAACTTGAATTTAAAACAATTAAAATTTAAGAACAATAAAACTGCTAAGAAATTAAATTTCAAAAGAAAATCTTACGTTTCTCTCTCTCTCCTAAATTATTTATTAAATAATTCAAAGGGGGTAATTTTGACTTCATGATGGTATATAATTTTATTTTACTCCCTTCATTATTTTATCTGGTTATATAGGAGACCTAATTCTTTTGCAAGAAGGCTCTATCTTCCATCCCAGGATTTTAAAAAACATGCCCCCATTGTGGGCATTTTTGTGGGCACATATAGCCTTCTTGCAAAATAATTAGGTCTCCTAAAACCAGATAAAAATCGCTTGATACTTTTAATTGTATCTCCCTATTATTTTCTTTTTCTCTTCTGTTTTATCAATTAAACTTTTACTTCGATAAAATTCCTCTCAAAACCTTCGGTACAACAATATTTGTTCGATGTGGGAAACATCATCTTTAAAATAACCCCGAGAGGCGTTCAATGTCAATATGTTTTTTCAGAGAAACTCAATAACAGTCTTTTTCCAAGTAACTAACTCCCTAATCATTCACTAAAGAGCTTAAGTAAGATTTCCCACCACGATAACCAAAAAACCTGTGACCTCTCCTCCCACAAATCCCGGTGCATTACACGAGCTGAGTGATGGGGAATCACCCCACAAGAACACCGAGACGACCCCCGAGTCATGTCAAACGAACAGACGCCTATACACGTAAGGGGACACCACCCCCTCGTTTCGAACTTTCTCTCGAGATCTGTCATCTTCCCTTCTCTGTCGATCACTTTTAACGAGATAATTGATTCTGCAATTCCTCGCGTTGAAAGGCTTCTCAGAAAGAGCTTATAAATAGTCGCTGATTCATTGTGTTTCGGGAGTCATAACCGGTAATGGGGGAGTTTAAAGTATTTAGCTCCTTTGCACGGCAAGGAGTTGCCAAAACAAGGCGAAAACACTGTTTTCAGGACATCGTTTTTTTTTTCCTTAATTGATCTGCTGATGCAATAGAGGTAAAGCTTTGAGAGGTGATCCGAGAAAGAATTTTTTTTTGTAATTCATGATAATTTTTTATGTAATTAGTACCACAGAGTATAGAGCTTAACAGAGTGTTCATCTCCATAGACGCTAATGGCAATTTTTTAAACAGGGCTTTTCCCATTGAAAAATTTTAGGCCAGACGGACCCGCCTCCTTTAATACCACGCTATTCCTGCTAATTCTGTCATTCGCCCACTGAAGCTGTCACTCAAATCCAAATCGCCTATAATCAGTGTTAAAATTAAATCAAATACATTTCGCGTTCTCTGATTGGCTGCTAGTGAACTGAATTATAATATGCGTGCTGAATTAAATTAATGACCTAAAGAGGAAAACGGCGGTTTGGTATCTCTGTTAAGCTCTCTACTCTGTGATTAGTACCCTTACACCGACGATTTAGGAGGAAGACAATGTGGGCATTAGGCATACTGTCCTTTAAAACGTCCTTTACTGTAGAAATGTCATGAGAAAGTTCGGGAAATTGCTTCTTTATGAACTCCCTATAGATCCCTCCATGAACTATATGGTGGTACCAGTTATAAGTCATACTTCAGAGGGGGCTATTCTAGTACCATCATGGTGGAGCAATGACAACTCAATTTTTCAAGGTGTTGCATTTTTCAATTGTTAAAGACGTTTTCTGTATAATGGAGAACAAAATGCCCCAAAGTTTCTAGACTGTTCCCAACGTTTCTACGAAATCGATCTTTAGTTATACCTTGTTAACAGTTAACTTAAGTTATTGTATTGCATAAAATATAAATCTGCAACGAACTTCATCAGTAAAGATTGCTCATCGATATTTTTCAATAAGTAAGTATAAATAAAAATTTTTATTTTTAGGAGTATCTTGATGTAGGTCCACTGACATTCTAGTAATCCGTCTTTTCAAAATGTTTCGTTTTGAAAATTAAATAGTTAAAGATAGTAAAAGAAACTACTATAAAGATTTAGGGATGCTCAGATTCTCCTCCCTGCATCCCCCTGGCTAGGCTCTTGATCGGAGTTTTATTTGAAATTCCAAAAATGAAATCCAAGTTGAAAACTAGTTTAGAGGGGGGTAGGGTTAAAAAATCGTTCTAGAGACCTGCAAATTTGCAGATAATAACGTTTCAGTATTTGTAGCAACATAAGAGGATGACACCTGGGAAATTCACAAAAAAAAGTTTTACGCATAGACTTTCGCAACGTCCTTATGTATCATTTATGATCCATCCAAACACAAAAATATACTAAATTGCAACTCACTCCCCCGTACTCTAAATCCCCTACAGTGCGAATCCATCCCCCACTTAACGATCCCCACACAGATGAGATTAATAAGGCAGAGAAGCGCATACATAACGACAGACACGTGAACCCTGGTTCCCATTGTAATTCGCGTAAGCGCTTTCCCGTGCACCTCCTGAGAAGGCAGGAGAAGCCTTCCAGTGTCCTGGCACCCGTCATCCGTGACAGCCACCTGTCACGACAGAAACCCCTTAAGCTCCTCCTCCGCGGTTGACCGAAACCTCTGCAGTTCGAATAGATGAATCCCAGTCTTCTTGTGTACCTCAATTTCGTCTCTTCTTTTTTTTATTGTGCTGTAGTGACAGATTGGTGACACGGGGTATGATCAAGGGGGAGATGTTTCAATTATCGAGGGTTGGATCACAGGAAAATTTGAGTAGGACGATATATTTTGTCATGATTGCAGATTTGGGTGGGATTAAAACGTTTGGGGACCCTCCATAAGTTGATTCATGGTCCCTAGTGAACTAGTATGAACTAGAGAGCCTGTATGCGAAAGAGAGGCGACAACTCGGTATAGCACGCGCAGATCGGTAAACAGGTTTTCTGTTCGCCACAGGTTTCCCTCCATAGCATTAGCGTGGGGCTGCATGATACAGTTTGGACAGAATTTGGACAGAATTGGATGCGCAGAGACGCTTTTAAGCGAGTTGTCTCTCTCTCGTATATAAGCTCTCTAGTATGAACTAACTAGAATGGGGGAAAAAATTAAAATATCCCCTTGTCCTTTCTTAACTTCTTTTCGTCATACAACTTTGAAATATAAATGAAGGTAAAGAAAACTAGAGAAAGAAATAATGCTTGATTAAAGGAGAGATTAAAAATTATTTTTCAAAACCATGGAACGATCATTATTTATAATTAAAATTTTTGTATTAGTGGGATTTCCCTACTGTTAACTTTATTAGTAACAATTTTGTCTGTAATGATAAATGTCTATAAGTTCTCTAGTATTGTTTGTAGAATTATTTACATGGTGTACATTGAACAAAATTGAAATATTTTAAATTTATTACAAACCTATTTATTTGTATTTGTTTTTTTCAACGAACACTTATTGTTGTTGTGCAAATTATACCTCTTTAAAAATATTTTGAGAGATTGACTTTAATATTGCATGTTCATCTTAAGACAGTTTTATTTCATGTTCATCTTAAGACAATTTTATTCCATGTTCATCTTAAGACAGTTTTATTCCATGTTCATCTTAAGACAATTTTATTCCATGTTCATCTTAAGACAGTTTCAGCTGAATGGAAAACATTGTTCAACTTTAAAATATTTAGGGGTTAAAACCACTTTTTATTTAGCTTTTATTTGCAGCTAAAATCAACTCTTACTTTTTTAAAAGTGTAGTTAAACAACCATTTTATTAAAATTCGTATATAATTTCTCCGATGGCAGTTGAAAATTTCATAATGGTCATGTTTTAAATATGTGGTGCAGTGTTGGAGAGATAAATATATGTAACGTGTTTTACTTTAGGTACGAAATATTTAGCTGGAGCTTTTTTTCAAATGTAAATTATCATTGACTTACTTTTTTAAATCTTAAAAAAACCTGACCTAAATCACAGTTTGATGGCTGATTTTAAATGCAAAGACAGTCTTAAAGAAAACTAAGCTTTACCACATTTTTTTCCATTTGTGAAGTTTTGTAGATCTTAGTAGGTTCACAACATAACAAATGAAACTTTCTACTTTGCTCATTGATGATATATTAATTCCCCATTTTCATTAAAATATGCTTTGCGAATGTAAATTCAATCTTGGTTTGTATTTAGATTTGTTCTTATGTAACTAGAGATCATGCGTTTACGTGTTTCTGATCATCGAGATAAGCAGTAGCAGTTTCACTTAATATAATTACTTTTACTTAAGTAGAATACGCAATTAGGCCAAATGAAACGTCAAGACTAATTGAGGCACATCAAACATTTCTAAACATTATTCAACCAATTGAAATCGTAATTAACAAAGAATATCTCTTAAACTTCGTTATGTTTTGACCAATTTCATCGAGTTTTAATGTGAAAGGCTTGATTATTTTTTATTATGTCTGTCAGATGAATAAATATATCAGTACTTTCTTTAAACCAAAGCATTGAATTGTATTATCTAGTAAAATTTAAAACCGATATTTTATTTGTGGTTATTAAGTATTAATAGTGCTTGGAATATTATCTTTTAAATTTTTATCTATTTAACTAAATATTTTTCTTTGAATATTAAAAATATGCGTAAAGTAAAATTTTCATCATTTTACTTTAGTTCATATATCTTTACTATTAGTTCATACATTAATGGAAATAATTAGGGAAATTTAAAGTAATTTAATATTTTTTAACTAATTCTGTAAATTTTAGAATGTGATATTTATTTTTCTTTACATTTTTGAAAATATAAATAAGGTATTGCTGCATTTTCGCCATAAATATTCCACCAAAATTTCTGACTTAAGTTTAAAATATAATTTGCTTTATGGATAAATTAGCTACTATCATTTCATGCTATGCTTTATTTAAAATATACTAAAATGTATTACGAACAACTTTTAAGACATTTATATTTTATTTATACTCACGGTATTTATGAAATATTACAAAGTGATGCACAATAGAAGTTTTAGTTTTTGTAAGTTTTCATAAACTCGAGTAAAATCTACAGAGTACATCCAAAAGTAAATATTTTATGCGCTTAAAAACGTAGTTCTTTTAAAACGTACACTTTATGATGGCTGTATAGATGGAAATAACAATACTTTGTTATGACCATTTGCAAACCATAACTAACTACTCTATCGAATTTTCTGGAATTTCTTCAAATTAGAATGTACTCTTTGCTGTCAGAGTACTTAAATATGCATCATTAGATCTGAAGTACTTTATATGGTATATCATTAGCCGGTGTATTTGGAGTACTTTTGCACACAAAAAGCACTCATCACGCCGAAAGCGCTAAGTGCGTCCGAAAGCCCATCAAAGGAACCGAGGCTATTATGTGCAGATAAGTGTAAAGGGAGATATAGAGAACTGATCAATAAGCTGTTACATTTAATAACAGCTTTCCGAGTGGTTCCGACACTGAACTTTGGAGCTTATGAAAATGGATCTGATGCTATCAAAACAATATTATTACTTTTCCTGAACGAATGGTATTCAAACGACATTGTTCTATTTTAGATATAATGAATTCGACTATCCCTCGAATTCATTCGACTTATAGTCGACTTATGGGGGATTTACAGCACTGCTGTAAAAGCGACATTTTCGGTTTGCGGCAAGAAACGAGAATTTGTTATTCCAATAAACCAATTGACGAGCGCCATCTTTTGTGAGTAGCGGGTACTAAAATTTGTCGCTTTTTGCATGACTTGCAGCTCTTGCAGCGGTGGTGTAAATCTCCCATTAGAGACTTCGACTTATAGCTCTAACGTACAGAATATTAAAAAGTTCAAACTATTATTTCTGATTTATTTAACACAATATTAATATAAATGTATTTGTAAGAAAACTTTAAAAGGATAATAGCATACTTTATGAAATTATGAAATACTTTATTACTTTTATGAAAATATAATTGCATAATTTCTCAATCCCAACTACAATATGTTGTATTTTAAGCAGTATTAATTGAAAAAATACAAGGTGTCTAAACATTTATAATTTTGTAAACTTTACTATTTAACTTATTACTATATTAACTTACTAACTTATTAACTTATTTTACTATATTAACTTTTATTTTTTTAAATTGCTTGTTTGGAGAAAAGGAGTTAGGAAAATACGAATATGGAGAAATAAAATATTGAAAATATTTCTCATGATAAATATAATATCAAAATAAGATTTTTACAACTTAAAAAAACATTTCACCTGAAGTTAATATTTGCACAAACTTATTTGCATTAAAATATAGTAATAAGTAAATTAGAAGAAAGTAATATTCATATCCTAAAACATTAACATCTTATATACAAATCTCCTGTCGGAAAGGTTTTTCAGCTTTTTCTTGAAACTTTATCCTCATCCCCATGACAGCGAAAATGCTAGTCAATCATTTTTCGCTCCACTCATTACTCATTCTGAAGTAATACATGGACGTCAGCCACCCTACAAGCGGCTATTTGCTCATTTCCTTACAGCTGAAACATTATCGACCAGAGTTTTGACAGCGAAAACCAAAGGTCGATCGTGAGCAAACACGACAGGTGAATCAGCAGGACCCTTGGTGCAAAGCGGCGACTTCAAAGAGAAGCAAATTGCCACTCATGTGGGTAATCGAGATCCTAATATTTATATGGGCTGATATGGACGGATTGGATGTTTGGCATTCAGATCAGTGCTAATCTGGTGATTGATTTGAACTACAATTACTAATTGTTTTTATTTGAGCATAATTTGTATATTCAATGTTAGTTGTTTAAACAAAAGAATCGAAATCTATACTACTTTCTCGAGACTATTGTGAATCTCCACCAAATCTAAAAGTTCCTGTGGCTAAACTTCTGGTTTTTGCATTTCTAGTTTGTCTTCAGAATGTTTGAGATATTTAATAAAAATATCATTATTAATATTATATTTAAGTAGGATTAGCCGTCTTTAGTATAGAAGACGGACTAGCTATGTGGGATAGGCTAGTGTTTAGTAGAGACTAGTGTCCTTAGAGACTGCACGCATGATTTAAAATATTTGAATGTATGGTAACAGATTGTTTTTGGATTTTGATGGCTTTTGTAATAGCTAAATTAAATTGTCCCATTAAATATTACTTTTAAACTCGATTCCTCCATTGAATACCTCCTGCACTCCCACATTTACCTATTAAATATAATTTATTTAAATCAACCAATGTATTTTTTTGAGGGGAAGATTAAAATCGTTTCGCATTTCGTAGTATCCCTCAATCTTATGTTATTGAGAAGGTCATGTTTTCTTAATGTATCCTTATAAAATAACAAAAAACTATCAAAGTTTATCACGACTTAATAAAGCTTAATTTAAGAGGCAATTAAGAATACTTCAACTAAGAAATTTTATTTTGTGTTCTAATAGACAGAATGTTTGAGAAACATACTAATTTAGAGTAACAAGAAGAGGAAGTTTCCACAGTTTGGGAAATTATGTTTTACAATTCCCACAAAATAGTTATATCTTATATTTTTTTTCTTGGAAAATTATATTTGTTTAACATAACGCAAATTCACTGTATTTTTTACTTATGTTCGCTTAATAACTGTACATTAAACTTAATTTGCATTGATATGTTACTTAGTATAATTATAAACTTTCGTAATCTATCGCTTCTTAGGAAAGTCCATCCAGCATGAAATAACCCTGACAGCATTTTTATTCTTAAGTTATTACCAATTTAAATCTATTTCAATACTTTTATTACGTGTTATCAAAAATCTTACGTTAAATTCCTTTCGGAACCCGAGCTGTAAAGATTTTAGAGCCTAAAGCAAAACAGAAAATAACTGTTAAATGAAAAGAAAAACCTTGAAGTTTTCCTTCTGCTTGTTTTTACGCAATTTACTTTTATTAAGAACAGTTCTTATCCTTTTAATCCTTTCACGCTCTGTATCCCTTTATTTGTTTTCAAACACATCTTTAAAATGATTTTCGTTCACTATATGATGAATTCACATGCATTTAACTTTATCGAGACCAAAAATAGTTTTTGAAATCATCTGTGGTCAATTAGATATGGAGCCTGGAAAACACTTCAAAAATCCCCCTAAAAGAATTTTTTTAAATTTTAAGAGAAAAAAGTTTTTCTTTTTAGTCATTACGCAACGTTAGGATTAATATTTTTTATTTTCTTCAGGTGAGCATTTTAGTAGATTCTTCTAACCTATTGGATTCCCCTATTCTCTTGTCAAATATATAAGAAAATAAAAGAAGTATTCATAAATAGTTTCAATCATCCACTTTCTGTTCACAATTTATAATCAACTTGGCTTTATTTTTTTAAATAATATTATTTTAAAAATTTATCTATCAATATCATTTTAAATTATATATTATTCATATATTAATTATATTATTATATTATTTATTTACTTTATAGTATTATTTTTAAAAAATTACCTTTTTATTTCCATTAAAAATATCTTTTGTGTAACTGTTACGACTTATGTGAAATTCAATTAGGAATCCCATCAGCATTTACACATCAATTTATCCAATAAAGCGACCAAATTTAAAGACACGAACAACATTTCGAAAATATTTTCACGGATACAAATCATTCCCGACTTAAATTTACAGTTCTTGTATGGTTGATAAGATACCTGCTTAACCCAAGATTCCCAAATCCAACAGTGTTTCAATTCAATCCATCCCGAATCAACTCTCCCTCCATTGTTTCAGAAATAAACACTCGAGGGCGCATCCATCTTAATAGAAGTGTTTGAAACGTGATTTGTCACTCTAAGTGGCCGCCTGCCAATGGAGGGAGAATGCAGCAGCAGTAGCGCCGTAGTCGTATAATGACATTAAACCTGCTGAGTCCTGTGATGATGCAGTCAGTCCCTCAGGAGAGGAGACAAAAGACACTTCTTCTTCGAGGTTTTAGTATGCGCGTAGTGCGGAGAAATGCAGGTGTAAAACTCGTGTCTCTTTTTAATGACTCTTAATTTGCAAGGAATGAATTCTATGCGCTGTTGATTTAAAATGCGAATAATATGGAGATGAAACTAGACAGCGACTAAGTTTTCCCTTAAATTACAAATCGATTTATAATACAGGTGTTTCAAAATTGCGTTGCACGGCTTTTATTCGGAACCAACGCCTCCTATAGGGTCTATGGAAGTAAGGTCTACCCATAGGTAAGTGAGCCTGGAGAATGCACTGAAATGACTTACAGCGCCCCTAGCGGCGAAATTAAAAAGTTTAAAAAATTAATTTAAAAACTAAAGGAGATAGAGCAAAAACCTCCGTGTGAGTATTGTTGCCAACGTCATGAAAAACTCACTGAAAAAAAAAATTCATGAAAATATCTTGAATATTCGCCGAGATATTAGTATATGTGAAAATAGCACTTTTTCAGGGGTCAAAAAAGAAAAAGTTCACGTATTTGCATTTTTTTTTATTTTTTTGATTAAATTATGTGTTCTTTAAGCTAAAAAAACACAAAGCTACAAAATAACACTGAAAAATTTGCAAATATGCGAATTTTTTCTTTTTTGACCCTTGAAAAAGTGCTATTTTCACATGCTAATATCTCCGCGAATATCAAATTTTTTTCAGTGAGTTCTTCATGACGTTGGCAACAATAATCTCACTGAGGTTTTTGCTCTGTCTCCTTTAGTTTTTAAATTAATTTTTTTAACTATTTAATTTCGCCGCTAAGGGCGCTGTAAGTCCTCTCAATGGATTCTCCAGGCTCACTTACTTAGGGGTAGATCTTACTTTTTTGGTTACTTACTTCGTTGGTTCCAAATAAAAGCCGTGCAACGCAATTTTGAAACACCCTGTATATTTAAGCATTCAAAAATATTTAGTATTTATGTAGATTAGGGGAGAATTGAAGCGTTTTGAACAACTTTTTTTCTCACCTTTTTTCGTGCTCTGCATTTCTCCATTTTGTTTTCTGAATTCCTCTTTAAATTTCATTAGGTTTTGAAATTGTTTTGTAATTTTAATTAACATATTTTGTTAACAGGGTTTAAGGAAGTAAAACATATATTTTCCACCTTATATTTAAATCGCATACCACTACATAGTACTACATTCTTAAAACGACAGTCTCAAAACTGAGTAAAAAAGTACTCAAACTGGAAACTCAAAAATAAAACATCTTGAGCTTGAACTCAAAAATGGGCTCATGATCTTTCATTTTTGAGTATACACATTTTTAGAAATGAGTATATATATATTCATGTTTTCAAATTTGAGTACATTTGGATCGGAGCCAGTGTGAGTACTTTTTTTTCTCAGTTTTGAGACTGTCGTTTTAAGAGTGTAGAAAAATCTTTCTTGACCCTTTCAGCCCTAGCCGCCCCAAATTTTCTCAAATTATCTTGTCCGGTCCAGGACTGAAAGGATTAATGCAAAGGATTAATCCCCCTCTTTATTCTTCTCAATCCCAATATCCATTCTCAAATCCCGACAAAAAACTTAAAGTGTGTAAGGGTTGTGTCCTGAATTTGTTTGTTTTGAACATTGTTTTCCCATTGTTAAGGGGACGCAGTACCATTTTTACCAAAATCTTTAAATTGTTGTTTAATACTTCTTTCTATTATTATATGTATTTTCTTCATCTAAAACAGATTCCAAACTCAGAGTATCTTAAAATTCAAATTTTATGAATTTATTTAAAAAAATTCTTAAAATTTTAGAGGTGATTTTAAAATGCTACTCCTCCTACAATAATCGACATGCATTCTTGAAATTTGGTTTTCAAATACATCAAACTATGTGTAACAAAAGTTGGCATCGATTTAAGGTTTATAGTGCCCTGAATTCTAAACATATTTGTTTTTCTTGAATCACTAGCTAAAAAAGCAATAAAATGCTCAAATTCTGAATTCAGTAATTTTTATAAAATAATCTACAATGCTCATTGAAAAAACAAATGCCAACTTTTGTTATACATACTTCCAACAATAGTCAGAAAAAATTTCAAGAGATTTGGTCCTATAGATAAAAAGCCTTAGCATTTTAAACAATGAAACAGTGATTCTGAGTAAAAGGACTTTGAAGTTTCCATTAGCCATAGGGACCTTAATACTTTCACATATGAAATCAACCATAACTTGGATATTTTTCAATGAAAAGTTTTGAAAATTCGTAGGGTGATAAACAAATGCATTTACATTTCTTTAAAAGAAACAATTTTTTCGAAATTTTGTCAAAACATGGTACTGCGTCCCCTTAAGAGTTTGGAGCTTCTTAACTGCTTTTGCATTAATCTGTTGCTTTAGTAGCAATGTTTTAGAAAATTAATTTCCCCACACTAAAGATACAGTACAAAACTATCTGTAGCATACAATAACTGTCCGTTTTTTTTCACCCTATTCCCATTCTTTCCCCATTCAAGTTTCTCGAGCACCGAAATCCCTCCACTTTTCATAGAGCATGAAAGTATCTCCCCAGTCACGGATTCGACTTATCAATCGGAAGAGGAACTATCCATGATACCCCGCGCAAAGATCATACGCATCCCCTACTTAGCACTCACTTAGCATTCGTCCACGCCACAACTCCCTATCTAATTTGTCCGACCCAGAGCTCGATAAAATCATCTACTTATACACTCGAAATTAAAGGGTGTTCGTGAATTCGAATACCTGATATTCGAATGTTGCGCAATCGGTCGACCCGAAATCCTCTGGTCACGTGACGGGTGCGCCCCGCCTATTGGTGGAAAGCATCGCGGATGATAAGCGAGCGGATAACATGCGTGATTGGCCTTTACGGCCGCTGAGACGGAAAATCCGAGTGGAGATTATTATTTGCATTTATGAGAGGCATAACTCTGTCCTCCTTCCCTGTGGCCGCGAGGTTTTGCCCTTCGGTCTTTTATGGCTTCCTTCGCATTTACAGTTTCGCCACAATTGCGTTTCCTGACCCCCAATAGGAACTTTTCATATTATCATCGCGTCTAAACCCACTCAAAAATAGATGTGTCTTGTGTAGAAAATTCCTCATGTAATACTCAATATGCAATCATCAAATTCAATCGTTATACAGAAATTTGTATATTTCCACAGTTGATATTGCGGTCAAAATAACTTCTCACTCCCACTTAGATTAAATCAAGATTGCTTAATTTTTTAAGGAAAATTATTTAAATAAGATAGTATCTTGATCGCACTTGTGATTTTATAGCTTTTTCTCACATACTAGATATTTTTATTCAGTTGTAAAATCCATTAAATCCACGCATAAAAAAATCATTTCTTGCTGGAGATATTTTCTTGATAGATAATTATACAGGGTGTACCAAAAAAGACTGATACTACATTTTAAAAATCAATAGAAACTAGTAACTCGAAAACACAAATATAAAAATACACGGTTTAGCTATCTGTTATTAGTTATTGATTTTCAAAATGTGTCAGTCTGTTTTGGGGCACCCTGTGTATGTGTATACCCTGTGCATTGTGGTTAATATTGTCCTCTTTTAAATTTCGTATTATTTGTGTCTTAATTATGTTTTCTTATGTTACTTCGTACTGTTTTATTTCGTTGTTTATTGCAAAATATAAGCAGTTTTTTAAACCATTCTGCTCCTAATTTTTTAGCTCCGAGGAGAACATACAGTACCTAGGAACTTACTAGACAACACTTTCAAAACACAAAACGGTAAAAACTAATTACAGTTTATCATCTGAACATAGAGCATAGTCCTGTATGATAAGCGAATTTTAGCATTAAAATTGTATGTGTGACTTATTTTTTATTTTTTTTTCAATAACTTTAACTATATGGTAAAACCAATTAATAAATTTTATCAGATTCAACCCTCAACACCCTTATTTGCGTATCAATAAAACAAGGGAGACAAAATTAAAAGGGTTAATTTTTGAATGCAGGAATCAAACTTTATATTTTAATCATAAAAACGGAATAATTCAGTTTTAAACCAATTTTTCAACCATGGTTATACCTTTATTATTTATCACTATGGGATTACATCCGTGGGTTACCATTATTGATATTGTCTACTTCAACATAAACATTTTTCTGTGATAAATGTGGAAATGTGTAAGAAATGTGTAAGAAAATTATAGTTTTAAGGAAAAAGAACAGGTACCCTAAGCGGATTCAAAATTTAAATACAATTTGACCACAAGGCTTGAAGGGGTAAATTAGTTATAGAAATCTCCTTGACCACAACTTCCATGTATATTAGAAAGTGCGATTGCCCTTCATGGTTTGACAATTTCAGAAACTGTCGTGCTCTACGTTCCATGTCTTATAAAGTGGACATCCGGTAATTTCGATGGGATAATTACTACTTCTAAAAACTCTGTACGTCATACCCAGCGAACCTATCCTCCACAAAATAATAAAGTGATGGTGTTTGTTTTCACCTTGCTTGAAGGAAATTGGGACGTTTTTCTGCTTTGTGTAGCTAAATGAGCATCCGGTTTAGTGGTCAGTAAGCACCTGTGAACACAATTGGTGCTAAAACTCTACCATCACCAAGGTGA
This sequence comes from Tetragnatha versicolor, assembly GCA_024610705.1. Taxonomy (NCBI): domain Eukaryota; kingdom Metazoa; phylum Arthropoda; class Arachnida; order Araneae; family Tetragnathidae; genus Tetragnatha; species Tetragnatha versicolor. The sequence goes on along the minus strand of JANDEH010000005.1, from coordinate 1,419,366 downwards.
ATCATGCCGTGGTGTGTTGAGATCTTGTCCAGTTTTACAATGTGCCTCTACACTGTACGTTACAGTAGTATAAACGCAATAAAAAGCAATTGAGGAAATGGGAATCTGAAAGGACATTCAGAAAAAGTCTGGTAATCCTTTAAATAGAACGGAAGAAGGGCACTTGCTTTGTACGTGATCAGAAAGGGCGTTAGGCTTTATTACCAGGGAGCCGTGTTTTACAAACAGAAAGCTTCTGATACTCGAAAATATCTTTTTGGGGAAAAATTCTTCTTTCCCAATTAAAATACTTATAGCTAATAAAAATTTCTAAAAAATAAATAATAATTTTGATAAGACTCAGTAAAATACAATGAGGTAAAAAAATTACAGACAAAAACGAAACCCAAAACATTATATCCTTGAATAAAATTATTTTGTGCAAGTTTTCATACCCAAAATTAATTGTTATTTAAATTTGTATCCCTTTTCTTCTATTACCAAACATAAAAATTTAAATTCTAATAGAGATTTCAAATTCCATACTTTAAGGATTGTTTTTGTTTATGGTGGTGGGGGTGGGTGATATAGCCACAGGCTAGACAACGTCCATGAGACCGAAAATCTTCATAAGTCTAAAACAAGGTGTGGTTTGCTGGTTTGGTATAAATGTCTTCTTTGTCAAATCCATTACAATGCAGCAAGTGTTTGGGTAAGGCTTGTGAAGAGCTGCACGTATTGCATGTTAGAAACGTTTTCTATCTTTTTCAAAAGTGAGACATTTAATGTGCCTACTTGCAAGCTTAACTAATGCTGGGCTATTATCCTATATGTTATCCTGTTCCCCTTGATGGTAATGAAGGGTACCCCATGGGACCTACCATTTTTATGTATACATTTAGCTACTGATTTAATTTGCACAATAATTTACTTCATAAAAGAATTAAATATCAATAAAGATGTATTTATGTTAAAAAAACCATTACGTAATGATCTATCGAAACAATTCATGAACATAAAATAAATACTTGAATACATAAATACTTGAATGTTTTAAAAATAAATTTTTTAATCAAACGTGTTGCTTAATTGTACTAAACTAACTACAACATACAAATCCGATATAACATTACTTTCAAGGAAACATCACTCCCCAACACCTTCCTATCCCCCTTTTTAACCCCGCAAAAACAAGCCCCTCCCACCCCCGCGCAAAAACGCACAGAGCAGCGCAACGAGTGTCTATCCGCGCTGCGCAAAGAAAGGCGTTTAATCTAAGCGGCCGCTCATTACAACAAGCGGAATAATTCTTTCCTGCGCCTAATTAATCACAGCCTAATGGCGGCCGCTCGATTAGGCGCACCTGCGGGTCAAATCTATAAAATGGGGGGATATTGGGCATTAATTGCGCCTCCATTCTCTGCATCTGTGTGTCCTCGAGGAATGAGAGGGCGAACAGATTGCCGCCATTTACTTCCCATTGTAATGGGGCTCCAAAGGGTTATTACCAGAGAAGAGGGACCGGGCCCTCATGGCGCTATGCAAGAGACCCACTTCTGCGTTTGTAGTGTAGTCACAAAAGCTCATACTTGATGTACAAACCTTTGAATTCGTTTTTCTTATCAAATTACTTCCAATTTCACTTAATTTCGTCAAAAAGTTTAAAATTTTATATAACGTTTAGGATTTAGGAGAAAGTTCTCAAAAAAGTATTTTTCTATCACCAGGATATTTCTGTAAAGGCAATATTTATGTTGAAACTTAAAGTTTATATTATTTAGTTTTAAATAGGTATAAAATTTTTATCATTATTCCTCTAGAAAATTTCATGGGTTTAAGCGGGAATTCTAGTGTAGTGGTCAGCGTGTCTGGCTACGAGCATTACCGACCCAGGTTCGATGCCTCGCGGCTCCTGCTTGGGTAGCTGGTCATGGGTCAACTCAGCCCTTCATCCTTCCGGGGTCGATAAATGAGGACCAAGCTTGCTTGGGGAATCAACTGGGGGTCCAGCGTCGGGCTAGCCACTCGGCCTGGACACACGCTAGTAATTAGCACCCCAGGCCCAAAAGGCTACAGAAACGGAGATGGGCACCGCCTGATGGGCCACTAGGCCCGGGCAGACTTTGATTTTGATTTGAAGCGGGAATTTCAAAAACGATTTTTATTTACAGTGGATTAATTTTAATTGAGAATATCTAGTACATTTTCTTTTAAATTGTATTGAATTTATAATACCTATTTGAGAATTCCTAATAATCTTAAAAGTAACATTCGATTATTCTGACCAATATATTCTTCCGGGATAAATTCTAGAACAATATCTATAGAAGAAAAATAACCCCCTTAAGTTTTTATTTTTAACAAAGATTTTAGTTTTTCAATGTATAAGTTTTCATTTCTTGTAAAGCTTTTCTGTGTTCGTTTTTATTTTTAACAAAGTATTAAGTTATTTTTCTGCATTTGTCTTAATTTTTAACAAAATTTTCAGTTAAGTTTTTATTTTTAACAAAGATTTTAGTTTTTCAATGTATAAGTTTTCATTTCTTGTAAAGTTTTTCTGTGTTCGTTTTTATTTTTAACAAAATATTAAGTTATTTTTCTGCCTTTGTCTTAATTTTTAACAAAATTTTCAGTTAATGGGAAAATTTTAAGTAATCTACTTATTTGATATGTTTGATAGAAATTTCACAAAATATAATGATATAAAAGAGTTTATGACTATTGGTTTTACGCATATATTTATTAAAGTTTATGCCAACTTGCATAGAAAATATGGGCGAAGCAAAAATTTATTACTAGAGTTTATAAAATCAATCATCGCGTTTTATTGCTTGTAATACACAAATAGGAAAGGTTATTTTTAAACTATCTTAAGAAAAAAAACATTAATTTTGGGAGTTCCTTAAAAATTATCAAGAGAATCCGTATCCTAATTATCATCATCAAGGAAACTTAAGAATGCATCTTTCTTAAAAATTTCTATTTGAAATGATAAATTATTGAAATTTTCGATAAATGTTTATCAATTTATTGAAAAATGTTCATGGTATGAAATTTTGAAATTAAGAGAGTGATAAATTTTGTTCGGGGACCAGTTTTTTGGAGAGAAATATACAAACATATCTAATAAATATATCTATCAACGAAAATGAAAATTTCCAAATCCCCATGAGAAGTTTAAAGTTGTTTCTCCCAGTATGAGACGTTTTTTATTTTATGTTTATTGCACAAATCTAAAAATAATCTAGAGACAAGTCTATATATTCCAGGTTATTGATATTATCTTGAAGACAGATTCATTCTCCTTTGTAAATATATTTCAAACTTTTCAAATTTAAATGTATGCGTTCAGTTGATTTAATTTGATTTCTTTGATCAAAGTATTAAGTATTTTCATATTTTTGTACTTAAAACAGAACTAAAACACATTACTTTAAATTAGTACATTGCAAATAAAAAATAAACCACAAAAGAATTAATCATTTTTTATTCATATTGATATAAATTGAAAACTTTAACGAAGAAACAACTAACATCTGGTCACCCATACATTTAAAGTTCTTGAATATCATCTATTTCTGTGAATTGTGTTTTTTACCTTCTCTCAAATACTAAAAATTTTAGCTTTGGTAATTCATTTTATTTTCATCATATTTTAGAGGCGTTATAGCTTAACATTTTACGTAAATTTTAAAAATGTCTTTATGTCATTTAAACTTACATGAAGTATCCTTAAATACCTTTATGAAAAGAATATGTAAGAATTAAATAGAATAACCCCTTTTGCCTAATAATCATAAATTATTTTATATTACTGTTTGATATTTAAAGTAGCTTCAATCAATATTTTTAAGAAATTGTAGATCCTTTAAAAGATACAAAAATTATGTTTATCTTAAAATCATACTTTACACTAAACAAAATTAAAGTTGTCAAAATATAAAAACAGCTTTTTAAAACCATTGGATATGGAATGTGTATGCCAAAATTACTAATTAATTTTCGTTAAAAATTTCATTTTTCTATAAACTTTACAAAAATAAAAAATAACATGCAAATGTCTATACATAAAATCATAATCAAATTGAAATAGCAGCTATGATGTATTTTCAAAATATTGAGCAATAAAAATTAGTAAAAATTCCTGAATCATAACTTCTGGAAAACTAATGTAAAATAAATACTATTAATGAACATTTTGATGTAGGTAGTTAAAAATACTTTTGAATACTATGACATTTATTATAACATTGATTGTATGAATTGCTCCTTAAAAGAAAACTCCCTGAAATATTCTCATTTTTAAATATGAAAATGTAACCAGATTATGAGAATTACACTTTAAATCAACTTACAAGACTTACAAATGAGCAACTTAAAATTACTTACAAGAGTACTCTTGAAATCAACAGTTGCAGTTTTTTATTAAAAGGAGTTCACCTCCAAAAAATCATTCAAAAATTCTCCCTTGTAAAGCCTTACTCAATCTCATTTCTCTTCAAACTTAAAACGATTTTAATTCTTCCAGCAATTACACAATCAATATACGCACAAAAGCGGTGCGAATAATTCCCCAGATCCCCCTCTCCGAAAGGATATAGATTCGTCGCCGACCCCCGAGGAAGAGTTTTCGGCAGCCGGAGGAAGGCGATTGAAATGTTCGTTCCGCTTTAATGGAATCCTTCTTGTTCACAAATGACTCCTATCAACTGCTGCGATCAATCTCCTCACTCGTTAAGGGGCATTAAAAACCCCTCGTGGAAGGAGGGCGGCAAAAATGCGACGAATCAAAACTTTTGCACCGAAATAATGAAAGCGTGTAACCCGTCTGCTGATTAATTTCAGAAGGGCTTCATTTGGGTTTTCAGTGGCTTTTCGTTAACTGTAACTCCTGTGTTTGTGATAAAATGGGTGTTTAAGGTGTTTGTGCCGGCGATAGCTTTGTTTAATAAGTAATTCAGGATTTGTTTACTCCTTGCCTCCTCACTACAGGCACGGATTCAAGGGGGGGGCACTCCGGACGGTGAGTGCCCCCCATAGACCCAAACATATTCTCAGAATGAGTTAAAGCCCTACTTTTACGAGTCAAATTTCAAAATTGTTTCAGAGGGAGGACCCCCATACCCCATAGAGGTACCACAAGGGGATCTTGTTTGATACTCTTTTGAAAATCCCCAACATTTTAACATTTTTTGTCAAAAGGTGATGGGTTGGAAAAATGCCCTCCCCTTAGAGCCGTACTGGATCCTCGCCTGCCTCACTATAAAAGTTATTCATAATAAAAGTTGTCTTACTATTTACTTACGGATAAAGAAGCCTATACGGTACTTTTAGTCCGGATACCGATATAACTTTAAATTATCGCGAAGAATTTGAGGAATTTTACATTAAACGCGCGTGTTATATTTCAATTAGAAATACATTCCCACATAACTCTTAACACTGAAATATTAAATTATGTTTGATAATTAAATCATTGTCATTGTACAAGTACTACCATACAATTATACACATAAATATCTTCACAAATAAATTATCATGATATCGTAGGTTTTTGAAATCTAATAAAAAATCTACTCTACATATCAACAAAGTGATCTATTTTCTCATGTGTTCTATTTAAATCATAAAACTTCTAAAACATTTGATGGTTTCGTTAAGAAGTAAACAGCTTCTTGCATTTTTTTAATCCCTGGTTTACTTGTTCACTAAACCATGACTGTCAACTTGTGCTATGCATTAATCTAAATCCATACGTTTTACAATTGCTTCACTTTGTCTTTTTCTAATCTTGACACCTTGGATAATCCGTGAAACTTAGTTGGATGTCAGTTTGAAGTGTTTAAACCCAATTAACATAGTTAAATCTTTATCGGCTTCGAATATCGTTGCATTTTACTTGGATGTTATCATAAAATCCCTTACTATCCTGAAAGTATTTACGTCTTAATGCTTCTTTGCACAATGACAAAACAATGGGAGCAGGACGTTTATTAAGATAAATTATTTCTCTCGACTATACACAAAAATATCGATTAAAATTTGGTGAATATTGATCTGATTTTGTCTACTTATTTTATTTATAATCACAAACCAAAAATGCTTTAAGTTAAACATTTTCCTGTAGCAGAAGATATATAGACATGTTTTGGTATAGTTAATGGTTTTGTATTTTACGAAACTTTGAAAATAATCTGATTGCCAATATATCCAATGAAATCCAAGGACCGATTTAAAAGTTTAGAGGTAAAAGACTCTCTTTGGTCTCGTGACAAGTTAAAGTCTTAGTTGTTTAACTTAAAATATTAAAATCAATCATCTTTAATCCAAGTGAAAAAAATACATATTTGAAAGCTTTATAAACTTAATGGTACATATTGATTTTTATCCCCTTTGAAATAGGAGCCCGGGAGTCAGTAGGTACTCCTACCGTCAGTAGGAGTAGGTAAAGGGTTAAAGCGGTATTTAGCCCAGTTGAATGAGCATCCTATGTTTAAAAAACCTATTGTGAGCAAGCTAGATATATTAGAGTGTAGAAAGTTGTTCATTCTTGTCTTTAGAGTCAATATAGCTTGTTCAACAAAAAAACGAGTAAGACATTACAGCAGCTACTACAAAGAGACCCAAACAACTGGGAATTTGCTTGTTGAAAACAAACTAAAAAACATCGCGTAGTATTTGTTGTAGTAAGAGGTATGCAGACATAGTATCCGGACATCAGTGACAACAAATCACCCCGCGCATCTTTCTTGCATTCCCAGCCGAAGCATCCCGACGGGACACCACCGGTTGCGCGTTTTTTTGCGACCTGCCGTCATCCTCCGTCTTCGCCGGTGGCCTTCGATCGCTACTTCGCGGGGGTTAGAGAAAGAGTTGTGCCTTGTTTGGTGGAGGTTTGTTTCGGGGTAGGTAGGGTCATCGCAATTGGTCAGTTGCTCTTGGCCCGATTATGAGAACAAACTGAAGGGATATACTGCCGTCCTAAGCGAAATGTACGTAAACGAGTTTTCTTAAGGGCCGTATTCAGAAACTTTAACACGAGATGGAAACGAGATGAGAACGAGATGGAAACGAGAACGTTATGGAAACGATGAATTTGAAACGATATTTTCCCGAAACACTAACGGGAGTTTCCGATCCTTTCTCTCATTGGATAAAATCTCCTACGTCACCAAGCAGACCAAGACGAGATTTTTTTTTCAGTCAATCAGAGTCAGCTAAATTTCTCGCTTTTGAAGAGACGGGTGCTCTTGAACGACCATTTCCAATTTATCGTTTCGTGATCGTTACGTGAGATTTTACAACGTTTCCCTCTCGTTCTCATCTCGTTTCCATCTCGTGTTAAAGTTTCTGAATACGGCCCTAAAACTTCATTTTCTTTCTACCTTGGCGCGTTTTTAAATTGGCGAGAATGTATCTCGCTACTTCCAAGCCACTAGAATGGTTGGCAAGATGATGAAAAAACTCCTTAAATATCAGAATTGAAAGCAAACTAATATTTTTGTAAGATTGAAATTAACATCAACTTAAATTGAAAATAATATTTAAACTAAAACGGAATAATTTTAAACATATTGTTTTATTGTTTTAAGAACATATAATACAGCAACGTTATTATTACATCTGGAATATGCGACTCGCTCGAGTTTACAGCTGAAATGCTAATAATTTGTAACTGTGTAATTGAACCCTGCTTGCCATAACTGTATACGAATTCCAACCCAACGCGGCAACTGATAACAGGTTTTTTTTGGGCTTAGCTAATATTTGATCTTAAAAGGAGGGTCTACCGCATAGAATTAAAAATCCCCCAAATACTCTTTTGGCGAGATTTTTCTCAAAGTAAATCTGTGAGAAATTGCGTTAGTGTACACTTTCGCTTAGGGCGGCAGCATAAGTGAAACACACACTTGCAAAGGAAACTGTGTTCATTGTATTAAATTTTAACTGCAATATTAAATCAAACTGATTTCTGATAACTTTCTTTCCTCAAATTCTCTGCCCGTTCATCAATCCCTAGGGAACGCGCTCCCTAATAATTAATACTTTTGTTTTAAATAATTTTTTCTTGTAACCTCTGATGAGTTCTTAACTTCTGCAGGGGACTCCAAAATCCACAATTTGTAGGGTGTCAAATCTCCAAAAATGAGTTAAAACACTAGTTTTATATGTATAATTTAGGGTAAATGAATGAATGACCGAAGGATCTCTGAACTTTTAAAAGGAAAATAAAGGGAGGAAGAAGAGAAGAGTGTAAGAAGAGAAAAGGAGAAGCAAGAAATAATATTCTACCAATACCAAAGAAGTTCGAATAACCCGGGATATAAGTTCCCTCCCAAAAAAGGGAAGGAAAGGGGAAAAGGAAGTGAAAGGAAGAAAGGAAATGGGGAAAAGAATATGATAAGAATATATAAATGACCAAAAAGTTTTTGTCATTTAAAATGTACTTTTTCCTTTTTCCACCTTTTCTTCAACTCTTTTTTTCTTTTTACTCCTTTTCTCTCATCTTTTTCCCTTATTTGCCGTTTTTTTCCTAAGTAAGGGCCCTCTCCGGAGTGCCCTCCTTGAATCCCACTCAAAACTAAGTATTATCCATAAAATTTTGACATAAAGTTCACTGCATGGTGTGGAAATCATACATGTAATAAATTTTCTTCTAAGAACAATGACTTTAACCTATATAGTAACACGTGTGAGAAGGGCGTTTTGCAATTTTGATCCCTTTCCAAAAACGAAAGTCTAGTTCCCAATATTCTGTTGCGGACGACGACGCCCATTTTCTAGCAAAGAGGCAAAATGAATGAACAGAAGTTGAATTTCTTGAATCCCAAACCGAGTATTCCCGAACAGAACAACATTCGTGGAAACACTCCGCAACTTGCCGCCGAAAGCTTTTCTTATTGCTGTAAGCCATCGCCATGCCCATAACTCAGCATATAACAAGATTTCTTCTTCGTCTTCGATATTTGGTGGCAGTGGTGCGGAAAGCGGGATGTTCGGTTCAAGGGAAACAGGCTGAAATCGAATCGGGACCGAGTGTTCGAGACGTGAATCGAGAGAGTTGCCCTCGAGAATATATTACTACTACTCCCGAATACACTCGTTGTGGCGGAATGCTGCCGATGTTGCCGCTGAAGTCGGGATTTAACTTTCAGATGGGAGTATTTTCGCCAGGGAAATAAGCCTAGTATTCTTTTATTCAGAGAGGGGGGAAATATGAAAATGGTAGTGATGATCTAGTGTCGTGTATCAATTCGATAGAAATCCTTATTTATCCGTCGGGTGTACTGAAATTGTATAAACACGAGATAAATGCAGAAACGCGATGTGTTGATCCGGTCTGTATTGCTGCGTGACTCCCGTATGATGACCAGTGGCGGATCCAGGGGGTGGCACTCTGGAAAGTGCCCCCCTTGTAGACCCAAAAAAGTTCTCAAAATGAGTAAAAATCCAACTTTTACAGGTCTAATTTCAAAATTTTTCTGGGAGAGGACCCCCATACCCCCCATTAGTATCAAAATGTTTATTTTTATAATAGTATCAAACATTTATAAAGTATTATAGTATCAAATAGTTTATTTTTAGGAAATCCCCAAAATTTTGACATTTTGGGTCAAAAAGTAAAGGTAATACTGTTGAAAAGTGCCCCCCCTTTGACTCAAAACGTTTCTAAAAATCACTTAAAACCCTACTTTTAAAAGTCAAATTTCAATTTTTTTCTGGGAGAGGACCCCCACACCCCCTATGGCACCACAAGGGGATCTTGTCTGGGAAAAGTGCCCCCCCCTTGGAGTCGTGCTGGATCCGCGCCTGATGATGACACGCAACGATATTAAACATGAGGTATAATGAAACAAAATGAATTTTGAACTTATGCCTAAATGTTTAGGCAATGTTCTTCCCTATAAAATCCCACAAGAGAGAATTAACCTAAGTGTTATAATCGATAGGACCATCTGAAGCCTTGGCTCTCTACAGATTATTCCCATTCAATTCAAAGGTATTTAATTAAATCGGGAAAATTTAGAAGGAAATAGTTTTATAAAAGATTCACACATTTTGCACGTTCCGTAAATAATATATAGATTACCGACAACATAATTAGGTTTTTCGTTATAATTACTAACTACCTGGCTTGGCTTATTAATATCCAAGTAAATTAACTTTGAGAATAGACAGAGAAATAAAGATATGTATAAAAAAGAGAGAGGCAAGTAATAATCAGAAAGTGGACCAAAATACTTTTATAAATAACTAGCGGATATGCCCGGCCTTGCACGGGTGGAGTGTATAAGTATTTTTATTTTGAGTTTTCTTAAAATACATTTATTATTATGTAAATCAGCAATATATTACATATTAACCTGGTATCCCAGGCACCTCTTTCCTATCCCGGTGTTCTCAGTGGTTTTCAAATCCCGGTTTTCCCGGTAATTAATCCTATCCCGATGTTCCCGGTCATTTTTCCTATCCTGGGGTTCCCGGAAATCTTTTCTATCCCGGTGTTCCCGGTAATTTTTCTCTATCCTGGTTTTCCAGATATTTTTCCCCTTTCCCGGTGTTCCCGGTAATTTTTCTCTATCCCGGTGTTTCCGGTAATTTTTCCACTTTCCCAGTGTTCCCGGTAATTTTCCTTTTTCCCGGTTTTCCGGGTAATTTTCCTATCCCGATGTTCCCGATAATTTTCCTGTCCCGATGTTGGAGGTTATTTTTATCTCCCGGTAATCCCGGTATTTTTTCCTATCCCGATGTTCCAGGTAATTTTTCTTTTCACGGTGTTCTCGGCAATGTTTCGTAGTAAATTAATGAGTCTAGTGAACTAAAATAACAAATTTGAAACAATGATAAAAGATCTAGTAAATTGAAAAGTCTAGTGAACCGCTTCATTTGAAACAATGTTTTATTTTTAAGTCGTTTTCCATGAAAAAAAAATTTACACTTTTCCATAAATATTTAAATTTTAAAGGAAAATATCTTAAAATAGGGGAAACTAACGTTTCAAAATTAATTATTTGAATTTAATTTGGTGTTTTTACATCTGATATAGTTTTTAAATGGACAATTATCGAGTTTTTCCTGTTAAAATATTTAATTTTTGAAGGTTTTCATCTCGTTAACAATAGTGAGTCGAGCAGATCTGCTCTGGTAGAGAAATGGAGAAATAAGCGTTTTCGGCTATAAATTCGGTTAAAAGAGGGTCAAGGGGTCGTTCTAGAACTTTGAAACATAGCCTATGTTTTTTCTGGGTTTGTTTTACGTATGTATACCAAGTTTGGTGCCGATCGGAAGAAAACTGTGGATTTGTATAGAAGACACACACACACACACATACACATTCAATTTTATTATATTAGATGACTATTAAAAAATGGAGAAGAAATTGGAATGGAAATAGTACCCACAATATCAATGTTTGAAACTGAAAACTATTAAGTTGATAAGATTGGTGTATAGCCATGAGGAAGAATTCAGGATAAGTCTCCACATAAGTCAAATAACTTATTTCCTTAATAATTGAAAAGAACAAAATGTAACCCATATTTTCTAAAGTGAAATTTCAATATATTTCCCTCTTAAACTTTTTCTGGTCCCTCTATTGCTGATTAAACATTCATAGAGAGTTACTTAAACCGGAGTACTATTGTTCAACAAGCAAAAAGTCAATGAACTAAACCTCAAATTGCTCAGCCCCTTTCTCCACACGAAGAGAGTACCCAATCAAGGAGGTGGCTTGGGATGGCTTTGTTGACCCATGACTCCGACTTGGTCAACAAACCAACTTAAAGTAATTTGATGGGCACACTAACCACTTTGAAACCGTTTTTTACATAATACAGAAAGTAATTCAACAAGCACTAAAAGGTCAAATATAGATCAGAGGTAAACAAGCTCCTTAAGGCAAAGCCATTGACTAAAGAGATCAGAGCTCTACCATGAAACAGGCCCGAGAGCACGTTCAATGTGGTCAACGTCACAACACAACGGAACAATATTTGCGCAACTATCTTACCACCTAATTTTAATAACAAAGACCCACCTCCAGTTTTGAAGTATATTTGGGAATTACAATCAATGTGTGTATAAAAAAAGACTTGACGCAATTCAAGATGTTTTTTGTACTTTAAAATTTACTAATTAACCCAGCAAAACCTAAAGTAAAATTGCATCAATTTTTAAACAGATATCCGCAATATGATGTTCCATACCATAATCTATTCCATGTCTACAGAAAATGTAGCAAATTGGGTAGCTCTAGGGTTTTTAGTTATCCTATGTGGTTCATGGGAATTTTTGAAGTTTAAATTCTCTCCCAGGTTTAAAAATATATTGAAGATATCTCATCATTTAGATTACACAGAACCTTATACACTGTAAAAAATAATCCTGCAAAAAAACAGAAAATTTCTGGCAGCAAAAGTTGCCAGAAAAAATCTGTAGGTCGAAAAATCCTGTAAACAGAAAAAAGCTGTAACCTACAGGTAAATGCTGTAAAAAGGAACTTTCTGTCAAGTGGGCTACAGATTTTTCTGTTGCCTCTCAGTAATTTTCTGTTTGTGCGCATGCACTTATTTTAGTTGAGTTTTTTTTTAATTTTAATCAATTAATATCCGGGGATAGAACCCAGGACCTACCGCATGCTAAGCGCGCACGCCACCACTGCTCCAAAGAAGATTCAGTATAATGTTGCCAATAGCTGTATTGGTTTTCGATGCAGTAAGTTTCTGTTTAAGTACAGATAAGCTAAAAAACTTAAAAAAAGCTTTTTTTTTCATAAAATAAATAGAAGTGCGGTGGGAATGTTACGTGACAGAATATCTCTGTAAACATAAAGTCACTGTTATTGAAAATTTCTGTTTTTCTACAGTTTTTTTACAGTGTATCCATAAATACGGTTTGAATTCAGATAAATAATAGTTTTAAAGGATCTAATAACCGCACGTCTGATTCTTTAAGACAATGGAATAAAGAAAAGGACTTACCAGGGAGGGGTAGAAGGCGGAAGATTCGAAATTGGGGTATGGCTGGTGTTCGTAGAGGCGAGGGTGGTAGGTGGTGAGCAGTCGAGAGTCGTAGGTGGCGGGGAGCGAGCACACGGTGTCGGACGTCGGTCGAACAGCGGCCTCGCCCCCGCAGCACGGGGACGACACCGAGCTCGTGCTACTGCTGCTCGTGCCCACCATCAGCTGAAACGATAGAGACAACAGCCGTTAGAATAGACAGGATTCAGAAATGCGACGGTTTCTGTATGCAACTTCACGAAAGCGAGATGAAACACGTGAAGTTTCTCAGGGAACGGAAAAAAATGTGACTTCATATCCGATAAAAAAACTTATTTTATTCGTAAGCAAGCGCTTGTATGTTCAGTGGAGATTATTTAACCTCTTGATCTGCAAACATATCCAAATAACTATATGTTCAAATTTACCAAAAACCTTTTTAGCATAAACAGGGTATGAAATTATACACATTTTTCTGCATGTTACAACTTATTTCTTAAAAACTATGTGTCTCATAACTGTGTGTCTCAATGGGCAGAATTTAAGTGGACTGGTCAAAGCACCATCCATTTGGTGTTATACGCTCTTTTGAGGACCTGTGCCATTAAACCTTAAACCACCCAACCAACCAAAACACCATCCCATATGTCATGAATAAAATATTTATCTTAAATTTAAAATAGAGAAATCCTTATTTAAATGTAATCTTCTTTTATATATAAAAATGAATGCTTGTCTGTCTGTCTGTCTGTCTGTCTGTCTGTCTGTCTGTCTGTCTGTCTGTCTGTCTGTCTGTCTGTCTGTCTGTCTGTCTGTCTGTCTGTCTGTCTGTCTGTCTGTCTGTCTGTCTGTCTGTCTGTCTGTCTGTCTGTCTGTCTGTCTGTCTGTCTGTCTGTCTGTCTGTCTGTCTGTCTGTCTGTCTGTCTGTCTGTCTGTCTGTTTGTCTGTCTGTCTGTCTGTCTGTCTGTCTGTCTGTCTGTCTGTATGTCTGTATGTATGTATGTATGTATGTATGTATGTATGTATGTATGTATGTATGTATGTATGTATGTATGTATGTATGTATGTATGTATGTATGTATGTATGTATGTATGTATGTATGTATGTCGGTATGTATATTGTATATCCTTTATATTTTTAAACTTTTCAAACCTACATTAACTATTAAACTTTACTACGTTGATCTACTCGCTCCCGGGAAGGTTTATGAAGAAAAATAATTTAAAATCGAAGCATCCTAATAACTTTTTAGGTTAATTTTATGCTTGAAAATCAACATTTCATGTCTAACATCATGGAAAAACTACATTGTTGTACTTGTAAAATAAGATAATAAGATGTAACAGGAATTATTGTAAGCATGATATCGATTGTTGTAGGTGTAACATCGATTGTTGTAGATGGAAATCAATTGTTAGTATAAAAATAAAAATGGCTCCTTGATTTAACTATTTCCACATTCGGACTGGTGAAGCCCTTGTGTAACACACCAGATGATATTTATTAAATAACTGAAACCCGGGCGTAGCCCGGGTCTATCGCGTCAGCTCTAGTATATATTTTTGCACAAATTTTGAATTAATAGAAGCAATCGTGCTTGGGAATTAAACACTGGGGTCTCAGGTTAATAAGAGGCTAATCACTAATCACCACACACTGTAAAAAAAGAACGTCTTTTAACGTATTATTTTTCGTGAATATTTCATGGATTAATTCCGTAAACTACAAAACGGAATTTTCATCGTGAAGTTTCCGTTTTTTAATTTTCCTCTCCTCACGCATGCGTATTGTACTATTTCTCCACTAGTTTTGGTGAGACTCAAATATAGTTGTAAATAAGTAATGGAAGTTTTTGTGCAAGCGTCTTCAGGCGAAACGAACCTTCAGCAAATTTATTATGGGTAAGTAAGTTAAATATATTGTTTTTATTTTTTGTATTATTGGTAGTAAACGTTACCATGCTTTAAAATAGAAATTCTCTGATATACTATATTTAAACAGATATTTAAACATCGTACGATCGCTTTTTTCACCACGTAGCTGAAGTCTTAAAATATTGCATACCTAACTAGTCTTATTAGATAGCAAAAATGTGATCTAAATAGTTGTGATAACTTGTAACTTTTGATTAGACTTGTATTACTGTGATCGATAGTGTAAATTATTTAAAAGAATCGTCTATTTGGATTTTACGGATTGTTTGTCATTTTTTTTAATTATAATCAGGAATATACTGAATCACAATAATATTAGTATATTAGATCGCAAAAATATGTTCTAAATAGTTGTGATTAACTTGTAACGGAAAGTTCCACTCCAATGACGAAAAGATATTAAACGAACGTTCTCTAAAATAACGGAAGGTTTCCCTCCTTTGACAGAAAAATACAAAACGGACATTCCCTCAAATGACGGAAAAAGAAAATACGGATACCTTCTCAAATGATGAAAATAATCCGGCAGCTGTGCTGCCGGGAAATTTCCGTTTATTGAAGAAAGATTTTTTTACAGTGCATGGTCAAAGACTGTGCTGAATTAAATCAGATATTGTTCATACAAACCCATTATATATATTTCCTATACACCTATGTATTTGCACGACTCTTACCACGGTTTAATGCTTTATCACTAACTAATGAACTTGACTTGACTAATCACTGTGTTGATATTTTCTCATTTAAATATCTCCAAAAAAAGAGTCCGAACAAAATGTAAACAAACGAACCGAGGTTGTCTTCGCGATCCATAAAAAACAAGAGCTCTGGAGCAGACATCTCATATATCACACGTTAATTGGTAGATTGTGTGCTTTTTCTTTCTTGATTTTGATACGCTTTCGTGAAGTTGCATCCGGCCATAAGAATGTCTACGTTATGACAAAACTCGACATGTAAGAAAAAAATTTTATTCTTAGATTTACCATGCCAACTAGAAGCATGAACTGTATCTTAGATTCTCAGCAAAGACCATCTAAATTATCTCGTGGATAGCCATAAGAAGAGTACCAACTTAAGAGTAAGAGTTCTAACTTACAAAACTACTGAATTGGTTTCAGTAAAAATTGTACAAAAATATCAAGGTAATAAGTTTTACAAAACTGTGTCTGAGTAAAAAGTTCTACTTGTAAGTAAAATACAGCTAACATATTACCTTCAGTAAAACGTAGAATTGATTCTGTTAAATAAGGGTTCATTGGTTTAAAATAAAAAACTAAGTCTTTAGTTAGAGCATTTATAATTCTCATTTTAAAAAGAATAAAATATTTTATCTCTTAATGTTTATACTCTATTAGAATTGTACAGTTTATTTCAGAAACGAATCAAGATCCACTTATTTTTTTAAAAACGCACGTTTTAGTGAGAAAGCAATTAAAATATCATACTTTTATGGAAATCACACGTGAGTTATCTAACAAATAAACTTCGTTATATTCTCCACAAACTTTATTACATAAAAAATCATAAATAGGAATTTTCTGTTACAATTATATTATTCTTGGGTAAACTCAATCTTAAGTCATGGACTTGTTATTTGGGGTGGTGATTTACTTGGAAAATATTAATCCTGTAATAAAAATTCAAAACAAAGTTATTAAGTTTTTAAGTTGTAGTAACCAGCCAACTTTAATTGATTTATACCGAAAACTGAATATTTTGCCCATTCGCCACCTTTTTTTCTTTAAAACTATAATTTACTTTGTTAAACAGGACAATAGCTCTGAATTACGAAACATTAGTTATAATTTATTATAAAAAACCTATATTCCGTGCCTAAATCAAAAAAAGAAATATTTCATAAACATTTTGTTTATTTATCACCTAAATTCTTTAATGAGGAAGTTGCATGATTTTTTTTTATTTTTTTGATCGATTCCTCTTGCAAAAATAAGCAACTACCCAAAATTTGAGGCCGATCGAGGAATTTTTTGATTGTCAAAAAAATTAACAAAAATCCCCTTTTTAAAAGCGCGCGAAAACGCCAAGAGTTTGGATGTGACGTCATCTCATACTAAACATTGTTGTAAAGCAATGGAGTTGATGGCATTATTGTTGACGTCATCTTATAGTTTAAACAATAAAAGTTTTCAGTCACGTGTTTTTTTCTCGACTTTTAAATTAAAATATTTAATTACCTGTACATTTTTTTGAAAAACTGACTAGATATTTCATTTTACCATACAAAAAACCATACGGAACACTTGTTTGTTTTTGAAAATCTGACGCATGCAACTTCCTTATTCTTTACCTGAAAACCTAAAATCAGAAAGATCTCCTTTTAAATTTAAGAAACAACTAAAACTCTTTGTTTATGACAATTGATAAAATTGAGGATTTTTTTATATTTTTTTTTTCCCACAAACGCTCTTTTTACTTATACTGAAGCTCCCCTTGCGATAGTTTTCACTTGTGTTTAATTATATAATTTTTAAATAAATATCTAAAATTGTATTTATAATTTAAAAATAATTTTAATTTTTTAATCAAATATTTTTAGTTACTCGTATGGGTCACTGCGCTGACCCCTGAGTATTACAAACAACTTTATTAATATTTTTCTCTCTAGTGTTTATAGTAGCTAAGTATTCTTATGTACAGTCGGCTGCAAAAAAATTGAAACAGGGACTATTGTGAGCGATAGGTTGGGGTTAGAAGGATACTGTAAACGCCAATTTCCATGATTTAAAGTCCTCTTTGAAACAAGCTATAATTTAATTCTTTAAGGGGCCGTCTACACATTAAAAGAAGCACCAACTTTCGTTGTTCCTATGGGTGACATCAAAGGTTATTCCTGTTTCTGAAAGAGCACCCCCTAAAACCCCCCAAAACCAATTTTCATGTCATTTGGTAACCAAATAAAGCCAGGAGTGGGGGTTGAAGTTCGTCGAATTTACGTTAAAATCTCTGTTTCGATTTTTTTTGCAGCCGACTGTACATATTTTTAGTTTCTGTGTTTTGTTCGTTCCTTTTATGTTCCATGTAAAATTGCAATGTAAAATAATAAACGTTATGTTATGTTTTGAAATTATCAGGCAACTTGTTTATGTATCACCTTTAGTGGAGAAACCAGTCAAGCAACGTCACTTGACTGGTTTTCCTGTTTCACAAATAATACCTGTCTTACAAATTTGTTCAAATCACACCTCTTTCACAAACAGGTATGATTTAAATCAGGGTTTCCCAAAGCGGTCGATTCCGACCCCTTGGGGGTTGATGAAGATTTGAAGGGTCGATGAAGCTCTGGGGTAGATTGGGGTCGACGAAGCTTAAG
The DNA here is from genome assembly GCA_024610705.1 of Tetragnatha versicolor. Classification (NCBI taxonomy): domain Eukaryota; kingdom Metazoa; phylum Arthropoda; class Arachnida; order Araneae; family Tetragnathidae; genus Tetragnatha; species Tetragnatha versicolor. The sequence goes on along the minus strand of JANDEH010000005.1, from coordinate 1,401,120 downwards.
GGGTTGGTAGGGGGTCGATGAAAGTTAAACAGTCATAAAAAAGAAAATTGCAGATGAGAACAGCTTCTTACTACTGTGGATGATTAAAGAATTTTCCTGGTCCTTTGAAGGAATAAGAACCCCCAAAAGGAATAATAACTAACAATGAGAAATAGGGGAAGTGGAAACAGGGCTCTAAAAAAGGGAAAAGTGACTACAAACGAGTTAAATTCCTGGTTTTAGGGTTAAACTTTGAGGAAAAGGATCCTCAAAAAATGAGAAGATCCCCAGACCCCCTTTAGAACTTGGAACTCTAATACAAATTTTTTGTAAAAAATTCGTCAAAATACAAAAATTCTAACAAAATGTAAATTAAATTCTTGAAAATGTCGTATGTCCGAAATCCAGAATAGGTGTACCAAAACGAGTTGAATTTTTGGACTTAAATTTCCAAAAAAATTTCTGGGGGAGGACCCCCAGACTCCCCCCTTTTAGGATATTGGAAAACGATTTTAATATTGAAAATTCTTAGTCGCCCCCCCCAAAAAACAAATCCTGGATCCGCCGCTGGAGTGTAATCAGCTGTAAAATTTTAGTTAGATTTTCATTCATAAATAATAATTGTTCTTAAAACATTTAGTCTGATTTTTGAAAGGGGGTCGATGGCCTAGGTAAAATTCTACCAAGGGGTCTTTGCATGAAAAAGTTTGGGAAACCATGATTTAAATTTTAAATCTTGGTGTATTTACTTTTAGAATGTGGATAATAGTAAAATTTAAAATTGTGGATATTTTTTAAAAATTTGTTTCTAAAAAGCAGTATTTTTGTCATTTTTGGACAATGTGTTCTTTTAAGAGACACTCGAAAAAGACCGATTCTTGTATGCCAAAGACTATTAAAATTGAGATAAAAATGTTATGAAAACTTAGAGAATGGGAACGTTATAATTGTTATGAAAATAGTGGATAAAACATAAAAACTGTACTTTAATTTTAAAATACATGCGGACTCTTTAATTCATTTGGTTTTAAAATGGTTTATTACATTGTTGAATCTTGAATGTAAAAGGTTAGATTGTGAATATACTTTTTTCAAAAATAATCTTATAGACATGTGGCGGACTTGCGCACATATATTTAATGTAACTGTTAACTGTAACTTTGTGTTTAATGTAATGTGTTAACTCAACTCACTGTTTAATACTATTCCTGTTCTTGTTGATATTGTTGCTTGTTCTTGTTATGTTTTAACTTCCTAATAAACGTTTATTAGGAAGTTAAAACTAAACAAGAACAAGCAACAATATCAACAAGAACAGGAATATACATGGTATTAAATAGTGAGTTGAGTTAACACATTACATTAAACACGCATGTAACAGTTACATTAAATATATGTGCGCAAGTCCACCACAGACAATCAATGTTATTATGTTGATATTTTACTCCGGCTCCACACATGCGCGCGAATGCGAGTTCCGAATATTCGTCGAATATTTTAATTGGATTTTTTTTGTTTTATTAGAACAGCGGGTGTCTGCTTACATATTCGCAGTTCTTCACGAACAGTCGCTCGAAATGGAGGTGTTGTATGCATGCTCTTTGCAATTAACTAATGAGTACGATTATCTAGAGATTTTAAGAAATGAAGACGAGGAAAAGCCTAAAAAGCAAAGACGATACTGGGCAAGATCTTGTCATCTGACTAGGACTCCGTAAGTATTTCTTTTTTAGTTTTTATTTCCAGACGCATGCTCAGAACTTTGATTAACTGTCTTAAATTAATATAGTATTAAATTAATGCTAAAGATGGTATCCTCTCTCTAATGCCATCATATAGTTCCAAACAATTTATAAAGGCTGTAAGATTAAAACTCTTAAAAATGTATAATTTGAAATTATATAAAACATAGAATATTGTTAAAGCTCCTAAGTTTAAGCTATTGAATACTTTTATATATAAAACTAAATTAACTGCTATAATTTTATAGAAAAAGTATGGAATTGCTATTTCAAAAGTTATTGGCCGACGACACTGCAGAATTCACAAATTTTTGTCGGATGTGCCCCCAAGACTTTTACTACCTTCTTGGGAAAATATCAGGAGCAATAGAAAAGAAAGATACAAGATGGAGAAAAGCTATCCCAGCAAAACTTCGTTTGGCTATCACTTTGAGATTTTTGGCAACTGGGGATAGTTTTAGAAGCCTCCACTACCTATTTGATGTATCTGATTCTGCCATATCTAAAATAATTGATGATGTCTGCAAAGCTATCAATATAGCTTTAAAGGATGAAATTAAGGTAAGACAATTTTTTTGGAGTTGATATTATATTTTACTTAAATATACCTTAGTGAAAATAAGAATGAAAACTAAAATTGGTAATAAGCAGGGTTTAAGGAGTAAATTAAGATAAAATACCGTAAAAAAATAAAAAAACCAATATGACTAAGTATTATTTATTAATTTGAAAAATTACATTGAAGAACAAAAACTGGTATTTTCAAATTAAAGTGTAAAAAGGGGAGCATTATTTTTAAACCAAAGTTCCAGCTACATCATTAAGAGGCATCATCATCGCTCTTAACACACAATTGTCAATTTCACACATCAATGGTGTTCTAATAGTCAATGGTAAAGTTCGCAGTCTGTTAGCCAGCAATCTTCCATATAATTCGCAGTCATCTTCTTCCCTTTTTACGGCATTACTAATTATTTCCATTGACTGCTTGATTCTTTTTTGACACTCGTCAATTTTTTCATGTACTTGGAGTCTTCTTTTACGCTGGCTAACTGGAACCTCGCTGGTCGGTGTGCCCGGTGAAGCACTTGCTTCACTGTTAACCTCAGCAACTTCTGCAACCTCAGATGGTTCCTATAAAAATATTTTCAAAATAAATTATGGGCTAGCAGTAGTAATGCTTGTATATAAACATGATTAAAATATTTACAGATATTAATTCTCTCCTAGATGCCGCGTTCACCAGAAAAATGGTTAGACATCGAAAACGGATTTCATGAAAAATTCCCGCATTGTGTGGGAGCTTTGGATGGTAAACATGTTGTCCTCGAAAGCCCAATAGGAAGTGGATCAACTTATTATAACTATAAAAATTCGTTCAGCATAGTACTGTTGGCCTTGGTAGACAGTGAATATAATTTCGTGTTTGCAGATATTGGTGCCCCAGGGCGAATAAGTGATGGAGGAGTGTTCCAAAACAGTTTGTTGAGCAAAAAGTTGATGACCGGTGAAATAAACTTACCACCAGATTCTCCTTTACCAGGCAGGCAGAAAAATGTCCCATACGTTTTCCTAGGAGATGGGGCTTTTGCCTTAGACACCCACTTAATGAAGCCGTATCCAGGGAACTTTCAAAGAGGGACCAAGGAGAGAACCTACAATTACAAGCTTTCGAGCACAAGGGTAATCGTAGAAAACGTTTTCGGTGTCATGTCTAGTGTTTTCCGAGTTTTCAAGAAGCCGATGGCGTTGCAACCAAAGAAAGCCATGACAGTCACAAAAACAGCCATTTTGCTCCACAATTTTTTAAGAAGAAGGGAATCTAGGCGATACTACTCCCCTGCTGGTACTTTTGATACCATTGTCAATGGGGAAATAGTGCAGCAAGGATCCTGGCGAGCTCATACTTCCGAAGGTTCAGCTTTGAGGGATTTGCCCCACATAGCAAGACGGTCACGGTTGTCCATCCTGGATATTAGGAATGAATTCGCCGAGTACTTTCATAATTTGCATTGAACTGTTTTATGAAGGCCTTTGACTAAATTTACAGATTTACTCCTAACTTGTAAATGTTTTTAAAAAAAATTATTGAATTGTTAGTGTGATGTAAATAAAAGAATTCCATTTAGCTTTTTTATTTCATTAAAACATTTAGTTTTAAATATTGCAACAGTTTACATTTTAAAGATGGAAGCACTTTCATGTATAAAAGTCTGATATTTTTAATTGGGTATTAAGAAAATTAAATTATATTCTCTTAATAGAAATATTGATGTATTTGCTGTAGGTAAAGCTGTCTATCTAAACATCTTGAATTCTTATAAAAATTAGAAATAAAAAAATACTGATATATGTCATTATATATATATAAATAATGCTGTCCTTTAAAAAAACACCTTTTCACTTTTCTTCATTTAAAGCTTAAAATACATGATAATTAAACCGAACAAAATAGTGTTGTAACGGCTCATCCTCTACTACATTTTAGTGCTTAGTATTTTTAATTCCAACTCTCAGTTGCAAATTGGCAAGCAATTAAGTAAGAATAAAAAAACAATTTCCCTAAAAAAACCACGCTTGAAAATACTCAAAAAATTAAGGAAAAATATGATTGAAAGGTTTATTTTGAGATAGAATAGAGAATAGTTAAGATAATTAAAACCAAGTTTATTACAAATTATTTCTAAAATTAAAACTGTGATAAGTTTTTCTACTCAAGAATTTTGCCTTCAAAACACAAAGATAAGACCGTTTTTACTGTTGTATTTTGATGAAAACGGCCTATTAAATACAAATACTTAATACAATTTTTATAAAAAAAAACTTTAAAAACGGTAATTGGCACTTATATTTTATTTTAAACCCCCAATTATGAACTCTCAAAACCAATTTTCAAGTAAAACTAGTATATATTTTCATGGAAAATGGCTGTTTTTGGTATCGTTGAGTTTTTATCAAAAATACATTGAAAAAAATTGAAAATTACTGAAACAACTATTCTATTTGCATAATTAGATGTATATCATGAATAATATTAAAAATTTTGCATAACTTTTTACTTATTTTGTCATTTATTACAAAAGGAAAAATGGTTTTTTAGGCACCCTATGGGGTTTTTTCACTCCTCATTTGAAAGACTACCGTAAGGTCCCTAATTGGCGGACTGACCAGGTTTGATTTTTATATTCTTATAATAACGGGATAACACAAAAACACGTGAAAATGCTTTAAAGTATTTAATAACATATATTTTTACAGCATCAAAATCTGCATAACTAAATCATATTTTGAGCTAAAAATCGACATTATTCTATTTATTCAAAAAACTAAGTAAATAAACGGTTCTTTGACTTGTTTTTACGTTCCCTGCCACTCTAAATGGCATAGAAAGACAGGCCACATGAGAATTTAAAATTATTTCTATTATTTATTTAAAATATCTCAGTGGGTTATTGTTAGGGTACATTTTGGAGTGTTTTTTTAAGGACTGCACTATACATTACGTAAATAAAGTTTACAAAATATTTGTAACTGAAATAACACTTACATTTTCTTCGGTGTTCGTTGTTGCTTCTATTTCATACACAGGTCCTAGGAAATTTTCCATAAACTCATATGCAAACCATATGGGAGTATAGCAGTCCTCACTTGCACATCCTGACCTTTTGGAGGCTATTTTCTTTCGCCTAAGGTGCCTAAATGTAGCCATCAGAGAATTGCGCTTTGTCTTTAACTCTTCTACAGGTGTTTCTAATGATTTTGACAGGCGCGTCCAGGCATCGTAGACTTTATGCTTCATTTTATGGTCTGCGCTCCTTGGATCCCAAATAATATTTTCACTTTGGTAAAGTTCAAGAAACTTAAAAACTTTCTCATTGCTCCATTCCATTGTGATCATCAGCTAATCGAAACAACGAATGTGTAAATGGATAGTTCGTGTTCGCTTCTGGTTCTTTGACTCGTGCCCAAAAAACCGCCTCTGGAGCGAATTTAGGCGAATGAATTCGTGAAGACAGGTGCATAAGTTTGTTGGAACACGAACAACCCGCTTACACATGCTTTGTTGTTATTCTGATTCGAGTTCACGCGCATGTGTGGAGCCGGCATTATACTCTGTTCATTTTGAACTGGCGCTTGAAAATATTTCCTTCCCCCACTACCGATCTGTAACCATAGCAACTATCCTCGTCAAAGTGACGAAAAAGGCTTACTATTGGCTGCTCGAAGAGCGTAACTATGGTTACGCTTCTAGCGTGGGAGAAAGCACTATTTCTCAAGCGCCAATTCTAAATGAATAGAGTATAGTTTAGATAATCCATGTGATTAAAAATAAAAATATGACTTATGTATAAGTTAAGCGAAAAATTTAAGAAGTTAAGTAAAAATATTAATGCAAGAATATTAAGAGAACTCAATGAAGAACGTTCAATTCGAATGTCATTTAATAAAAAAAATAATATCTTATTGTGATTTAAAAAAGAAAATGGGTAATTTTAATCTCAAGAAGCATGAGTTGTAGATATTAGGTACATCAAAAAAGAAAAGAAAGAAAGAAATTAACTTTTTCCCCGAGTTAAGCTTCGTCATTTTCTAATGAATGCTTTAACAAGGATTTTCTTGAAAATTTGTAACGTCAGAACTCCCAACTGTCAAATGAATCACTTTAAAAGGAAGTTATAAAAAGATGGGTATCTGCGTATCTGCTGTGAACACCACGACACGCTTAAAGTAGCTTCATCATCATCATCAGTTCATCCTGGTTAAATAAAAAAAATTATATTCTGCCTGATGTGCACCTACTTTAAATCTAAAAATGTATATTTTAAAATCACACATCCTAGTGTTTTCACAACTTATAAGGGGGAAAAACTTTTATAATAATAGTATAATGATTTTAAACAACTTTATCTCTCTTTCTTTTTTTATTTGTCGGTTACAGTTAACTCTAATTTACTTTTCGATATAAAAGGGCAAATATAAATTTTAAATATCTTTTTTTTAATTATTTGCTACGAAAATTGACACAAAAACATCATGCTCTTCAGTCCCATCCATTGCATGACACCCTTTTGTGAAGTAGACTTTTCGCACGGCATCCCAGTCATACCTACATCCTATCTTATGTAAAATTTATAAATTTTTATATGATATTCATGCCCATATTGAAATCATTTTCTAACTTGTTCTGTAAGCTATTTTATGCCCTCCTAATAACAGTCATTTTGCTAGCTTGAGTATTTCCCCAAATTTATTTTGTATGTATTCCCCTGTTAACCCTTACCGACGGTACTTACAAGTACCGCCAACTTTAAAATTACATAGAATAACCATCCTTGCGAATATATTGACGATAACTTGCAGGAACGCTCTTTCAGTTATCCTCTTCCAGGATAAAAAGCAGCGAAGGTTCTATGATGAGTATTTTAGCGGGAAATGCGAATAGATTTAACTGAAGTTGTAAGTTTAGCTGCCATTTCGATCGGATTCACATGATTGTCATTTTTGTTCCCGCAAAAAAAGTAGTTTAAGTCAAAAGTTAAGTGTATTATTTTTTAAGACTTATTACTGCGATAAAAAAGCCATGTTTTTCTTGTATTGTGAGAATATTTTAGCACTCCTTGTACTGACAGTACCCAAAAGTATCAACTTAAGTAATTGGCTCTAGCGGATTCAATTTTCCAAAGATGATTATTTTATTTATATATAGGGGAGAGTGTTGTACCTACGGACGGTTGTACCTTCAGCCACCTCATTTTAAAATTCGGGAAAAAATGTAAATTTGAATTTGTGGTCGATTTTGAATGTAAACAGATGCTATCTAGTTGCTAACGTGAAATCAGCTCTTTAAAATATTATTTAAATTTTATATAATAAATTTACTGTTTTTAGGTGCTCAAAGTTTTTTTTAGTGCATCACTACATTAACTCTTTTCTTCCCCTTTAATTATGACATGATAAAATGGGATACATGGGGGGAATCCCCGAGATTTTAACTTTTATTTTTGATATTAGAAATCGTCAGATCTCAATTCTTTTATCTTTTATAGAACTTTGAATGCAATAACACCTCATGTTGTACCTTCGGACACCATAAGTGTTGTACCTACGGACACGTTCTTGTGGGTGTCTGTAGCTAATCGGCGTTTTAGAATCAGGTTTCATTTAACTGAATACATTTTAATAAATGTTCAATTAATTCTAAATAGTAATCTATTTTTCAGCGATTATTTTCAAGTGAATTTTAGATGAAAAATCAAATATTTTGTGATCTTAACTACTTTTTTAAATTTATGATTCTACTTGGAATTTAATGTAAAATATGGTGTAAAATCCTAAGAATCTTTTCGCATTTGAGTATGATGATTAAAAAAACTTGAAATTTCCACTGAAGAAGATTTAACACCAAATTATTATTGTTATTACCACCAAATGCTTGCACAACTGAGTGTTGATCGAATTGTTTCTTTTGGGGGGGGATTAGTGAAGTTGTCAGATCAATCAGCATGATTGATGAAACTATTATCTTAAATTCTGATCTGAAAATACCATGTGATTTTTGTGTTTTTGGTAAAAAATCAAGACTTTTATCATTCAACTTCGTTTTAATGATCATTTACGATCTAAAACTACATTACTTTAAAAATCTATTTTCAATTTTAAAAAGGCTTGAAATAGGTTATTAAAAGGTAATGCATCAATAAAAATAATAATTCTTAGCTTTTTTCAACTAAAATTTCCCTTTTTAAGGGTGTCCACAGGTACAACTGGGTCTGTCCATAGGTACAACAGGTTGTTGTACCTTTGGACACAAATTTTTCCATGTTATTATAAATGATTAAAAATCCAATTTTCAAGATTTTGGCTAGTAAAAAATATATCTGTACTCACAAAGGTTAGGACTATAGGTTGGTCACTTTAAATGGTCAAAATGTGATTTTACCTGTCTTAGAAAAATCCAAACGTGATTTTTGTCCAGAGGTACAACACTCTCCCCTATCCCTTAATTTTCAATTTAGTGACTCAAAAAAGTATTTGCACCAAAAAAATTGCAGCGAATCATAATGCGGTAAATAAAGGGTTAAATTGTTTGAAGTAAAATGCAAATAAATCAATTTTATACCTACCACAAGAAATATCCACACTGCTGTACATTACATGTGCGGTTATCCTATTATAATATCTGAACTAGAATGGTGAAATTGGAATAGGGGTCGATAATGATATTTGAGAGGTTATTGTCTTAAAAATTGAATTTAAATTTCAAACAACATTTATTTATGTTAGTAGAAATTCAGAAAATTTAGCTTCATTCAGGTACTCAGGGTATTATCGGTAATAAAAGTTAAAAGAATTTTTAGACAGTTAATATAAAATATATATTAGTTCTTATCCTGGCTTAATCTTTTCCTGTTCTCCTCTCGGCATCCCAGACATCCTTTCACAGCACCCACTTCGGGAACATTTTTATCAAAAAATTGTGTGAAACAGGATTTTTTGTAATTCCACATTTCATTGAAAAGGCAGAATTTACCAGATGTTGGGTATACTTAGGAAAAGGCAAGCTTTCTCTGGTGTACTATCTGAAACGTTTACCATTAATAAAAATATAATTCAATGAAAATGTTAGGAAGTCATGACATCCCATGTCTCTCCTAAAATATAAAATCTGGCTATATACGCATCATGAAATATTGTTAACTTATAGAATGCTTTTAAGCTGAATTTAAAATAAGTTTATAATCATTACGAATTCAATAAGGGATATTTTAATTTTTTCTGAAATTATCTAATTCTATAAACAGGTAGTACTTCAGAAGAAAGTTATTCGCTTCACCAGCTTGATTTGTTTCGACTTCTGCAGCAGTTGTCTATTATAATATCAGGCATTGATTTAGCTGGGAACTTCACGTGGGAGGCCAAACCCCAAACACCCCTAGGAGGAGATCCTACAATGCATTTTCCTCCAAAAAAAACAACACCGGTACTTCCTGTGTCCCACAGCCTCATCCCTCCCCATTTCATCACCCTCATCTCCACTTTTAATGTATTCACATGCAGTAGCCAAGCTTCTAATAAGTTACGGGCCGGGGCTTCGACTATCTGTCTCGTAAAGAGGCTGCGTTCGTTTGGTTAGCGGGTAGGTGGCAAATGAACACGTTCCCCCTACCATCCCCGGATCCGGGCTACCCCCCGCCGACCCCGACAAGTGTGATTCCCAGCACCCTGTGGTCAGCCAGACTAACCTTTCTTGGTGGAAAGGAAAAACCAACACGGTTCCGAAATCTCATATATTTTATATGCAGCAGACCGGTTTTGTGTTTGCCTTAGCAGGTTAATAATGACGAAAACTGGGAACGGATACTTGACAGCGATCCGCGATAACCCCAGCATGGGAATAATCGACTGAATAATGAGTTGGAGTTACAATCTCTTAACTCGGCTGGGGGCCGGGACAGCCAGGAGGCTTTTTGAGGAATGGTGCCCACTGTGCCCCGGCGTAAATTCGATTCTTCTTTTGGATTATTTTTCTTCGACGGAGCCGTGCGGATGGAATTCGAATATTGACCTTTGCTTCGGCGCCTTCCGTGCTTGGGAATCGCGCATTGTGGTTCTATTTTTATTAGGATGGACTCAAATTTTAACCCAAATTGGAGAGATTGTTGATCAAAATTGGGGAAGATTCTTTGAAAATGATTTGTTAATACAGTGGTTTTCGAAGTGTGTGTCATCTGTTGATTTGAGAAATCTTTATTTTAACGAGACCAAAAGCTATTTATAGCTTAAATATTTTAAAAGCTCATCTCTTAACTGCTCATCTCTTTTTATGGATTTAAAATCTAATTATTTGAAAGATAACTTTCCTTGAAGCTGTCACAACAGAATGCATTTGCTATACTCAATAATGTACCTACTCATAATAGCTCAAATAAACACTTTTTTGTCCTGGAATAAGTAACACTTTAGTTTATTTTGACTAGAACACTTTTAACACTTGATAGCATTCGTGATAGCATTCCATTCCAATAAATATATTTGAAAAGTGTTATGAAATATGTTGCGATGAAAATATGTTCTTATAAAATAGTATTTCTGAATGTGTTCTAAATTTAGATCGAAATCACTATGTAAAGAACATATAATTCTGTCTCTTATTTTCAGCAACACTTTTCAGCCATTTCTGAAGAGCAACACTTTTCAACATATTCAGAACACTAATAAGCACAATAAAGTATAAAATGTTATAGCTGACAGCTGTGTTAAAGTGTTGTTATTTAAAGGGAGAAAATTTCTTAAATACTAAGATTGTTTGCTTTTTACATGACGTTAGTTTGCATTTTACGGCTAAAATTAAATCACGGCGCTTCAAATGAAATTCAATCCGAAAAAGTATTTTACAAGTACAATAAAACATGCTTTTTATCTATCCTGGGCAAAATTGAAGCACTTCATAGAAAAAGGCAGATTTATAAAAATAAACTTATCTGTCCTTAAAGAATATTTTTTAGTTTAAACCTATAATTTAGCTTCAGTAACTCATTTTAAATTAATAGGAGATAACATAAATTAATAAAAAGCAAGCCTATTTCTTGATGTGCTTGTCATGTTGTAGATATATTCAATATTTTGCAATTAAATTACACATCAATGCAGAAATTGAATAATTTTGCAGGTAAAGTTGAAAAGAATTACAATTTGAAAAAAATATTATTAATTTTGTGGCTAAATAAGTTATATAGTATCTTGTTTTAATTTAAAACAACTATTGTAAAAGTTGATTTTGATGTTTTCTTTATATTAGTAGGGTAAACCTATAAAAATCATTTGCATTAAATGTATCAATGGTAAAATTTAAAAGCCTTTGCATTTCATTATCATTTTACGATAAAAGATAATTAATTACTACAATACCAACTGCAATATAAATTTAACGTAGTTAGTGTTTAAATACGTTTGTATGGCTTCAAGTCTTACTAGTGGCAATTAGAATCATCTACATAGATTTCAAGTGGCATAAATTTTAAAATTTTTTGTAGCAATCTGAATTATTTGACTATGCAGATGCAGTTTATTGTAGTTTTTATCCTTACTATATAGCGAAATTAATTTCTTGATATATGTATGATATTCTTACATGATATAAATTCTAATAGAATTACTATAATAAAATATCATTGATAAATGCCGATGGATGTTAAAATATACATATAAGGGATTTATGTATGCAAACCATTTTTTCTATCATCCAATATTAAAAAGTATGTTGGTTTAAATAGATATTCATTGTACTTTTAACAGAATGTCTCTCCATTTTTTAAATAAAATACAAACTTTATCTGTAACCCAGCGTCCCTTTAAAAAAGTATGTTGCTTTAATAGATATTTTACTGTTGTAATAGGATCGTCATTACTGGTAAAATACAAATTTCTTCTGTAACCAACTAAGATGCACAAATTTTCCCTTCAAATGGTATTATCATCAGGGTGATTTTATTTAAAGAAAAGCAAATAATTGTTACTGTAATTGAAAATGTTTACTTGATCAATCAAAATAAAAACCACCTTGCTAATAATAATTGAAATGCCTCGAAAGTTTCATTCGAAAAAAATTTAATAATTTAATTTAATTCAGAGGAAAGTTGAGTTGTCAAAGAGCAATCAAAAGTGACATCAGGACTACAATCACATATATGTGCCGAGGGATTTTCTGAGATTAAGGTCCTTGCATTTGGAAACTCAACAATTTATATATATATTTTTTATTTACACCAAATATTTCTAATATTATCATGATGAAAAGTGAATCGTGGTTTTTATAGAAAAAAGGTCAAGGGTTTAAAATGTTTTTGTGGTAGAGCCATTTTTCAAGTCAGAAACGAAGTTGTATTACAATTTTTGTTTTATCTACTGTAAAATTATCTATGCGAGAAATTAATGTAATAATTATGATAGTAACATCATAATCATTTTTTAATATTTTAAACGACGTTTTAAAAAAATAAGTTTAAAATGATAAAAAAAAAATAAGGGTTGCCCATCATAAAAGGACAAGGTATTACTATAGGAAAATTACACCAAATTCTAGTTAAAGTTGAATAATTTAATTGAGAATATATGAAAATTGCCATCATTCTTCGTGTCTATTAGAAAAAAAACTCACCAAAAATTGCCTAACTATCAGAAAATTTGAGTAGTATAAAGAAAATAATTTATATTTTGGGGAAATAATTTATATTTGAGTGCAATGAAAGAAGATTTTTAGTTATTAAAATAAAGGAAACCTTTAGGCCGGAAATTTTTTTATAAAACTAAATTTATTGAAAATAACCAACATAAAGATAATTTATAGCATAATTTTAAGTTCACCAAACTATATTACGTAAAATATTACTTGGAAAAGATAAAGATTCAAGTTATTTAGTTCGTAGGAAAAGTACATTCACTATTGTAGTGATGAAAGTTTTTAAAATATTTTTATAATTTTTATTCATCTACAGATATGAATATATTTTACTTATAAAAAAGAAACTTACTGGTTAAATTTGAATTGTTTGCATGCCTATTTTTAAGGTAAATTCACCTTATAAAAGGAAATCATAATAATTTTTTTTAATATTATTTGCAATCGAGGAAATAATTTGAGAACGAAATAGTGATTGAGGATAAAAATAGCTGCACCGCCAACTCCTTTTAATTTGAACTGTATCCCAAATTTGAATGGTTATTCCATCTCAAATTTAATATCCTTATTTCATAAACAATGGAAATTGGAATTCATTGTGTTCAATAAAGAAAGCCTCTAGACTAGATAAAACTAAAGTCATAAAAATAAGGCGATATAAACTTCATGGAACTTCAGGCTTTCCCAAAAAAAGCTCCTAGATTCTCTATTGGAGTATAACATTGGAATTCAGTTACTTTTAGTTGTTTTAAAGTTGAAATAATGTTAAATTTCATTGCTTTTGGGAGGACACATCCTGAGAGAAATCTCCCTTCTTGGCTGTTAGGTTAACAGTGTTAACTAAACTGTTCAACTAAAAAAATTTGTTGAATTTACAGAAAAACTGTCAATCATCAGTATGACAATTTATTTTTCCAATTGATTCACAGATGTCTTCAGTGATTTTTTTACTGATTTTTCATTTTTAATAGTGTCAGAAATACACCATTAACAATTTTAAGAAATTTTTAAAATAATTAAATATACTGTTACCTTATATACCTATACATTTACACCAGAGTTGGCGAAAACCCGTTTTTTTAAACCCACCTGGGTTGGGTTTTTTGGGGTTTTTTCAATAAAACCCTGAAAAACCCCATATAAAACTCGGTTTTTTCGAAATTAATTGGTTTTCTCCTATATAGTAAGTGGGGTTTTTCAAATTTTAGTGAGTTCTTTCTATGCTAAATTTGTTCTGTCAAAATAATGTCAGTTTGTCCATAGTTAAGTGGGTTTTTTCAAAGTTGAAACTTTTTATACTTTGAAAAAACCCACTGAAATTGTAAAAACACCCCTTATTTATTGAAACCTGGGTTAAAATTTAGAAAAGACCCACTAAAATTTTTAAAAAACATCCTAAACTTTGAAAAAACCCATTCAGTATCGAAAGAAATCAATTTAACTTTGATAAACCCACTGAAATTTTTTTAAAAATCCTCCTTATTATTTTATATCTAGTTTGAACTTTAAAAGTCCTAAATTTTGAAAAAAAAAGCCCATTCAATAATGAAAAAAACAACTGAAAAATAATTGAACCTATTTGACTTTTCTAAAACTCACCGAAATTGAAAAAACATCTTTTAATTTTTGAAACCTAGTTTAAAAGTTGAAAAAACCCATTAAAGTTTTTAAAATACCCTAAACTTTGAAAAGAAAACCATTACATTTTGAAAAAAATCTATTTAACTTTGAAAAAAACTGAAATTTTAAAAAAATCATCTTTAATTTTTTATAAAGTTTAAACTTTGAACTTTAAGCGTCCTAAATTTTGAAAAAACCCATTCAATAATGAAAACAAAACTTTATCGAAACCTAGTTAAAAATTTTGAAAAAACCCACTCAACTGCAGTTCTTGGTCTATGTTATTTCGTTAAACGTTTTTCTTCAATATTAAAACTGCCAAAATCTTGATTTTTCTTGAAAAAACCCAAAATTGGGTCCAAAATGTGTTTTTTTTTCACATGGTTTAAACCCATTGGTCCATCCCGCCATCCCTGATTTACACCCAGCTGTACGGACGACAGGAAACATTACTATTATGCTGATCGGTCAATTTAGGAAAAACCAATACTGTCTGTCTATCACAAGAAGAACTCTGGTTTACATCTCTGTTGCCAAGGCAACAGGACTCTGCTCATTTTCAACGGGTGAAATCAGAAGAAAGGCGCAACCACTTTGGCTTACTGAGCGCCTTGTTGGGGAATTTGGCGATAACTTTTAGAACAGGGTCGAATTGGCTGCGTTTGGTGAAAATCTTATTTCATCATGATCCATCGAGTGATAAATAGTTTTGTATTTTTAAAACGGATTGGATTTCTGTTACAGGATGATTAAAAATTAGAGGGAGAAAAGCTAGAAGGGAAGGGGCTAATAGCAGATTACAACTAAACGACTTTTTTGAATCCTTAAGATTAAGAAATTCACAATTGTGATGTGTTAGCCCTTGACTGAAGTAAACATTAAAACTTTTGATTTTATAAAAATGCCGGAATCGAGCGATATTTCTAGGTCTTAAAGGGTAAAGCGTATATTCCAGATCTGGATGGTTCAGTCTTAAAAATCACATGTCGCATTTCTGACCTTGAATTGCTTTGTGAATCCTAGTCGTCAAGGTTATATCCCACCCTTTTCCTGGCATTTTCCCCTCTGGTTTTGAGACAGCTTGTATTTAAATTTTACAAAAAAAATTATGAATAATTCATGTGAAATTTATTGCAGGAAGTAAAATCGTAGAATCGATAAAGATTTCGACGATCCCCTACACTTGAACAAAAATCTGCAACACTGTAAATTATTTTTCGCGCTTGCGATTTTAATATTTCACCCTTTTTAAAATGAAATGTCATCATGTAATTTTAAAGAAATAGAAAATTGATTGATATAAATCGAAACAAAATCCAAAGGCAACAGTTAAATCAAATCAAATATGTGTAGGAAGCGGAGTTATCAATTCTACTAAAAAACAAAATTCTATTTTTATTTATTACATTTGCAAAATTCAGAATCAGTTCCCTAGAATATACATGGTTAATTGAATCACTATTCCTCTTTGTTTATTATTTTAACAGTTCACTGCATCAATCTGAGAAGAAGAAGACCGTGCTTGGGATAGCCAAAAATTCGGCCAATCGGCTTTAATCTCCGCCAAATCCTTATACGGTTTATCCCTATTTAAAATGAACCAGTCTTGTTGCTATAGCGACCGCCATAAGCAGACAAACTGGCGGGAGCTCTTCTTGTAATAGACAGACAGTAGAGAGGCATATCATTTGTTTCATCAACAAACGTTTTTAATTATTTCACTGGTGAGTTTGGGCTTTAAACCCAGATTCCAACTACATCACAAATAAATAAGACAGAAAACTATTTTTTCTTAAGAACAGATTTTTCCTTCAAAAAATACGGAAGATTTCTGATAGATTTTGCATGTATATTTTTATATTGTTCTCTCTTCAGCTCAATTACTCCTATCTTTCTTGGTTACATTCCCTCCAGTCAAAAAATTAAATAAATTTAATAAGTAATTATAAATTGTAATAAATAAATAGTTTAATTTAAATCTATCGGTATAAAAATTAACGTTTGTCTGTCTGTATGTATGTCTTTTATAGTTTTAAGGACTTCCCACCTACATAAACTATTAAACTTTTTCCACGGTAATCTACTCCATCCCTGGGAAAGTTCCTGAATAAAATTAATTTTTTAAATTCGAAGCATCCTAACAACTTTTTTCGTCCATCCATTTTATCTTTGAAAATCAACATTTCATGCCTGAAATCATGGAAAAAACATTAATTGTTGTAAATGTTGCAAGAGGAAATGTAACCTTAATTGTTGTAGGCATATTATTGATTGTTGTAGATATCACATCGATTGTAATAGTTTAAAATCAATTGCTGTAGCATAAACATAAAGTGTTCCGTATGGTTTTTTATATGGTAAAATGAAATATCTAGTCAGTTTTTCAAAAAAATGTAGAGGTAATTAAATATTTTAATTTAAAAGTCGAGAAAAAAAACACGTGACTGAAAACGTTTATTGTTTAAACTATAAGATGACGTCAACAATAATACCATCAACTCCATTGCTTTACAACAATGTTTATTATAAGATGACGTCACATCCAGACTCTTGGCGTTTTTGCGCGCTTTTAAAAAGGGGATTTTTGTTAATTTTTTTGGCAATCAAAAAATTTCTCGATCAGCCTCAAATTTTGGGTAGTTGCTTATGCTTTTGGGAATCGCTTATTATGCTTTGGGAATTTTTTTTATGCGCAAGAGGAATCGATTAAAAAATTTAAAAAATCATGCGACTTCCTCATTGTGCGGGCAATTTCTGGCCTAGCACACGGTGCTACACATTTGGACTGGCGAAGCCCGCACACACCAGATGATATTTATTAAAAAAAACTTAACTAGTAATAAAATAAAAGCCATCACACACTATATCTCTCAGTCATAAACAAATAGACGGACACGAGATACGCAATCAGGCATCATCCTACATCCCATTTCCGCCAACAAAACGCCTCCGCAATCCGGGATCAAAAGATGAGTATCACTCGGAAACGATCCCTTGTTGGGGAGAAGAGCCCTTCTCCCGTCCAAAAAGTGCTCCTCTAGTGGAAAGGGAGTTAACCCCCTAAAGAGCAAAAACCGACACCGCTGACACTGTAATGACTTTTCACACCGCCTTTCAATTTCTTCGCTGACTCCCCTCCTGTCCATTTATCGCTAATTCATCCCCTTTTATATATTTCAGGGGGAGGGGGAGAAAGGGAGAGAGGAGGTGAAAAGTGAATTCTCCCCCTCTCTCTCTCTTTCCACCCCTCCTGCCATTTATGAGGGAACTGGATACGATGGCCCTTTTTTTGTGTTCTTAACCCCCGCTCTCAATTCTGCCTATTGTGATGTGGGGTGCCCCAATCAAATTCTGGGCGACAAAGCTGGCGCTTTTTGGTGTCCCCTGATGTTTTGAATGGGATTGTCACAACACTGGGGAGGTGTTTTTGGCGGAAGGGAGATCCCCGGATTTCGCATGTTTGTCAGATTTGTCAAGATAATTGGGTTGTGTTGCTTGGAGCCTATTTATTGAATCCCTATGGTGGAGTGTGCTAGGCTATGGTGGGATAAAGAATGAATTATTATTTCTCTCTCCAAATATAATTTCTTTTTGCATGTGATAACACTATAGTGGCGTATACACTCCACGCAAAAATAAGCAATGTTAAGAATACATTTTTCCCTTCAAATGAACTCTTAGGTTGTTTTGTTAAGTAAGAAAAACTAATTGTATTCTGAACATTTTTGAAAAGTGTTCAGAAATACTGAAGTAAAAAAGGTTTAGGAACTGAAAGTTTTCTTAAATTTGGATCTATAAGATCATATTTTTTGTATCGGTAATTTTTAACAAAACTCATACCCCATATTTTCCTCACACCAACGCAATCTAACCAATGGCGGATCCAGGGGGTGGCACTCTGGGAAGTGCTCCCCTTGGAGACCCAAAAAGGTTCTCAAAATGAGTAAAAACCCAACTTTTACTGGTATAATTTCTAAATTTTTTTCTGGGGGAGGACTTCCATACCCCCCATTAATATCAAAATGGGGTATTCAGTGTTTATTTTTAGGAAATCCCAAAAATTTTAACATTTTGGGTCAAAAAGTAAAGGTAATAGTGTTGAGAAGTGCCCCCCTTGGACTCAAAACGTTTCTAAAAATGAGTTAAAACCCTTCTTTTGCACCTCAAATTTCGATTTTTATGGGGGAGGACCCCCATACCCCCAAAGGTACCACAAGGGGATCTTGTCTAGAAAAGTGCCCTCCCTTGGAGCCGTGCTAGATCCGCGCCTGAATCTAACATAATTGCACTACAATGACAATAAAATCAAAACTAGAAGTGTTCATTTTTGGGTTTAGTTAGTGATTCAAAAGTGTTTATCATTTGCAGTAGTATGGAATTTATATATTCGAGAGATACCCAAATATCTCTTTAAAGAAATTTAGTCAGTCGTTAGATATATTGTTCTATAGGGGAAGATCAAACAATATACTCCCTTTCTATGCACCTGTACAAGGTTAAAAAACGTACATTTTACGGGATAATATTTACATTATCTCAATTCAACCTTTCCCCTATAAAATTTTCATAAATGCGAAACTTAAATAGAGCGTTTAAAATTAAATTAAATTCATTTTTGACACCCAAACTCCCCCCTCTAATACGCGATACGCCACAAAATTTTCAAAAAAAACCCCGTCCAAACACACTAATATCCCCCTTAAATACTGGTTAGAATATCAGTTTTAATTTCATTTCACACTACTTTACTTTATAGCATATTTGTTAAGGGGGTTTGAGGTATAAAACGTGTTCTTTTTAAGTTAGTAGTACTATTTCGATAAATTTCTATTTTAATCCATCTTTAAATAGTTTTTGTGCGTTAAGCTTTGAAAATCTCCGTGCTAAGAAAAGGATGTTTGGGATTTAAAAAATTTGACCCTTAGAACCAGGGTTTTGTCTAGTTTTTGTCCATTTTGTTCAATATTTGGGAGAGGCAAACACCCCCTCAACACTCCTTTAGTACGGTCCTGTAACATAACATAATGCAACAAGGGTAAAAATATAAATGAAAGTTTTACTATTTAGTCTTATTAGACTTTCTTTGCGAGTATTGTTTATTTTCCAATAAACATGGAAAAATTATATTCATGCAGAATTATATTTAGCAAAATTATATATATTTTTTATTTAAACATTTTTATTTTTAAAACATATCTTTGTTTGATTTGAAAAGTTAATTTTACCAGAAATAGATAAGTATCTAAAATTTACCCTTTTGGAGCCATAGACATTTAAATTTTAAAATTTCAAAAATTTAATTTTTTTTGCTAAAACTTCATCAATATTTATTAGTATTTAGATAAAAATAATTACTCAATAGAACCCAAACTATTGAAAAAAATTTTTAAATCAACATAGTAAATTTAATTACTTAAAGATTCAGTAATATTTACACTTTTAAATTGAGTGATGGAGTGAAGCCAATAATTCTTTTTATTTTAAGTTGATATTTTCTTATCTTAAACATTACAGTGAGGTTTGTACCTTATTAGACATGTTCGTTTACTAAACCTATATTCTTTGCTTGGTTTGGTTTGCTTTAAAACTTTTAAATAACTTGGGGAAAAAGCAAAACTTAAACAGAGATGGCGTTTCATTAAAATAGTGTTTTATTATAGCGAACTATCTTGTACAATTGATGATAAACTGGTTAAAACACCACGTTCTTTATTAGCACAATAAAGTGTTTTTAAATCTTTTCCATTATATCTTTTACCTTTGCATGTTTTTGACTCCTTTGTAAAGAATGCAACAAAATATACAAGATGTTCATCATTAACCTTTTAAAGAGATCTTTTCGTAAAATTTACAAATATTGAAAATACAACATACAAACTAAAAAGGTGTGAAAATATTTTATTCTTTATGCAAATTTAGAAACGTTATTTTAGATGTTCCATTAAATTTAAAAAAAACTTCTTGACTGTTTTTTCAAATTCTAAAATTATGTATCGAATCAATTTCTGAACCATCTCCAAACAATTACATAAATTCCTAATTATTAACTATGGGTAAATAGAAATTGTGGATACGTTGTAACCAAGTTTTAAAATATATTTTTTAAAATTGAAATCAAGCGAAATAAATAAATTTGATTCAATTTTTGCTTATTTTTTATCTTTGTAGATTAGCTCATTAATGATGTAACGATTTACCGATAAAACATAAAATACTAATTTTAAAAATAAGTACAACACAAAATAAGGATTTTAGTACCACTTGATTTTGACAAAAAAATTATCTCCTGTAGAAATAGGGCCAATTCTTGTTTGACCCTGTTAGCTTTCCCTATTCTTTTGATCCTATAAGAAGCGTAGCCTTATACAATAACTTCATGAACATTATCCCTTGAGGCATCCCTAAAGAACTTTTTTTATCAACCGAAATATTTCATCTCTGTAACCGAATTGTTTTTAACTAAATTGAAAAATCTGCATAAAATAAGAAGTGTTGAACATAAACTGAGTAAAATTGTTCTCTGATATGCTCAAAACAGGTTTTTCCATACTGAATAAAGCAAAACTATAGCTTTTTACAAATACATTTAAAAAATTACTCTTAAAGTTAATTATTAACTCTTAGGTTCCTTGAGTTCCTACTTTTCTAAAAAGTAGAAACAAGGTTTTCGTTTTGGGACGAGTTATGGTGTCAGTCAGACAGATGAATCAGGGCTACGATATTAACATACTAAAAAGTTATGATAATTCGAACATACCTGCGTTGAAGGAGTGAATGCTGCGTATCCGAACTGCGTATAGGACATAGTCCGCAACAAGTTCTAAAGTACAGGATTCTGTTCCAAGTGTTCGATCAAAACGCTCGAAGCCTCATGCCCCGAGTCCACGGCACCACCAACTGCTACGCATCGGCCCGAGAGCAGAAACACATGGCGCTCGCAAAACTTCTTCGTAAACAAACACGATGGAACAATGCTAAGCCTACTTAGCGAAGACGATGAGGGGGGGACTCTGTATATTCACGCTGGTATGTCAAACCACGTTACGTGAAATCCCGGAAATCGTAAGATTACTGGTAAGCTGGTGAGAACCCCCCGAGTCCAGTTCTCTCAACGGCAAACAAATACTCGCTAGCCAAGCAACGACACGCGACCGATCGCCTCGGAAACGCCCATCGCGGCTTGGCTCCTCCCATTTTGGCAGTGATTGACATCCGCTGCGCTCCGCCCAGCGCTTCTCTGGGCCAATCAGAGCGCGGAACGGCAGCTGAATGGGTCGCGGTGTTTTCGGAATCCCTTTCGCGAGTCGTAATTGACTTGCCCGACTCTTGTGATGGGTTGTTGGACAAGATTGCGTGATTTGTGGCTTTTATTATGAGGGTTTTTCCCCCCTCGCGACTTCGATCACTCGCTTTGTCAAATCGGGAGCAGAGGGAAAAAATGGACGACCAGGGGATGGCGCTGGACAATTGGAATCGTTTTTCCAATACTCGTATTATTTCTAAAGAAAACTACAAGCGAACGAGATTTCATTGTTTTTTAGCATTGTTGTATTGGAATGGCATTAACTATTCTGTTGTTGCTACAATAATGTCATTTGTAGGTCTACTTTATTTATACAGATTTAAGTGTTCAACATTATAAAGTTTTTACTTAATAAGAATTTTAATATATTATAAGGCTGCTCAGATTTGGAACTTCTCATCGAAATTTGTCACTTTCTAGCCAACAGCAAACTTCCCCACAAAAATAAACAACTTAGTAGTATATAAGCACATTTGAGAATACTTTTATTTCTTCTTCAGATGAAGATTAACAGTTGGGTAGAACACTTTAACATATCATCGTATGCTGAATATAATACAGAAGTGAAAAGTTTTTTAAATGTGTTCTCTAAAACTGATGGTGTTGTAAAATTTGTTCAAAATCTGAAAGCGCTGATGTTCTTGAATTTGGATCAAACAATTTCCTGCCTCTGTAGTTTTAGCAGCACTTTTCAGCACTATACCCTTTTCCCACACAATACAAACAAATCAGAACAGTTTTTTTCAAAAATATGCGCAAAACGTTTTTGATTAGAAATGTTCATTATTGTGTTTTACTACTACACGTTAAAAAAATGTTTACGCATTTGCAGTGTATATACGCTTTCTTTGCAATGGATTGAAATTGAATAATATACTAGTTTTTTTCTTTTTGATTTATTTTGGAGGAGTAGATCTGTGAAAATTTTCGGTAATTCGCTTTTGTACTACATCGTAAACGAATTTCATTTCCCCATGTAGGATCTTAGTCTCTCCTCCTTTTCTTTTAGTATCCAAAAATTGTGTGATTTTATTTATCATAAAATTGCACGAAATTAAAAAAAAATTATTGCTTGTTTGAGAAATCAATAAAAATAGTCTGTTTTTGAGTAATGTAGCTTTAAGCTAAAGAAAAGGAATTTTCGTTCGTCTCCTTTGGAAACGGAATTTCACTGCAAATGCGTAAAACAGTTTTGCAACGATAAGTAAACTAATAATGAACAATTTTAATTTTAATTAATATTTCATGTGTAATGTTAGATCATTGAGTTGCGGCTGGATCAGTGTAAAGTGTCTGCTTCTCAAGCGATAGTTCCTCGGATCGAATCCCGGTCGTGATTATTATATTTAATGCGGAATTTTATTTTATGCGGAACGTTTAAGTATTTTACAGTAACGTTCCTTAACCCTTTATGCCCCGACGGGACTTGTAAGTCCCAATTCCCAATGTTCCCAATTCGTCCAATTTTCGTCATGTAAGGCCAAATTTTGTTTACTTCTAGTTGCAGTTACGTAAACTTGACATATTTGGGACGAGCTGTGCTACTAGGGTCAATATGAAGCTTATATACTTAATATACTTATAGGGATAACGTATAGAAATATACAGCAAAATTTTTCTGAAAAACATAATTTGGGATATAAAGGGTTAAATTTTCCAGGAACATTACTTTAAAATATAGGCAACTCAGCTACAAAGTTTTTTTTAAGAACGTTTCAGAATTTTTTTACAGTGTTGAGTAAGTCCGAAACAGAATTTCATCGCAATGAATGTGACACCTCATCCTTTTTATTAATGTTTGAGCATCGTACACTGGAAAGATCTTGCTTGGGATGAGTTATTATCGTCATTTTAGCAATACCTAATTCACTTATTTTCACCCATAAACTATATATTATATAGACAACAAAGCTTAATTTCAATTTTTTAACTGTCTGAATTTTTCGTGGACAGCCATGAAACACATGCACACCTACCATAAAATTGTGCAACATGTGGGCCGTTTCCACGTATTAAAAAAAGCTGACAGTTTCGCTATCGACAGCTGTCAAACGCTCGAGTTGACATCTCGTTGGAGGGAAAAGCTTTTAGGCACTTTTCATGTGAATGCACACACATGAGATAACCAAGTCCTTGACATTTTCCAAGTCCGAAACAGAATTTCATCGCAATGTGAATGTGACGCCTCATCCTTTTTATTAATGTTTGAGCATCGTACACTGGAAAGATCTTGCTTGGGATGAGTTATTATCGTCATCTGTTTTATTTGATTTGTTAAATCAATGCATTTTGATTACTGAGAGGTTTACCTCGTTGCTAATAGATTTCTTATTTGACAGGACATTTCGGTTTTCTCTATTGTGTTTTTTTTAAGTAAATAACGAATCGTTGGTCAAATATTTGTTCGGAAGAAGGTGATAAGTCTAGCAGAAACTGTGAGATCACCTATTTCATATAACTAACAAGCTATCTCAAATGTATAGATAAAAAAATCTGTATATTCATATGATAATGACTCTCAATTTTTGATAAAGTCAAAGATAACAGAAAATATTTACATTATTAATACTTCTATCCCTTTGAAGTTTTTGAATCTTGAAGCAAACATTTTTTATTACATTTTACAAACACTTTTATACGTTTAACAACTTTTTGTAACAAGTTAGTTGGGTTGTTAAAAAACAACCCTTTAACATTTATTGTGGTCTGTGATAGTTATTCTGAATATCGTCGCCTTAGAATCAAAAACTACTATCTCTGAAAATTCATGCAGCTTAGCGTTCATTCTGCTCGTTTTGTTGGCGGTTTTGGCGTTGTTAAAGGGTTGCTGCTATCCATTGTTAATTCATTAAGCAAGTTGGTAAGCAAATATTAAAATTTTATCTAATTTTTGTTCAAGTTTAAAAATTAGTAATTTTTTTTTTATAAATTTTGAATAATAATTTAAAATTATTAGTATTTTTTAAAGTTATATACGATAAATTTCAAGTACTTATAGAGGAGAGGAGGGTATTATGGAATAGTCGGGTAATATGGAACACCTGAGTTTCTGCTTCCCCTCGTGCTGCTATCACGTGGAAATGCCACGAAAGTCTCAAGAAATCCCCCATGATGCAATGCGCAAAGAGTTTAGCTTCTTGTTGTTGCCTGATAGTCGCAGCAAAGCAAAGTGTGTTTCAGGATTTTCGAAAGTTTTTGACGGTAACTGTTCAAACCTTTTAACCTACCAGTAGCTGGGCAATTCCACGGGCACAATTAAATTTTCAAAATATGTTTTTATTGATTTATGTTTTTATTGATTTTATTTTTAAAAAATTTTAAACGACGTGGTAACTGACTGACATAAATGTTTCACAAATGTCAGTCAGTTACCTTGTTGTTTAAAATTTTTTAAAAATCAATAAAAACATATTTTGAAAATTTAATTGTGCCATTAGATTAAGCTAACAAGAAAGCAATAAACTGGGGGGAAAGTATTTTTTTATCATTTATTTTTGGGAAGAGAATTACAAAATACTAAGCGTTTTTCTTAAAAAATGTCAGTCAGTTACCCGTGGAATTGCCCAGCTATGATACTTTGATTTTGTTGTTAAGCATAATGTACACTAAAAGATCGGTAGTTTCTTATACTGCAGTCGTTTTTTAGCTATCCATGTTTTATCGGTCAGTAAAAGGGTTCATAGTACAAGCTGGTGTGTCGGGTATTATGGAACACTAGGTCCCTTCTGATGTGTCATAAGAAATTTACTTCCTGACATCAACTAAAGGACAGGAAAACAAAGATGCTGAAAAATGAATATTTGAAAAATGAATGAATGAAAAATTTTCGGAAGATCAACGAGGAGAAATTTGGATCTAATGTATTAGCAGCTTATCTTGACTGTACTGGAGCAAAAAAAGACGATTATGTTTGTGACTATTGCAAATAGACTCATGAACAAAACTATTTGAACGTGAGTTGTTAAATATATTTTTATAGTTAAGATTAACTATGTTCTCTAAGGTTTAATTAGTTTTCAATAGCTGTAAATCCAACTGTTCCATATTACCCGACTGTTCCATGTTACCCTCTATTTGTAACTTTTCTTAAAGTACATTTTTTGATTAAAAAAATAAATGCTGATTTATTTGACCATTGGCCCTTCATTGTCATTAGTTATAGTATGTACTTAAAATGATTCGGCGGATTTCTATTAAAAACCACTAGAGTTATTCTTAAATATATAAAGGGTGTTCCATAATACCCTCCTCTCCTCTATAATCAATTAAAAACTGCAAGTTTTTTTTTCTATTTTGAAGCAGGAACTTGAAATTCCGTTTTATATCTTACGGAATTATTCCTTGAGAAGATCCCGGAAATGAATGCCTAAAAAATATATAATATTGTATCAAGCATTGTAAAAGTGTATCAAGTTTGGAAAGAGATACAGTCCTAAACCCTTCCACGCACATCCTTTTTTAAATTGCCGATCACTATCTGAATTTTAAACTGAATACCATAGGATGCAATGGTTCACCGATGCTTGAGATGTTAGATTATTCCTTATACATTACATTGAAATGTCACATCTTTGCAGATAGTGTTCTTTAAGCATATCCTCTGGAGACATTAAAATTATCCTTTATTGTAATCTGGTCGACTCACACGGTGTAAACTCGCTATATCATCAATCAAAACTAACTATATAGATAGGCAAATCTTTATAGGATTTGGCGGGGCGTGCTGTGAGTATCTATCTTGATGGGTGATAACTAATGAGTTTTAGAACTATTTTCATACTTTTACCTATTGTGCGTCGTAAAGCTTCGATGATTATGCAAATTAATAATGATAGTGATGTAAATATTGTGGTTTAGGTTGGTTAAGCCAAACAGGAAATGTGTTAGATTAATGCATTCGAAAAATAGTTTTGACTTTGAAAAAGTTGATGGCAATAAAATCTTCAAATATATAGTGGGACTTGAAATAAATTTTGATTAAGTTTTAATGAAATTTACATTTGTTTTCTATATAGTTTTTTTTACAAAAATTTTCCGTATGCCTAAAAAAAGGTGTCTTTTTCTGTGAATTTTTCCACAAACATAATTATGATTTAATAGAATCTCCACTAAAAAAGAATGAAATTTAAAAACAAGCACGTGCAAGTAAAAATTTCATTTACAGTTAAGGGGAGGCCAATCTTTTTTTTAGCTAGGTGTGTAATATATATTTGCTGGTAATGTCGCAAATTTTTTTTAATTATATTGATTAAAGACCACTTGTTTTTACTACTATATTAGAATGTAATGTTTCTTGACCCTATGACGCCACTTCTCGGAAGGAAAAACTAAGTAAACTGAAAGGATGTTGGGTTTCTGGGAGGAGTTTCAGTGCGGAAATCGTGGTGAAAAGAAGCTATAATACATAAGGTTTTCAACAAACAAATCCTAAGCTCTAAATTGAAGTTCTTGAAATTTCACTCAAAATTCAGACTCCAAGCTGGTAACTACTTTTTTGCTCTCAGCCAAGATCAAGTAGTAACATTAAGAACTCTCAAGCTTCTTCAAGTAACAGAAAATATCTCTCGTTTGAGATTAAAAAAATAGGTATTTCCTCTAAAAGTACAGAAATTCACCGACAACAGTGCTGCAGGCAAATTTCCGTTATTAAAAATATATTTTTTAGAGTGTGCTTTAAAGATAGGAATATCATTAAAAAGTCATTATGAACTTTTTTATTTTATACTATTTATTAAATTATTACACTCACAAGGGGAGGATCTCAACGTGTCATCACCGATTCGGTTCATTTTTGGTGTGCAAGTAGTGCATGACTAGGACATCAATTTGTGAAAATATTAAGAAGCAACTCTCAAAAGTTTAGGAGAAAATCGCGATTAAAAATTTTAACATGTAGTTATATATCTGAAAAGATTCGTATCGTGCAAGCAGATCGTGGCAAAGAGGTAAGAGCTGGGACTCCCAATCCAAAGGTCCCGGGTTTGGTCCTCGGTGTGTGCCATAATTTTTATTTTAATTTTCCATACAATTAAGAGTACAGATACGAAATAAAATTAGAATAATATTTAATTACTAATTTTAAAATTTTTTTCTTGTTTATAAATAATTTTTTGGCAAATATATAATATTTACAATACGATCATAAAAAATTAGATTTAATTATTATTTTTTGGGGAAACAAGGAATGAAAATATTTTTTCAAAACAAAAAAAAATAGTTTTCATTTTTATAGATGAAGTTTAACCTTAATTTATCCCTAACTATTCAAAAGAAAGTACGCAATTTTGTTATGCTAAAAGGGTTTGTTATGTGTCTGATTTGATTGTTAAAATAAACATTTAGCTTCTTGAATTCTGTTGATTGCTGTGAAATCCAAGGGAAAAATAAGGCAAATGAATTTTTTGTGTGTAAATAAAATAAATTAATTGTAAATAAAATTATTTAAAAATATGGCCATGTGGATTTTTTGGTGTTTACCCTTTTCGTTCCATACCTTCGTTATAAATATAATTACATATTTATAAATAAGATTCCATATTATCCAGTTATAGAAATTGTATAAATAGCAAAATATTTTATTTTTTCCCAGAAAAAAATATTTAAAAAATGTTTTAAAATTGATAATTATAAATATAAATATGTATGTACTACTTAACTTCGTATCTGTGCTCTTAATTGTGTGGAAAATTTACATAAAATTATGGTGCCCACCGAGGCTCGAACCGGGACCTTTGAATTGGGAGTCGCAGCTCTTACCTCTTTGCCACGATCTGCTTGCAAGACACGAATTTTCTCAGATATATAACTACGTGTTAAAATTTTTAATCGCGATTTTCTCTTAACTTTTGAGAGTTGCTTCTTAATATTTTCACAAATTGATGTCCTAGTCATGCACTACTTACACACCAAAAATGAACCGAATCGGTGATGACACGTTGGTATCCTCCCCTTGTCAGCCAGAAAAGGAATAGCATTTAACACTGACATTTTTGAACTGTTCAAAAAAACAGGCTAGGGTATTTAAGTATTTTAGTTTAATAAAAAAATATTAAATCTTCCTTCGTTGATTTCTTATATTTTAATTTGGAGAGTTACTCGTCAGTTTCGCCTGCCCAAAACACTTAATAAAGTGGATAGAATTGTTAAAACATATTTGAAACATGTAGATAGTTACCTTTTTTAGTAACAAGCAATGAACCAATTTCTTGATTCTTAAACCACACACAGGAAGCCTTGGGAAAGAAATTTAAATTACCCAGACCACCCTGATTAACTTGTCATAAACTTTTCGCAGGGCATAAAACTGAAGTAAACACTTACGTAAATTACAGGCGTCTCTTCTGACCATTCCTTAGATCTCCATCGGAGCCCTAAAGCTCCACATCAACTCGCGTGACTGCCACTTATCAAGTCCCTTACTACCCAATTGATTGCCTGTTAATAGAACTTAATGCTGCGCAAAGTACAGAACAGCTGATACTTTGGCTTCTAAATTATCAGAAAATGCAGCGTAATTCTGCAGCGGATTAAGGTTTCTGGTGCTTTTCAATTTCTTAAAAGACTCTGGGATTCAAAGAATGCTTTATTGAATTTAAATGTTCCCAAAATACAGAAGACGAAACACGAAACCAGAATAATTCTAATAAAAATAGGCTAAAGATGTTTGGGAAATAATGTTTCAAAATACTGTGCATAGTACTAATCCTTTTTAAAGTTACATAATGAAGTTTAATAAAATTCGTCAAACGCAACCTGTTTTAAACGTTTAAGGGAGATAGATCCCTCATCAGCTTATACATTCGGTACGAATATACAGGGTGTTTCAAAATTCCGTTGCACGGCTTTTATTCGGAACCAACGCCTCCTAGGGTCTTGGAAGTAAGGTCTACCCCTAGGTAAGTGAGCCTGGAGAATCCATTGAGATGACTTAAAGCGCCCCTATAGCGGAGAAATTAAAAAGTTAAAATAATTAATTTAAAAACTAAAGGAGATAGAGCAAAAACCTCAGTCAGAGTATTGTTGCTAACGTCATGAAGAACTGCCTGAAAAAAATTTGATCAAAATATCTTGAATATTCGTGGAGATATTAGCATGTGAAAATAGCACTTTTTCAGGGGTCAAAAAAGAAAATGTTCACATATTTGCCAAATTTTCAGTGTTATTGTGTAGTTGTGTGTTTTTTTCAGTTGAATGAACACAAAATTTAATCAAAAAATCAAAAAAAATTTCCAAATATGCGAACTTTTCTTTTTTGACCCCTTAAAAAGTGCTATTTTCACATGCTAATATCACGGCGAATATTCAAGATATTTTAATGAATTTTTTTTCAGTGAGTTCTTCATGACGTTGGCAACAATACTCTCGCTGAGGTTTTTGCTCTATCTCCTTTAGTTTTTATATTAATTTTTGAAACTTTTTAATTTTACCGCTAGGGGCGCTGTAAGTCATCTCAATGGAATCTCCAGGCTCACTTACCTAGGGGTAGACCTTACTTCCATGACCCTAGGAGGCGTTGGTTTCGAATAAAAGCCGTGCAACGCAATTTTGAAACACCCTGTATAGTAGGGTGGGTCAAAAATATTTTTTTCACATTTTCCCAGGGGCACAGCGACAAAAGGGTGCCAAATGGTCTCAAACTAACATGTGTAAAATATTATTCGATTATAATAACTCTTTTTGCCTCCGGATTGGCCTCAAAGTTTCGATTAATATAGTAATTTCATGCAAAAATGGACCAACGAAAATCAAGCTTTTACCTCGATTGTACAAATCCGTCATGAATATAAATGTGCACAATGGTATAAAAATCATCATTGAAGACTATAAAATAATTATAAATGAAACCAAAGTTGAAATACTTGACTTGTAGTACAACATATTTTGAAATATCTCAATGGGTTAGCACTGGCAATGAAAAATTTCTTTTTGGAATCATAAAAATGTGCGAAACCTTTATTGTCGGTTGAGTAGGATGGTAAAAACATTAAATTTTTAATAAAAATGGATATGTCAGAAGGTGGATAACTTTTTTGGGTTATAAGTTTCAACCCCATGGAAAACATTTGGATAATAGTTTAAAAGTTGGGATTTCCTTGAAATTTTTTGACATATTAGGAATAGTCCATCCCAAGTGTCCCCATGTGATTCCCTAATGTCCAAAAATAAATTAAAATCACATTTTAAGAGTCAAATTTTGAAATATTTTCTTCAGAAGAGCGGCAGATCCCCGTTTTCAGCATAAAGCTCAGTATTATCCCTTAAGTTTTTAAATAAGCTACATTACTTTTCAAAACTTACTTGTAATTATCCTTAACAGTTAAATTTGCTATATTTTAACTTTTATGAACGAATAAGGGAATGCTAAGAAGCTATTTTGAGTCAATCCTCAAAGAAGTATAATTTCATGGGCCTGGGTTTCAGTCAATTGCTATAGTAAAAAATTAGGTAAATCATGACTGAGCGAATCATAACTGATATTGCCTATGAACGAACTATCCATTCGACAATTGTTTCAACATATTTTTGCGATCATATTTGGATCCCAAGACCAGCCAGTGAAATAGCTGTCCGCTGAATTTCGAAAGCGTGGCATATTTATGAAAAACACAACTGTTTCTATTTTGAAAAAATTAAAAATACCGTTTTATACTGACCAAATTTGAGGGAGAATGTATATGAACTACCAATATTTAAAATCTTTACCACTGAAAATCCACTATAAGAAGAGATTCATATTCTACGGCTCTTGTTAATATGATAACATATTATATTGCCACTTTGGCAGTTATTTTTGTATTAATAATGCATGAAGGTCACTAATGTGATTAAAATTGCTTTTAAATATCCTTATTTGTGAACTTTAATAAGTTTTCGACACAAAAATTTAATTCATAAATGTTTTTAAAAATATGAAAAATTACATATTTTTGTTCTATTTGAGGCCAATCCGGAGGCAAAAATAGTTATTATAATCGAATAATATTTTACACATGTTAGTTTGAGACCATTTGGCACCCTTTTCTTGCTGTGCCCGATAGAATTTGCAAAAATTTTTTTTCGCCATAGGAAAATGACCCACCCTACTGTATAGTAGGGTGGAACGAAAAAACGAATTTTGTCGAATCGTTTAGTGATAGGGCGCAAAATTTGCCTTAAGCCATCAGTATCAATAGTTAAAAATTTTAAAATGTTCAAAAAATATCTTGAGGTGCCTCAAAGCCCTTAAAGTTTCGAAAAAATGCTGTTTTTTTTTTACAAAACAACAAAAAATCCAATGATAAAATCTTTACAATTTGTTCATTATTTTTTTATGAGGAACTACTATTATTCTTAATATAATATTCCAGGTTTCATTTTTTATCACCCTTTTTTTTGGTAGTAATATTTTTTAACGTCAAATAAATTTTGTAAAGTTGTTTTTACTGCAATATTGAAACATCAATAACTCAAGAACTATCAAACCTAAAAACGTGAAATTGGATTCCTTTTGTCCGATATTTTTTTCTCTTTACAGTGGTATGCATCATTGACAATCCCCTCCCAGAAAAAAAATTATTTTTTTTATTTTTAATTTTTATTATTATTTTTATAGTTTTTTATTTTTATTTATCTATGATAAACATTTCTACCAAGTTTCAAGTTAAAAATCTAATTTAATCGTGCAGAAAAATATAATTAATCGAAATTTTAGTAGGTTTTTAACACCCCTTATCAAAACACAGAAAAAGAACGATTACACTGTTCAACAATGAAAAAATTTCCTGGATGAAAACAGTCATTTCTTATAGATTTGTGGTCGCTGAATACGAAAATCACCATTAAAATTCTCGATTGACTCAGGATTTTCGGGGAACAGCCCCTCCCCCCTTTTTACATTTTTCGACGACTTTATAATTTTAAATTCGATTTTCAGGGTCAAAAATCATTGCTTTATTCTTCAAATTGCCCCCAAGGGACAAGAAAGATTCAAATTAATAAAATGTGATAATTTTATAACAAATGGATAGGTTTAAGGGGTAATTACCCCCCTAAA
This sequence comes from Tetragnatha versicolor, assembly GCA_024610705.1. Classification (NCBI taxonomy): domain Eukaryota; kingdom Metazoa; phylum Arthropoda; class Arachnida; order Araneae; family Tetragnathidae; genus Tetragnatha; species Tetragnatha versicolor. The sequence goes on along the minus strand of JANDEH010000005.1, from coordinate 1,368,265 downwards.
AATGCAAAAAATAGCTAAAAATTATAGAGGTTTTTATGCGCTATTTTTTCCTCTTATTTTTTACGCAATTCACGTTTTAAGGGCCCTAACCTTTCCCCAAGGACCCAAATTTGATGGCAATATGCAGCAATGATTTTTACTAAAAGCGGTTGAGGTGAGAGCGCCCCCAAAGCACCCACGGAAGGGTTCAATGCCGCCCTTTGAGTTAAACTATGCTGTACAAAAAAAATTTGAAGCCACTAACTGAATTTCAGCTGATTCTTGTGTAAAATGATCTGCTGAATTCAAATATGACACCCATTTTCCTCCATCACCCTCAGTTTTTAAGGGGATGCCCCCTAATTTTTATCCACAGCCGTGCATCTATTAACATCTTGAAACATGGAATCCTCACTCCCTATAAATCAATTAAAATGTTATGTATTAATTAAAATCATTATGTGTTTCTATCTCTAATCTAGGTCAACTTAAATGTAAAATAGAATAAACCACTAGATATTTTTCAAGAATAGTTTTCGTTGTTTTAGTTCTTGATTGTTTTCCAAAACTGTTATAATTTCTTACCATTGTGTATAATCAGAAGTCATAAATAACAATCATTATATTTCAATCAATAATAATCAATTATATTTCCTTTTAATATTTAATTGAATATATGCTTTTTATTTCTAATATGTGTCAACTTATTGTAGCAGAACCATAACTATATACTTATAAAATTCCTAAAGTATAAGACAAAAACAGCAAAAGCTTTACCATAATTGTTAAGAATTCATATTTAGTATATAGTTTTCAGACCCCTGAGAGAGAATCACTTAACTAAAACTACAATCTATAAGTAATTTTGATCAGTATTTAGTGAAAGAATTTAATGCTTTTAAAAGAAAACTTTTAACTGAAAATGTTTATTAATGAGGCACTTATAGCTGAAATTAACTAGAAGTATACAATTTTTTAGTAATTTGTGATAATATCAAAGTATTTCTTCATTGGCATTAAATTTTTACACGTTAATGACTTTTTCGGTTAAAATTTTATTTAAATATATTTTTTTGAAATTGTGAAAAAAATTGAAGAAAGGTAACCAGAAGAAAGGAAACAAAGAGAATAAAATTATGGACAAAATGAGCTCCATTTCTTGTTTTTAAACTGAATAGTTCCAGAGTTATGTCTTCTAGTAATGCAAGAAAAACAACTTTACAATATTTGCATAACTCTGAATAAAATATTTCTCCCAAATGAAGGGCGATAAAAAAACAAAACTTGTGTCATTATATCTCTGATAGTAGTAGTTTCACATAAAAAAATAATGAAAAAAGTTTTAGTGTTTAATCTTTGGTTTTTTTGTTGTTTTGTAGAAAAAGTGACAATTTTTTGAAACTTCAAGGCTCTTGAGGCACCTCAAGATATTTTTTGATCAATTTCAGATTTTCACATATTGACACTGATGTATTAAGGCAACTTTTCCGCACTATCACTAATTGAATATTCGAAAAAAGTTTTTTTGGCCCTTTTTCGTTCCACCCTACTGTATAGTCCCCGAGAGTATTTTTTGTTTTGCTGCAAAAAATGGATACCTGCAGTGAAATAGTTTTACAGGCGTCCGATCAAAATGCACGGGATGGCAAAAGTTGTGTAAAAACCAGTATAGCATAGGATAATTTATTCATATTTTTGTGATTTTTTTCTTACTCCCTCGCAAGTTTTGAGGATTTGGTCAACTTTTTTCAAAAATTTCAAAAATACCCTGATAAAACCATCATCTGATAACCCCATATCTTGGAGAATTTCATTTTTTCCAATGTGGTCAAATCCAATTTTCAACTTGATATTTGGTAAAAAACAATAAATTTTTTTTCAAAAATTTCTTTAAAATTACTTAGATATTTTAGATTTTTTAATTTTTTTCTCTTTCTGTTCGGAATTTTGAAATTTTTGGAAAGGAAATTGTTCTTAACGCAAATCACTTTAAAGATAATAAAATTACGAACAAAATTAGTCAAACTTCAAGTGTTAAAGTTTAAGGGGTTGTAGACGATCAGTTGTTTTCGAAATGCAAGAAAAACAACTTTACATAATTTGTGTAACACTAAAAAATGACTACTCTAAAATGAGGGATGATAAAGATATAAAACATGTAATATTGGGTTGTCCCATAAGTTCTGTTACTTTTTACGAAATTTCGTGTTTGAAATTTTTTTATGAAAGACTGGTAATAGGTTGAGATTTCAAACAAAAGGGATTTTGATCTATATATATTTATAAACATAACGTGTGACTTTGGTAGTTCTCGTGATATTATTTCTTTTCAAAATGGCGGTTTGAAAAAAAGACCGCAAACGACGATTTTTGCGTAATTTTTTTCTTTTGTTAAAAAAACTAGGAAGAACGCATACTTGATGGCTAAAAAATTTTTAACTGTATGTTCGAAATGTTTATATTAAGATGTCATAGTTTCAAGATGATTCAATAAGTTTAAGGTAGGAAATTTGGGCTTTAAAACTTCATATATTGCTAATTTCACGTGTTTTTTAAAGCACGCCCATTGTTTTTCTAAGCAGCTGGTATGAAGCAAATAAAAGGCAGATGTTTTTTGAACCATAATGCTTTTTTACACTGTTTAAACATTGAAAGCATCTTTTCATATTATAGTTGAAGATATTTATTTCTAAATTCCAACGAGTTGTTTTTATTGTAGTGTTTTCGTATGAAACAAATAATTTCTTTGTTCGCATAGCGTATAAGTTCAGCGAGTGTAATTCGGATAAGCTAAAATGTTGCGCGCTTGAATAGTGCGCAGTACTTTCTTAACTTAATTACAGAGATAATTTAATATACTGCATATTTTGAATACTGGGGTCTATCTGTAAGCTTTTTTTTATTGTTTTTGATGATTTTTTGTGAGAATTTCTTTAAAATGACTAACATTACTGAGGAAAGTTTTTTGCAATTGATGTTATGTTTGAGACCGAAATTTCCTAAGTTAAACTTATCGAATTATCTTGAAACTATGATATCTTGATATAAACATTTCTAACATACTGTAAAATTTTTTTAGCCGTGAATTATGCGTTCTTCCTAGGTTTTTTAAACAAAAGAAAAAAATTACGCGAAAATCGTCGTTTGCGGTCTTTTTTTCAAACCGCCATTTTGAAAAGAAATAATATCACGAGAACTACCAAAATCACAAATAATGTTCATAAATATACATAGATCAAAATCCTCTTTGTTTGAAATCTCAACCTATTACCAGTTTTTCATAAAAAATTTTCAAACACGAAACTTCGTAAAAAGTAACAGAACTTATGGGACAACCCAATATTATATTATTATGTCATTTTTTCCACTTTTTTCAAACTTTGGGGCTCTACAGGCAAACCCTAGAGTTAACTTAGGGGCTGAAACTTCACACACTATCTTTTGGGACCAAAATGAATGGGAAAAGCCCTGGGGAGCAAGGTTTTTCGAAAAAAGGTTTTTTTGAGACACCCTAATGTCCATGTTTTTCGGTGCATTAGTTCGTAATATTTAGCATTTTAAAAATTTAGAACAAACAATTTTTTAAAAATATTTCGCATTAACATATTATAATTTCCGAAAGAGGAAAAATTAAAACTGGAAAACTATATTCATAACAATAATAGTTCACCCCAGAAAAATATTCAGCACAGCTATTGTAAAGGTTTTATCGCGGTGTTTTTGGTAATTTTCTTAAAAATTGACCAAAAACACCCAATTTTAAAGCTATTGTGGATAGGTGAGAAAAATAAAAAAAATCTGAAAAAATAGTTCTGTGATACACTAGCACTAGTCAATACACAACTCTTGCAACCCCGTTCATTTTGATCGAAAGCCTTTTGCTTCTACAGACGTCATTACTGACGTTTGTCCTCGTTCGGTCTCGAGACGTTCGGTCTCGATAATTACGTTGTTAATACCTACTTTGTTTCTATTTTAAATATACATGTAACAAGGAGCTCATAATTTTTTCTGCTTGAACTCATACTAAAGAGTACATATACGGAGATATTAAAAAGTTTTATATTTTAAAATAAACTACAATCGTTCGTTTACGGGTTTGTGATTATTGCAGGATTGAATATAAAAGAAAAATTATCGATAATTAAGAAATTCTTCTAAAAAATTATTTTGAGATATTTTCTTTGATGAAACAAACAAAGGAAATCAATTACACAACCACACTGTGTGGCAGCCGCCTAAAAGTGTCGATGGACCCTTAGGTGCAAAACACACTGCGCGTCTTATAGACGCTACAGGAATCAATCTCCCTCCATAAAAAAAACCTTGGAGAAAGCCTTGTCCCCTATCCCCCAGGAATCTTCATTCCTGTCAAGATAGAAGGAGTCTCAGGTTGAACTCCATGCTTTACCCCCTCTTTGATTAATTGCAGAAGCTTCTTATGGTCGCTAGGTCTGACTTGGGCCTTAGGGTCGTGACAGACCGGACTTCTATAAGCAGTCGCTCCAATAACTCACACTGTCAATGGGAAGAGCGATAAGGGGAGGAGAGGAGGGGACTCGAGGGACGATGTAGTAGATTATTCCTGCAGCGGAGGAAAACGGGTGTCATCTTTTATCATCAGGAGTTATCTACTATATCGCCCCCTCGAGTCCACTCCGATCGCCCCTCCTCCTGGTAGTATCTTAATCGTTTTTTAATGGTGATGGATCGATGTCACGTCTTACGAACGCCAGGTATGACACAAGCCTTAGAGAGACGTCACTATGGGCACAAGAACGGGCGTATCTGGTCGGGCAGATCTTATCGGTAGGGGATATCTAGCCCACTCAATTAGGAATTAGCGAACAAAAGAGTCCCCGCTATAGGGTAGATATCCGCTGCTGATTAGATTTGCCCGACCAGATACGCCCGGTCTTGCGCCCACGGTGACGTTGGCTTTAGCCTCATGACAGACCTAGCGACTCGAAACGCTCGAAGTCGTAAATCAAGATAGGAGAGAAGCATAGAGTTGAGCCTGAGACTCCCGCTATCTCCATGCTTTTCCATGCTTTTTTTATGGAGATTGATCCTTCTCGCGTTTAGTGTCGATTGTAGTGTGTCACAACGCTTAGGGTGCATCTAGAGATTTTTACCCGTCGATTGTTAAAAGCGAAAGATTTATGAGGAGGGGAGGATCTTTTGCCCGCTAATTGACCTCGGCTAACCACACAAAACGACCAGGCTCCTTCCGGCATTCGGGGGAGATTAGGAGCATTGATTCCCTTCCTTTTGTGTGGTTAGCTGAGGTCAATTAGCGGACAAAAGATGCTCCCCTCCTCATAAATCTTTCACTTTTGACAATCAATGGGGAAACGATCTCTAGCTGCACCCTAAGGTAGGGTGCATCTAGATATTTTTACCCCGACGATTGTCAACAGCAAAAAATTTATGAGTAGGTGAACATCTTTTGTTCGCTAATTGACCTCAGCTAACCACACAAAAGGAAAGGGATATTATCAATGCTCCTAATCTCCCTCGAATGCCCAAAGGACCCTCGTCGTTTTGTGTGGTTAGCTGAGGTCAGTTACCAAACAAAAGATGTCCCCCTCCTCATAAATTTTTCTCTGTTGACAATCGTCGGGGTAAAAATCTCTAGATTCACCCATAGTGTGGCCTAAGTTGCGCCTAAGGTGCAAAACACACTACGCGTCTTATAGACGCTACTGCAATCAGTCTCCATAAAAAACATTGAGAAAGCCTAGTCCCCTATCTTGACAGGAATGAAGATTTCTGTCAAGATAGGGGGAGTCTCAGGCTGAACTCCATGCTTTTTCCCCTCTTTGATTGATCGCTGTCGCGTCTTTATTCGCTAGGTCTGACTTGGGCCTTACTATTCAATTTATCATAGAGTTAGTACTAATATAGAGACAGCTTAAACATCTGCTCCGCTGTTCTAAGTGTGACCGGTCTCCCGGTTTCGCTCTGCCACTCACATTTGACTTTTTGAACCAACTTGGCCACTAAATCCTTCTTTTGGCGTTTTCGGTTTTTCGCGTGGCTTCACTTGTAAAGAAACTACGTCAAAAACGCCCGCCAAGCTCATACCGCCAAGCGCCAAGCTTTGCCAACTTCCAGTTCCTACCTCGACCACTAAATCAGCAATTTTCTCCCTTAAATACTTGTTTAAACGAATCGGAAATGACTCGTATCGAATCAGGAGGGTTCATATTATATAGTGTGGAGCTTTTTTTAAAGTAATTACCCCCGCAACATTATAAAAATACAGTTTAAAATTGTTTTTTTCGAATCCGCTGAATTTAAAAAAATTACAGGTAAAAAACTAATTGAGATAGAGAAATTTTTTCTTCACTGAACGATTCGTCATTGCTTTTTCTTGAGTTTCAAATTGTCGGTTTCTTTTTTTTTATCATTTTTCTGGGAAGAAGAGCAGTTTTTATACCTCAAATTCCACGCGCCTACGGGAGCTCCCATGTTAAAAATTTACTTCCGCCACTCACACAGGTTCGACATGCAGGGTTGCCTTACCGAGAAGAGTAAGCTGTCTCTATATTTGTACTAACTCTATGCAATTTATGCTTGTCTTGGAGAAAGAGGGCATGAAAGAGGGATTTGTCTTGGAGAATAGATTTTTCGCTCTTCAAACACCACCAGCAGCATCACCTCACTTCATTACAGTTCCTTATCACAAGCACCCAAAAAAGATAACTCCCCCAATGACACCTTCGCAACCTCTCACCACATTCCGACATAAAAAAAAATTCGGAAATCAGCAGCTTCCGATAAAGCGAGGCTTCCCCGAATCTGCCTAAACTTGATTAGTCCATAAAAAAGTGGGGGATCCGCTGTCGGCGGCGCCGACGACCGCTGCGGACAGACGCCGACGGGTCGCCGCAGCCCCCGTTGCGAATATCACCTTACCCCCGGGACGCTTTTTTTGCGAGGAGGAGATAGCTGGCATCCACATCCTCTTCAGCGGAAAATAGGTTCTGACGAGTCCCAATCAGCCCGCTTTATTATTGTGCTTGTCGTAATCATAACCAGCTTGCCCCTGTTGGAAGTCGTTCCTCTAGAGGCGGCCGCCAGATGGATGGAGGGAAGCGGTGCAGTCGAAGTGGTGGTGACAGTCATCACTAATTAAGTTAAAAGACATTAAATAAGATTGTTGATACTCTGTGAGCTGAGGTTTATAAGAGATTGTGAGATTTATAAATTAAATATTACATTCATTATAAAAAATAGTGCTCACCAGTGTTGAACACACTAGTGCCCTGATCACTATACGCACTTTTGCCTTATCACTGTTTCTTTGAGATTGTGAGATTTGATTTTGGGCTGAATGAATGAGATTTTTATTGTATAACCACCAAATTTTACAGGAAATTCACCTTATATTTAGAGTTAGTCTAGTAAATCTACTGAAAAAAAGGGTCAAACCGGTAAAAAATTGATACATTTAGTTTTTCAACGGTTTTCACTTGGGAATGACCTAAATAATAACATACTAAAAATCGGACAAAATCGGTTCGCGGGAAGTTTAATTTTTTTTAAATTTTTAAAAAATGGCCGAAAAAAAATTTCAAAAAATCAAATTATAGTAATCGAGACTTATTATACATGTTTATAGGCTATTTTTCAGTGCTGAATACGAATATACCATTTAAATTTTTAAAAATTCAAAATTTCAATTTTTAAAAATTAATTCAAAATTTGGAAAGTCGAAAAAATTAAAACATCGCTCAAAACCACAAAATTATAGCAAAAGAAGTAATTTAAACGGTTTTCTATTAGAAATGACTTGATTAATAACATACTAAAAATGGAAGAAAATCGGACAATAAAAAGTTAAATTTTTTTCAAATTTTCAATTTTTTTGGCCTCAAAAATCGACCTTTTTAAAAATTCTTGTAAAAAACGTTTGAGGCATTTTCCAAGGTCATTTTTCCATGGATGTTTTAGGTATATACCTCTATAACCTAAAAAAGCCACAATTGGTGATTAAATCATTAGTTAATTGATTAATTTATAAAAATAAATGTTGAAAATACAGGTAAAATCTTTCAATCAAGTAATACAGAAAATATTTAGACACTATTTGATAATAAATCATTTTAAAAATAATTAAATTAAAAAAAGGACAAATTATCTTTCAAAAAATTTAAATTTTTAATTAATTTAAAAATTTAAAATTTTTTAAAATTTTTAAATTTTGTAGTATATGCATGTGATACATGTATCTAGGCTATATTTTAGTGCTGTTTACGAATATCAAGCCAACTTTTCATTAAAATTTAAATTTACTATGGAAAAATTGAAGCATAAAAAACAAAATTATAGAGACGAGTGCTTCAATTTTTCCATAGTAAATTTAAATTTTATTGAAAAGTTGGCTTGATATTCGTAAACAGCACTAAAATATAGCCTAGAGACATGTATCACATGCATATACTACAAAATTTAAAAATTTTAAAAAATTAAAAAAAAATTTAAATTAATTTAAAATTTAAATTTTTTGAAAGAAAATTTGTCTTTTTTTAATTTAATTATTTTTAAAATGATTTATTATCAAATAGTGTCTAAATATTTTCTGTATTACTTGATTGAAAGATTTTACCTGTATTTTCAACATTTATTTTTATAAATTAATTAATTAACTAATGATTTAATCACCAATTGTGGTTTTTTTAGGTTATAGAGGTATATACCTAAAACATCCATGAAAAAATGACCTTGGAAAATGCCTCAAACGTTTTTTACAAGAATTTTTAAAAAGGTCGATTTTTGAGGCCAAAAAAATTGAAAATTTGAAAAAAAATTTAACTTTTTATTGTCCGATTTTCTTCCATTTTTAGTATGTTATTAATCAAGTCATTTCTAATAGAAAACAGTTTAAATTACTTCTTTTTGCTATAATTTTGTGGTTTTGAGCGATGTTTTCATTTTTTCGACTTTCCAAATTTTGAATTAATTTTTAAAAATTGAAATTTTGAATTTTTAAAAATTTAAATGGTATATTCGTATTCAGCACTGAAAAATAGCCTATAAACATGCATAATAAGTCTCGATTACTGTAATTTGATTTTTTGAAATTTTTTTTCGGCCATTTTTTAAAAATTTTAAAAAAATTAAACTTCCCGCGAACCGATTTTGTCCGATTTTTAGTATGTTATTATTTAGGTCATTCCCAAGTGAAAACCGTTGAAAAACTAAATGTATCAATTTTTTACCGGTTAAGTTACAGATTGCCTGGACTAAGTATAGAATGACCATCGAAAAAATACAAATTTTTTCCAAAATATTTTATAGTTAAAAATGTTGATGGATCTTTTTGTTGAAGGATCCCAGTATAACTGGCGAATTACAAACAACAATTTATGGACGTGGCTTTTCCCAAAATAAGGGGGCTATAGGGGAGAGTGTTGTACCTACGGCGACGGTTGTACCTTCAGCCACCTCATTTTAAAATTCGGGAAAATATGTAAAATTGAATTTAGGGTGGATTTTGAATGTAAATAGATGCTATCTAAATGCTAACGTGAAATCAGCTCTTTAAAATATTATTTAAATTTTATAAAATAAATTTACTGTTTTTAGATGCTCAAAGTTTTTTTAGTGCATCACTACATTAATTCTTTTCTTCCCCTATAATTATGATATGATAAAATGGGATATATGGGGTGAATCCCCGAGATTTTGACTTTTTAGTTTCGATATTAGAAATCGTCAGACCTCAATTCTTTTATGTTTTGTAGAATTTTGAATGCCAAGACACTTGATGCTGTACCTTCGGACACCATAAGTGTTGTGCCTACGGACACGTTTTTGTGGGTGTCTGTAGCTAATCGGCGTTTTAGAATCAGGTTTCATTTAAGTGAATACATTTTAGTGCATGTTAAATTAATTCTAAATGGTTATCTATTTGTCGGCGATTATTTTCAAGTGATTTTTAGATGAAAAATAAAATATTTTGTGATCTAATCTACTTATTAAAATTGATTCTCCTTGACATTTAGTGTAAAATATGGTGTAAAATCAAGGAGTAAAATCTAAAGCACCCTATCGCATTAAAGTATGATGATTAAAAAAACTTTAAATTTCCACTGAAGAAGATTTGCGGATCAGATCAATCAGCATGATTGATGAAACTATTACCTTAAATTTTGATCTGAAAATCCCTTGTGATTTATGTGTTTTTGGTGAAAAATCAAGACTTTTATCATTCAACTTCGTTTTAATGATCATTTACGATCTAAAACTACATTACTTTAAAAAATCTATTTCCAATTTTAAAAAGGCTTGAAATAGGTTATTAAAAGGTAATGGATCAATAAAAATGTTCATTTTTAGGTTTTTTCAGCTAAAACTTCTCTTTTTACGGGTGTCCACAGGTACAATTGGGTCTGTCCATATAGGGAGAGCACGTTTTTGTACAGTTGGGGAAATAAAAAACGACTCAGTTGCGATTTCTGGCGAACCAATTGGGTTAGGAAGACGAATGAGGTGTCATTTTTCATTGTTTAAAGTATTCTTTAACCAAAAAAATTTTCGGGTCCTTAGGGGGTCGTCTTCATATTAAACGAAACACTAACTTTTTTTTTCCAATGGGGACCCCCAATTATTATTAGTTTTTCTGAAAGGCCACCCCCCCAAACCCTTAAATACCAAGTTTCATCCAGATTGATTAAAAAAAATTTATTTTTCAAAAATAAAAAATTTTTTAAATCGTGAAATTTTTTTATGATAATCGATTCTTTAAGTAATTTTATGTAGGAAACCAAAATTTCAATCGATTTTATCCAATAGTTTTTGATAAAACGAACTATAGAAAGAGCATTTGCGGTATGCATTCGGCAACGGTATACGGCCCCTTAAGATATTAGGTCGTTTTTATCAAAAACTATTGGATAAAATCGATTGAAATTTTGGTTTCCTACATAAAATTACTTAAAGAATCGATTATCATAAAAAAATTTCACGATTTAAAAAAATTTTTATTTTTGAAAAATAATTTTTTTTTAATCAATCTGGATGAAACTTGGTATTTAAGGGTTTGGGGGGGGTGGCCTTTCAGAAAAACTAATAATAATTGGGGGTCCCCATTGGAAAAAAAAAGTTAGTGTTTCGTTTAATATGAAGACGACCCCCTAAGGACCCGAAAATTTTTTTGGTTAAAGAATACTTTAAACAATGAAAAATGACACCTCATTCGTCTTCCTAACCCAATTGGTTCGCCAGAAATCGCAACTGAGTCGTTTTTTATTTCCCCAACTGTACCTATGGACACAAATTTCGTTAAGTTATTAAAATTAATTAAAAATCCAATTTTGAAGATTTTAGCTAATGAAAAATATCCCCCTTCTCACAAAGGTTTGGACTAGGTTGAGGTCTTTAAATGGTCAAAATGTGATTTTACCTGTCTTGGAAAAATCCAAACGTGATTTTTGTCCATAGGTACAACACTCTCCCCTATTATCTACAGTGGGTAGTTATTTTTTCCCTCTTTACACTCAAGTGCACTAAGAGAAATGACAGTTTCAAATTTGAGTAAATCGATGTTCTCATTTTGGTATGAAACTTTTTGGTTCAAATATGACGTCCCAATGCTTTCAATTTTGAAACACCAGACATACTTAGTTTCAAGCAATTTAATAGTCACCAATCAAATTATGCTTTCTTTTAGTTTATATTTAAAAATTTAAATATTTTCAAGTCATCGATAGCAACATTAAGTTGGTGTGATAACTAGGGATTGTTTCCCGGGATTTCGTAGAATTTTTAGGCCGGGACGCGTTTTTCCAATACCGCGCGTGTAGGAATCCCACCAGAGGCAGCACTAGCGCTCAAAGAGGATCAGGAGAATTTGGCGCAAATACGGTTTGATGCTTTATGGAGGATTTACACCACTGCTGTAAAAGAGACATCAGCGATATTTTCGGAAGAAACGGGAATTGTTATTCCAATAAACCAATTGACGAGCGCCATCTTTTGTGAGTAGCGGGTACTAAAATATGCCGAAAATATCGCTGATGTCTCTTTTACAGCAGTGGTGTAAATCCTCCGGCTCTTTATCGCTACATTTGCGGGTTTGGCGATAAGTCTTGGAAAGAGGTTTTGTTGTATTCTTTTTATATAAGGGGGCGAACAAAAAATAATAAACAGGGATTTTAAAAGGCAACTAAAGGTGATTTAATGTAATTATTATTTGTTAACTTTAGTAATAAATAGTAATATGCGTTTAATTTTCGTCTGAAGTTGCAATTATTTAAATAAGAAAATGTGTAACATTCGGTTTGTGTGTTATATTTTTCCGTTATTAATCTAATCTAATCTAATCTGTCTTTAATTGTCTTGAGCTTTCAAGTAATATATTTAGCTGTATTTTAACTGTCTTTCAAGCGTCAATTTTTTTTAAATCTTTTTATCTTAAGTAGTTTCCGAGTAATAAAAACTTATGAAAATTTATAGCACGATTTATATGTATAATAATATTTTATATAATACTTATTTAAAAAAATATAACAACTTTTAAAATAATATTAAATTTTACAGTTTATAGTATTTTAAAGTTCAGGTAAAGATGCAATAACATTTGTAAAAATTGACCTTCTAGCCCAAAGAGCCGAAAAATATTTTGAGATTTGATACCACAATTATTGGCCCCTTTAAGTTAAATTCTATGAGGACGAAAAATTTTCAAGAAATAAACATATGCATGTGAGCATGTGGAACAGAAAAATTAATAAAAAAAGCTGGCTTCCTGTTCTATTTCATTTGTTCTGAGCATCATTTTGTTTATTTTCCCTTTCACGCGTTCTTCTGTAGTCGGTTGGGAAGAAATTTTGGCTCAGGTATTTTAAGTCTAAGACTGAAAAGTACTTAATTTTTTATGATGGGGATCATGTAGGAAATGATTTTCCTAGAATCAAGAGGGGAGAATAGTTTTCTAAAATTTGTTGGTCTTGGAAAAACTTATTTAGCTGTTGGTGCTGCGGCTCAAAAAACGGCCTTCGACGAACAGCTGCCCACCACTAGATCAGCTCTGTCTGATTGTTTATTTCATTTTTTAATTTGTTCTTCGAAACGTCTTTTAACACCACATGCTTAAAAGCTATTAAAATTGCGTTAAGCTATTTCGGTGCCTAAATGGAATACTTTTCACCTCTTCCTCATTCTTGATTGAGCCTCTGATACATATATTATTATTTGTCTTCTTATCAAAGAACAAATTGAATTCTTTTGGCATATCTTTTAAAATAAAAGACAAAGTTTCCTCCATCGTGCTCAAGTCATGAGAACGAAAGATTCGTATTGAGCGCCAAATCGCCTAAGAACATAAACAATGCAAACCTAGTCTTCAATTCTTATTGGCTCCTCAACCAAACGTCACACTTCCCCGCTAGTGCTGCCTCTGGTGGGATTCCTACACGTGCGGTATTGGAAAAACGCGGCCGGCGTACGTCTCGTGAATATAAATAGGGGAGAGTGTTGTACCTCTGGACAAAAATCACGTTTGGTTTTTTCTAAGACAGGTAAAATCACATTTTGACCATTTAAAGTTCCCAACCTATAGTCCTAACCTTTGTGAGTAGAGAGATATTTTTTATTAGCCAAAATCTTGAAAATTGGATTTTTAATAATTTATAACAACTTTGAAAAATTTGTGTCCAAAGGTACAACAACCTGTTGTACCTATGGACAGACCCAGTTGTACCTGTGGACACCCTTAAAAAGGGGAGTTTTAGTTGAAAAGAGCTAAGAATGAACATTTTTATTGATGCATTACCTTTTAATAACCTATTTCAAGCCTTTTTAAAATTGAAAATAGATTTTTTAAAGTAATGTAGTTTTAGATCGTAAATGATCATTAAAACGAAGTTGAATGATAAAAACTTGATTTTTTACCAAAAACACAAAAATCACATGGTATTTTCAGATCAGAATTTAAGGTAATAGTTGCATCAATCATGCTGATTGATCTGACAACTTCACTGATCCAAAAAAAACAATTCGATCGACACTTATTAGTTGTGCAAGCATTTGGTGGTAATAACAATAATAATTTGGTGGTAAACCTTTTTCAGTGGAAATTTTAAGTTTTTTTAATCATCATACTTAAATGCAATAGGGTGCTTAGGATTTTACAACATATTTTACATTAAATTCCAAGTAGAATAATAAATTAAAAAAGTAGTTTGGATCACAAAATATTTCATTTTTCATCGAAAATTCACTTAAAAATAATTGCTGACAAATAGATTACCATTTAGAATTAATTTAACATTTTTTAAAATGTATTCAGTTAAATGAAACCTGATTCTAAAACGTCGATTAGCTACAGACACCCACAAGAACGTGTCCGTAGGTACAACACTTATGGTGTCCGAAGGTACAACACTTATGGTGTCCGAAGGTACAACACTTATGGTGTCCGAAGGTACAACATCAGGTGTTTTTGCATTCAAAGTTCTATAAAAGATAAAGGGCAATTCCACGGGTAACTGACTGACATTTTTTAAGAAAAACGCTTAGTATTTTGTTATTTTCTTCCCAAAAATAAATGATAAAAAAATACTTTCCACCCAGTTTATTGCTTTCTTGTTAGCCTAATCTAATGGCACAATTGAATTTTCAAAATATGTTTTTATTGATTTTTAAAAAATTTTTATCAACAAGGTAACTGACTGACATAAATGTTTCACAAATGTCAGTCAGTTACCATGTCGTTTAAAATTTTTAAAAAATCAATAAAAACATATTTTGAAAATTTAATTGTGCAATTAGATTAAGCTAACAAGAAAGCAATAAACTGGGTGGAAAGTATTTTTTTATCATTTATGTTTGGGAAGAAAATAACAAAATACTAAGCGTTTTTCTTAAAAAATGTCAGTCAGTTACCCGTGGAATTGCCCTAAAAGAATTGAGATCTGACGATTTCTAATATCAAAACAAAAAAGTCAAAATCTCGGGGATTCCCCCATGTATCCCATTTTATCAAATCATAATCATAGGGGAAGAAAAGAATTAATGTAGTGATGCACTAAAAAAACTTTGAGCACCTAAAAACAATATTTTTATTACAGAAAATTTAAATAATATTTTAAACAGCTGATTTCACGTTAGCCACTAGATAGCATCTGTTTACATTCAAAATCGACCACAAATTCAAATTTACATTTTTTCCCGAATTTTAAAATGAGGTGGCTGAAGGTACAACCGTCCGTAGGTTAAATCCCTATAATAATTAAATTGATTTAAACACTTTATTTCATTTTTACTATAAAGTTTATGAGTATATTTAACAAAAAAGTTGTAAAAACTAATTAATTTATTTTTAATTTTCTAAATAAACTATACATTTTTCATAAAAAATTAACCTTTAAAACAACTATTTCTAAATACTGACTTTAAATGCTGACATTCCGATAAAAATAATTTTACACAAAATTTAAGTAATGCAAAACACAATTAGATCAATACTCCATAATTATTCCCTAAAATAATTAGAAAATTTTGTTATTTTATTTTTTCATTTTTCTTGATCATGTCCCTGTTCATATGGAATAGCCCTTAAAATTGATTACTAAATTCCTCCCGAACAGACAGATAGACAGACAGACGGACAGACAAGATTGAAAGTGACCTAATAAAAACGTTGTAAAAATGTTGTAAAATGTTTGAATTTTTCAGAAATAAGTTTAAACATTTGATTTTAAATTTTCTCCTTATATTAATTTTCTAAATTTGAAACCTCACATTATATTGTCCGGCTTACGGGAGAAAGGCAACAAAATCATTTCTGGTAATTAATTTTTACGAGGTAACGCCAAATTCGGCTGTGCTGTATCAGATTGCTTTCTTTGCCAAATTGATCACTTTTCAAAATACAGTAATCTAAACTAGCTGAGAAGGCATTAATTTACAATAAAAATAGTTTTTAAAATATTCTTAGTAAATAAAAAAAGTTGTAAAACTAATATGCATATTATCTTGAAAAACAACTTAGGTATAGATGTTACAGTTTGGCAATTTGTTATATTTTTAAGTTCGAGAAGCCCTGTTTAAATTTTGAAGCAACAATTGGTAATATTTGTATGAAAATTTACAGGGTTAGCCATACATTTATGACTGAAAACAATATTTGTGGAAAAGTACAAAATAGAAATTAAGCTGTTTTTTAATACTTTAATACCAAAATTGTGAGTAAATACGAATATAATTCCTGCATTGTTCAAGTATAGCATTGTTTTCAAAATCGATTCTTAATTCTTTAAGGCTACGAAAAATGGGAATGAATTGCATAATTTATAAAATTTTTGACCCATTTCTACACTTATTTTTAAACTAAACAAAATAAAGCACATCGTAAAAACAGTTTTTTGAGCTCTATATTCTGATTAAAAGCATCCATTTCTCCCCTTTCAAGTGTGACATTTGACATTCAAAACAAATATGAAGGACTCTAAAAATACTTTTCCTGAGTCAAAGGGTTCTTTAAATTATGAAAGCTCCTTTCTTTGATTGAAACTTTGCATTGCTATTTTCGTCAAAAAACGAGCAAGGAGGAGAACAGAGGTTTCGCTGAGAGAGAGAGCGCGCGCGAAGAAACCAACGAGCTTCCGCTACGTCACGTCCTGTAGAAGAACCGGAACTTCTCTCTCCTCAAAGCAGGCTGGCCGAAATTGGTAAACATTAAGCATGGCGGCTGAAATTTCGTGTTCCAGCGAAGCGATTCACAAATATCTTGTTGATAATGGAGGCAAAGTTAGCAACCAGGCTTTGGTAAAGCATTTTAAGAAGTTCCTCACTGGCCCTAACAGTCCTCGTAAGTTTGAACTGTGTTTTTTGTTGTCTGTTTTGAATTTGTGTCACCAGTAAGGGAGAAGGTTAAACTGGTTTTCCTTGAAGATTCCGTTATGTTAATTTGTGTATAATATCCGGGTTATCGATATTCATTTTGTGATTTGCGATCAGTCATGAGTCCATTCTTCAAATATTTCAGGAATGGTTATCATTTAGTGTAACTAATTGAAAGTTAACAAGTTGACTTGTCAATGTTTACACTTCAATGTTTACCTGTCACCGCTGCTAGTTTCTTTAAACGTTGATCTAAAATTGGCTATTTTTTGTGGTTATTAAATATCACTTTCTCTACGATTTCGAATTATAGTAAGCATTTGCAGCATTGCAGTACTTGGAATATAATATTTGGGTGGTGTAAGTTACTTACCTTTTCATCTTCGTATTTTACTAGAAATACTTTACTTCTTGGGGGATGGTCAAAATATTTTGGGGTTCCCCATCTATCACCAGTCTCAGCACTGATTGGCAGGATGCTATCAAATTATCGGAAATAATGGTCAATCTTTTTGTCAAAAAAGATCCTTTTAACGTTTATTTATTGCTTGAACTAACTTTCAGTGCCCTAGGAATTGTAAAGTAATACCAAATTAATAAACAACTGAACTTGCATGTGCAATGGGACTAATAAGTTGTTTGGTTTAATTGCGTTATCGGCCTCGTGAGCTGTTTCAGCTGTCAAAACTTTGAAATATCACACGTTGGGGTGAACGGTAAGGCCGGCCGCTAGTTGAGTAGCAGGCTAGGTGCGCGAGGCAGAGCGACTCACGATCACGTGATCATTTCCTAAGCACTTCACCCTGCCTCACGGTGTACCTAATCTACGCTAGTTGGTTCGCAGGCATTCTTTGGCAGCCGTACTCGGGAGCTCTCGTCTGCCATATTGATCCGAAATTTGAATCTATGCGGATTGATTTTTTTCATTTATTGTGGTCTGTTAAATAATTCCACAAACTCTAGAAAATCTACTTATTATCAAAAAACGTTTTATATATCATTAATATATTGTGAAAGTAATAGAAATCTAGTACTACATAGAATATATATAATTTTTTTCAAGTGTGCGCTCATGGCTCCATCTTTCTTCCTTTCTAATAAATAATAAAGAGTACACTTGTAATACAAAATGCCGCTGATACTAGATGTCTATTACTAGTTGCGCTCTCAAGTTATGGCGTTTTTGATTCAAATAATGATCAAAATATGAAAAATAAGTTGTGAATTTCCCGAACATTTTGCTTTAACTACAGCACTAAGAAAAATCACGCCGCTCACTCCAGTCACGTCTAGAAAAACTGCTTTCCAAAGACTGCGCATTGTGACTCACGTCTCCTGCTTGAACCACGCAACTCATGCTGCCCCGTAACGTGCGCTGTCGCATTCAGATTCACAGCTTGCAGAATTTCACCGTGAATCGATCTGCCTCGCGCACCTAGCCTGCTCCTCAACTAGCGGCCGGCCTAATGAGATTGCGGATACACTCGCCAAGAATGGTTGTGATCTTCCAACAATAATTTCCAATGAGCTTACTCCCTTGGAAATCCACTCCTTAAGCAGACAGCAATTGCTCTCTGTTTGGCGTAATCCACCGGTTCACCACTGGTATGCTGCCCATAGTCCTGGTTTGTCCATATCCTGTAGTGGCCCCCGGCCTCTTCAGTCAGCTATGGCGAGGTTTAGGAGTGGCCATATAAGGGGTATGAGGTTCATGAATGGGGAGAGGATTTTCCCCCCTTGTTCGTATTCTCTCCCTGCCAGTCCTGCTCACCTACTTAATTGTCTTGGCGCCTCATGGAGGCAGCTGTGGGATGAGCAGGATCTCATCTATGGGGATCTGGCGCAACGGGGCCTTTTGGACCTGGTGTAGGCCTTCCTACACCAGGTGGGATAAGTAACAACAACAACAAACTTTGAAATATCAACAGAAATGATAGGTTAACTGTATATATCCATTTAAAAGCCCAAAGGTTTGTAAAACCTGGTACTTTAAATATTAGCCTTCCAACCATTCAGCAACTGTTTTATTCTGCGTTATGATTAACAGGTTAATACCGTCCTTAACTACCTAAATATTTCTGATGTAAAAGTGTGTTGGGGGTTGTCTTATACATGGATCTCAAGATATTTTTCAAAATACTGTCTGGCCTGCTGTCCTGGGATATCTTTTCAAGTGTTCTTTTGAAGGTGGTTTTCATTCAATATTGTTTACATGCTAACTCACACTATTATTTAAGTAAATACTTTGGTAATGTCATACATGTGATTCTTACGCCAATTGGCGGAAATCCGCCAATTTGCTTAGCGAAATTAAAATCCAACAATTCAATTTGCAAAATTGAAGTTCTACTTTTTTATTTTCCAATCGTGTTTTTACTGAAAACTCTAGCCGCGAGTGTTGTACAGTAATAAGTTTTAAGTAAAATCGAAATAATATGAAAACTAGTTTATTTAAGCTAAAAAATATGACTAGTATATCGAATCGTAGATCTCGGGAAGTAGAAGCCAATTGACCCCTCCTAAAATGAAGGAAAATTTAGGTGTCACCGAATTTTTTAAATAATTTCCGCCAATTTATTGTAAGAGTGATCACATGTATGTTATGTTTTCATGGTTCTTACAAGTTATCCTGTCGACATCAAACATTAACATTATCAAATACCATTGACTGTTCTATAGCTGTGCCACGGTATTTGACAGGCGAGGAACACTCAACCAGACCTGGAAAAAGTGCCCAAACCTACGAACCTGGTTCGGGGGAAGCCCCTGCCAGCTCCATAGGAGCAGTACATAAGGTTTGGGGAAATTCTATTAGGTTCAGGGGAAGGTTACAACTTCTTCCAGGTCCGCACTCGACGGGGTAATACATAAGTATTACTTAAAGATTTCTATTGTAAATTGGGGGTCTTCTTATATGCAGATTTCAACACTCCAAAATACTACACGGGGAGGAGTCTTTTAAAATGTTCTTTCGAAGGTGGTCCTTTGTTAATTGGTTATATGCTAAAATTATGTTTCATTTTTCTCAAAGATGGAGTGGCATATTAGTCAAAGAATCCCAATTTAGGGATTGTATTTCAAAGAAGTGCCATTTTTGTTTTTATGGTAATACATTAGTAGTAATGTCATGAAGTAATGACATTTGCTAACATCATGTGGGTACTTTTGGCTAATCAAAACTATTACAAGGATTTTCCAAATGCAAATCCAACTATGTTGGCAACTTTTTATTATTTACACATAAAAATGGTTAATCCTAAAGTAAACTGGTTAGTAACCCGGCTAATCATAAAGTAACCAATATGAAATGTATTGTTAATGTAATATTCTTCTTCTTCTTCCTCTAGCCTTACTGCCGTTTGTGAGCCTTCGCTTGTCGCACAATTCCATTCCAGGCAGCTCGGGATCTTGCCTTTCTTTTCTAGTTCTGTACTTTCATTGTCTTAATGTCTTCCAGGACATCATCCCTCCATCTTTTTCTATGGTGACCTCTTGGTCTTGTTCCCATGGGTGTCCAATTTAGCATTCTTTTTATTCCTCTATCATCTTCCATTCTTCTTATGTGTCCTAGCCATGTTAGGCGTTGAGATTTTATAAATCTAATTATGTTTTTACCTTTAATGATTTTCTCCAGTTCTAGGTTTGTTTGAATTCTCCATTGACCATTTACCTGAACTGGTCCCATAATCTTTCTCATTACTTTTCACTCGAAAATAAGTAAACTATTTACATCTCTATTGGTATGGTCCAAGTCTCACTTCCATATGTTACCACAGGTCTTATAATTGTTTTATACAGTCTCATTTTTAATAGCTTTGAAAGTAGTTTATTTTTCAGCAGGTGGTTGTATAAATATACAACCTATATTGTCTATTTATACAATGTAAAATTATGGCTAGTTAAAATTGAAGTCTGGTTAGTACGTGTAGAGGTGAAATTTCATGCCCTGATCTGAAAACAACTTTTATAACTGAATAGTTTTTTGGAGGCATTAATGAATAAAGGGGTCAGGATGAGACTTTTGAGACACTGTATAATTTCATTAGTTTTTATAAATACTGTGTCATTTATACTAATTGCTATGTAAATGTAATACTTTTCAATGTGCTACAATTTTCTAAAAATTTGATTGTTTTTTCAGCTGATGCAAGAGCACTTTTCAAAGACTTGGTTAATTCAGTTGCTACCATTAAAGTGGAAGATGTAAGTATTTTTTCTCAGTATTTTGATGTACTGTTCTTGTAACCTAAATATCTCAAAATAGAAGGGACCTGAAAAACTTTCAAGATAACAAGAAAAAATGGTACACATATGTACTAAGACATTGACTGTGCCGCTAAATTTGAAAACATTGCCAAAGCCTGCTAAATCTGCCTCTGATCTGAAAACATTGCCAAAGGGAACTCTAGACGTTGCCAATATCGGAATACCAAATTTACTTTATTGATAAAACATTCAAATTCAAAATTAAACTTTACAAAGTCACAGAGGAATGCTATGATCAAATATTATAATAAGTATTAATGTAAGGGGTCATCCATAAATTACGTGGGGTCAAAAAGTGGGGAGGGGTTTGGAAAAATCTCACCAAGGGGGGAGGGGGGGGGTCGATTGAAATCTCACGTCAATTTTTTAGGTTAGAAATTATACAATTTTCTTTTTTTTTAAGTATGAGAAAGGAAAATATAAGAAGGAAGGAGAAAAATTATTTTTAAATAATCTCACGTAGGGGGGAGGGGGGGGTCCAGCAAAATCTCACTAAATCTCACCAAGGGGGGAGGGGGGGTCAAGAATTTGGAAAAAACACCTCACGTAATTTATGGATGTTCCCTAACCAAACAATATAATTATTTGGTTGGAATAAACACCTCACGTAATTTATGGATGTTCCCTAACCAAACAATATAATTATTTGGTTGGAATAAACTCTTTTTGTCATTAAAATTGAAATAAAAATATTGTTTCTGTAGAGCAGATCTTATTCTCTATCTATCCCATTTTCTATTCAGTGGTAAATCCACTTTTTGGTGACTTCAGCGACGTTTTAAAATTCAGCTTAATGGTCGACGGCTTAGTACTGAAAAATATAGAAACACTTAATTTGAAGGGGAAAGTTTTTTTTTGAATTATACTTAATGATTTTCAAAAGATAGTGTATCTATTAATTATTTAAACCAGGGATATTTGAACATCATGACCCACTTTTTATAAGCAAAATCTTAAGTGACCTACCTACCTCATCTATAGTAAATTTTCCCATGCATGCTTCAAGACTTTAATAGGATCGATCAAGGTCATAGAAGGCGTTGGAAACTCGAAAATAAACCCACTGGTCCAGCGAACCAGTGCTTTGCCCATCTTACTGGTCCTCAACAAAAATGACTGGTCCATGTCCACCAAATTAAAAAGGACATTTAAAATTTTTTTTTAACCCTTTTTCACCTGTGGCATGCGGTGACTTTTTTTCCTAGGGCAAGCAATCGGGTATATATATTTCTTGTCTATGATTTTGTTTTAACACTGAGGTCTTTTAAACCAGGTCTTGGTTAGGAAAAGAGGGTACTATTTCTCTTGCCACGTGTGGGATAAGACAGCGACTGGGGGTCCACACACGATGTATTATGGATGCATATTTGGAGTGAACTCTTGAGACAGCCCGGCACCACATGGTTTCAGAAAGAGAGGATATAAAAATATGTTGCAAAATAAAATTTTATATTCTTGGTGTGTAATTTCAAAGAAAAGCTTTAGATTTTTAGGCAAGCAATGCTTACATTGCTTATATGGACGGCACACCACTGTTGATCACTGTTGTATATTTTACGCTCAACAAATAAGTAACCCAATTTCGTAACAGTCATAGATCAACGATTAACAGGGCAGTTAATGGAATTGAACCAGTGAAGTTTTTAAATTATCCTTTAAATCGATAAAGGTCGCAAAGAAGGTATTGCTGGTCTCCCAACAATTTTTGTAGTTTTTCTCGGTAGTAAGTGTTGCGCTTATATGTTTACTTTTAAAATATACTTGACCTTTTGAAACATTAATTCTTCTCCTACTTAATTCAAAAACTGGTAAAACACATGTAACAGATAAGAACTATGGGACATGTCAGCCATCAACTCGAAAACTGAGAGATAATGAATCCTTTCTACCCAAGTTGGCACATTTTGAGTGGTGATTTATCCTATCTATTTTTTAGGGTGTCAAATTCATTGTTCTCAAGAAAAGAGGACATGATGCAAAACTGGACAATGGCTCAGAGTCGCTGGAATTTAACGAAAGAAGCAAAACGGACATTAAAAAAGCCAAGCTGAGTGGTGCTGAGGATCCAGCCAGGGACAGCATTCTACACAGCCAGTCAAGTCCCTCTATATTCAGTATGGCTTCAAATTCTCTGAACCCAGACATTCCGACTCATATGTCATCACCAGTGCTTTTCAGCTCTGACCTGCCCCCTGGACATGTACCGCAGGCTCCCCCTAGGAGAAAGTACTCTATGAAAGGGAAAGAAAACAGAGGTACAAAGTATGAAGAAAGCCTAAGGCAAATATATGAAAAGGAAAGCACTGTAAGTGTAATTCTTTTCTTTTGTTTCTCTCATTTTCTTTAGTGTTAGGGAAGTGTGTTTTAAGTTTAAGTTTTAAAAAAATTGCAATTATTTTTAAAGAAAAATAATGCATCTTTAAATTTGTACAACAAAATGCTGAGTATTACTTAAGAAACGAGAAGGAAACAACCCTTACAGATGGTTCTTGTTCGCTTATAAAAGAGGGGTCTAAAACACATTTTCAAGTCTCTTAAGCTCTAATAAACATAGGCATTAGAAAAGAAAGCAATGCTTTTGTGGGAGAACAGTTCTGCCTTATAATGTTTGTATGTATGTATGTCTTTTATAGCTTTAAACTTTTCGAACCTACATTAACTATTAAACTATACCACATTGATCTACTCACTCCAGAGACGGTTTCCGAAGAATAATAATTTAAAATCGAAGAATCCTAACAACTTTTTTGGTCAATTTTATGCTTAAAAACTTATATTTCATACCTAACTTCATGGCAAACCCTCATTGCTGTAAATATAATAAGAGAAGATGTATTTTTAATTGTTGTAGGCATATTATAGATTGTTGTAGATTAAAATCGATTGTTGTAGTTTAAAATCAATTATTGTTGCATAAACATAAAATGGATCCTTTATTTAACTATTTCCCCATTTGGACTGGCGAAGCCCATCAATAACACACCAGAATAATTAAACAAATGGAGTGGCTAAGCCCTTCTGTAACGCACCAGATGATATTTATTAAAAAACTGAAAACCGGGCAAAACCTGGGTCTAGCGCGTCAGCGCTAGTCAGAAATAAAAATCGGGTGTAAATTTTCATCATTTCATCTAATTCTTCAAAACTTTGCAAAAAAGCCTTGTTCATATTAAAAACGAAAAAAAAATTCCCTGCTAAGAAATGTGAAGTGAATTTTCATTTTCTATTCTGAAAGATATTCATTTCTTTTGCTATGGTGTAAAAGACACACACACACACACACACACACACACACACACACACACACACACACACACACACACACACACACACACACACACACACACACACACACACACACACACACACACACACACACACACACACACACACACACACACACACACACACACACACACACACACACACACACACACACACACACACACTATTATTATAGAAATATTTTTCGATAGTGTAAGGAGAAGTAAAAACCCCCTCTGATATTATTTTGTAGTTTTGAAATTTAAAAAATAAAGTTTTTTTAGCAACATGCTTTCTTGCAACTTTACAAAGGGATTTAATTTTAAAAATTCTAAAAATTTTAAATTAATTTCAAATTGTATTAGGTATAACAGAAATACGAAATTTTTCTTAATCACTATCGAAAATATTTACCAAAGATATGCCTTTACAAAAAAATTTTTTTGTTTTGAAATGCCTGATTTTTTAAAAAACTAAAAACATAAATTTCCTTTAGTCCGATTTTGAAGTGAAAACAGTTGAAAAAGCTTTTATTGCAATTTTTGAATATATAATATTTAAATGTTTTAAAAATTTTAAACTCTTTCACTTTTCATCCCAAAAGTATTTTTAATTGCAACATCCCGATTGAAAATTACCCCATAAACATGTATTACATGCCTTTACAAAAATATTTTTTGTTACTTAATGCCATGCCTGTTTTTTGTAAAAAAATCGTGTGGGTGCACTTGAATGCCGCTTTGTGATGGCATCTACACCTTTTTGATATCATGATGGACCTAAAAAAATTGGATTCACCTGCTGTTAAATTAGGATTTGGAACGAAATGTGCTTTTCAGCAATGTTAGGTCTATGGCAATGGTTTCTCATGTTAGTCTATAAGGTGCACGAAGCTGGTTTGGGCTTTAAAATCTCATCATTTTTTTATTTTAAATTTTTCTAACTGTTCTGATACTCTTGTCTTTGTTGTTGTTGTCGTGTGCCACTTGGAATACCCAAGCTCCACAAGGATTCAAGGCAAAGGGGGTGCGGCTTCCGAGAAAGTGAGGCCCATAAATGGCAGGAGTCCGACTTCTGCCTCATGAGAGGATAGATACTGCCACTATCTATCGCCACCTCCACAATTTTGCCATGCATCTGAAGGGGAGGGAAATAGTCTCCAGACACCTGGACCCAAGGTAAACTGCGCCATGACCGACCTCAGGACTTTCGGACCCACAGATTTAACGAGCACGTACTCCGCATATACTCGGTGGGTCTTTAGCGGTGTCGGGAATCGAAGCTGATGCCTTAACCACTAGGCCCCACTTTTGTCTTTTTTTGGTAGATTTATAATGAAGAATCACATACCATGTTAGGAAAACTTTTTTTTGGATTTTGCATGTGGAATCAAGCCGTAATGGGTACTAGTGCAAATTTGTTAGGTGTACAAATCTTTCTCGACTCACTGTAATTAAAAAATTTTTAAATTTTGAACTGCATTTCAATTTTTAGTGCAAAAATCTAACATCTTTCGGCATCACTTTTAAAAATTCATCTCGATAAACATTTATTATAAATTTATGTACCACTATAATTAATTTTTTTTTAATTTTAAAAAAATTGATTATTTTTGAAAAATTTGTGTTATTATTTCAAAAATATCTGATTGAAGGATGCCCGAGTTTAACCTGCTTTCACTTGTTTGAAACGTAGTCCTACATTTCACCAATTTCAATTTATAAAATTAGTTAAGCGTAAATTCCACCAGTTTTCAGCTACCTGTGGACAATATCCATTAATAAATTACCTTTTCCTAAACATCTTAATATAAAAATTATGTTAATATTTAGTTTATTTTGAATGAAAACCATTGAAATTTTCTCTTTTGATGTTTGTTAGTTTTTTTAGGGTTTTTTATATAGCTAACTATTTTAAATTAATTTTTTTCCAAACTAAAAGCAATATTTGGTTTCAGCACTCAAAAATAACAACATGTATTACAAATCTTTATTACTGTTTTAGAAGCCCAGTGGCGCAGTGGTAGCGCATCACACTTCCACGCCACAGGTCCGGGGTTCAAATCCCGGGCTGGGCAGGGTCCACTCAGCCTTTCATCCCTTCAGTGGGTCGATAAACTGAGGACCAAGCATGTTTGGGAACTAAACACTGGGGGTCTCGCGTTGTGCTGACCACCTAACCGGGACATTTGCCTAGCACCCCAGGCCCCACGGTCACGAAAACGAAGATGGCCCACTAGGGCTGTTGCGCCGATGGTTTAGTTTTTATTACTGTTTTAGGTTTTTTTTTGGAATTTTTCTTTGGCCATTTTTAAGAAATAAAAAAATTAAATTTGCTATGGTTCGATTTTTAGAATGTTATTATTGGTGTCATATTCCTGAGTAAAAACAGTTGAGAAACCTTTTGTTGCAATTGTCCCAGATTCAAGTCTATTTTCAGTGGACTAGACTGCTCGGCAAGGAATTCGAAGGGAGCAAGTAAAAAAAAGGGAAAGGGAGACAGATAGCTAGACCTTTGTATAGCATAGTTTTAACCCTACAATGCAAGATTTTTTAAATTCACTTGAAAATAATTTATTTGACTTCTATTATGGTGTAAATTAGTAAAAAAAATACTAAAAAAATTAATTTAATTTTTTTCTACATTTAATTGACAAAAAACTTTGTCATTGTGAAATTAATTTTGTGTCCCTTGTGAAATTAATTGTGAAGTGAAATAAAACCAAATGCTCTAAAAATATAAAAAACAACTTATCTTTTCAAAAAAAATTTTCAAGTTGAATTTTTTTTTATTTTAATTTATATGGTCCTTTTATTTTGGCGTTTTCTGTGTCTTCACTAGCTACTAACAAATGTCTCAAAATAGTACCCCTGCTGCGATCTACTGGCAGTCTTAAGTGCTAAAACAATGAAATGTTATATTTATTGTACTTATTGCATGGTGTTGCCGTTTGGAAATGGAAGTTCGAGTAGGAAATGGGGGAAAATGTCGTGTAGCCAAATGGCTACAGTATGCACTATTAGGGTGGTCCTAAGTATAATGGTAAAAAATTTTTTTCGGAATTTTTCAAGTCGCACCCCCTAATTTTTTTCCTTATGGGGTAGTAAATAACTGGTAAAAATTTTATCCGAATCGGTTAATATTAACACGTGCCGCAAAAGGGATGAAAATCTGAAAAACATCAAAATTCTCAAAACTTTGAAAAATCATAAAATTTATTTTTTTCTAACATAAAATGCTTAAACATGAAGAATATTGGCCTTTATATCCTTTGACAATTTTTAAAGGTATTGTATTTTCTCCTCATTATGCGTTAAAATATCGTTGTATTCTTCAATAAGCTTGATTTCTCTTTTGTAGCATTATTTACAACAGATAAGTTACTGACGACTTTAAACCCTTCCTGATAACCTCCAATAATCTTCACACGTTTTAAAGGATCCCTGGAAATAAATTTTGAAGAAAACTTAAAAACCTTTGAAAACAGTTTGCGGTTCATTTTGACACAAAATTGGCTTGATTTTGGAGTCCTTCCAGTACTACAAAACTAATTTGCAACCACCCTTACACACGGGTAGATTCTTTCCCTCTACACTGTAAAAAATTTTGGATGGCAAAACACCAAAGAGGGTGGCAACTGAGTTGCCACTCTTAGTGGTGTAAAAGAACACCAGTGTTTCATTACACCAAAACTATCCTACCACTGGTAGAATAGTTTTGGTGTAATGAAACACTGGTGTTCTTTTACACCACTAGGAGTGGCAACTCAGTTGCCACCCTCTTTGGTGTTATGCTGGTGTTTTAATACTAGGCACCTTTTTTGGTGTTTCATCTTATTTCTGACTTGCCTGGGTAATAACTTGAAATTTCAATTTCAAATTGCACAAAATTATATTTTTAGTACATAATAAAATATATTAAACTTTCAGTGAGTTATATAAATAAAATAAAATAAATCTTTCAAATAAAGAGCAATTAATTAATTAGTAAATTGAATAAATTTTTATAATTTTCATAAAAGGGTATTTCCACAGGTAACTGACTGACATTTTCAAAGAAAAACAATGAGTATTTTGTAATTTACTTCCTAAAATAAATAAAAGAAAAATTTTTTTCAACCCAGTTTATTGCTTTCTTGTTAGCTAAATTTAATGGAACAAATAAATTTACATGGTAACTGACTGACAATAATGAAACTTTTATTTCAGTCAGTTACCATTTTGAAAATTTAATTGTGTCATTGGATTTAGTTAACAAAAAGGCAGTAAACTGTTAGAAAAATCTTTTTAAAATTTATTTTTGGGAAGTAAATTAGAAAATACTTATTGTTTTTCTTTGAAAACGTCAGTTCAGTTACCCATGAAATTACCCAAAATGGAAATAAAATATTCACCTCTTAAAATAATTTAATGCAAGAAAAAGAAAATTTCTTGTGCTTTTTGAATGAATACTATATAATTGTAACTACCAAACCATTTACAGTTTAAAAAATAATTTCACTTTAGTAAGAGTTTGAAACCTTATCTTGCGGTTTTTAAAAACATATTTTTTAAAAACTAAATCATTTGTTGTAAAAAAAATCATTAGTCACTATATATTATTTAAAACATATTTTTTAAAAACTAAATCATTTGTTGTAAAAAAAATCATTAGTCACTATATATTATAAGTTATTAAATAATTAAAAATAATTCTTCCGAAATAAATATATGGAGCATTTTACGAGTAATTTTAAAACAAAAAACTAGTTTTTATAACTATAACAATATATGTAATATAAATATAAAGCATATGATTGTAATAAATAACATTAATTTAATATTTATTTACTTAACATAAAGTACTTTTGATGAATTAATTTTGTATACAACATGATCCAATAACAAATAACAGATGTTTGCTATATTTAACATCGATATACATAATTGATCCTAACCTTTTTCCACATAATCATTGCAATTATGTTTTCTTAGAAAGGTTGAGAAGTTTTAATACATTCTGCCAATTCTAAAAAAATGTTGAAGTCATTGCATAAAAAAAATTCAAAAATCATTCATTGTTTTGTTTAAATATTTTTGGAACTTATTTTTTTATTATTTAATTTTCATGATATTATTGTGTTCATTGTTCAATAAATACTCATACACCATAAATATTTTTTAAAAGCAACCCTGTAAAAAGCCTCCAATAATCCCAAACTTCTGATCTAAAGTTTTTTTTAAAATTCAGATAAAGCAGAGAAACTTGAAGTAGTAAGTCATTTCATATGCTTATGATTTTAGACAATCTGATTTAATGGTTAAAATATTTTTAAGATTCTGCATTTTATAATTAATATATATAAGAATATCAAATTTAAATTTCTTCTAATCCTAATTAATTTGTATTATTGATATTTATTTGCATGGCATTATTATTATTTTTAGAGAGTAAAATAAATAACATTTGGATGTTAAAATAATTTATCTTGCAGCTTACTTTTTCCAAATTTGTGTTTTCAAATGAAATATTGAGTATAAAAAATATCAAATGAGAAAACATTAGAATGTGAATGTAGAAAATTTTTAATTTCATACAAACTTAAAAATTTTCAATTTTTCACGAGTGGAAGCCAACTTTTTGGGGAAAAAATGATTGCATGGTTAAAATTTCATTCTTTATAAGTACTTTATTATATAAGAATATCATCTAAATATTTTTTAATTGATATCACGGTTATATAAATTCTAAATAAAGTATTTAAATTAACATTTTCAATTTTTCCGGAAAGAAATAAACCCTTCGGGAAAAAACTGGAAAAACGTTTCCCCCCCCCAAAGTTTCCGGTTTTTTTCCAGCCATACCCATCTCTACTTTAAATACAATGGGAGCAAAAAATTGCACTCACCTTTTCTCAGAAGTCCAACGGGGAAGCTTGTCTACATCAAAACCTGGAAGGTAGTGTATTATGGGTTGGAAGGAAACACTTCTTAGTTACCGATACTCAAAAATTTAATTTCTTAATATTTACATTTTGTACAGATATATGATAATACTAGGTGAGAAGCGTGTGACATTCAGTCAATCTTTTTCCGCAACAAGGAACTCACATTAAAATAAAGCACACACCAGATCAGAATGGAAACCTATCATTCGTTGCCATAGGAAATGAGAAACTTGATCAATAGGATTGCCAGTTTTTCCCACTTCCTTCCTTGAGTTTTTTTTAACAAAGTAAATTAAAAGTAAAAAAAAGTTTTCATAGTCACAGTTCAGCCAGCACTTGTTTAAGTGTACAGTTCAAGAACTACTTTTAAACTCCAAGAACCACGAAAGTGTCCTGAATTGAAGTCTATGAGGGACCAAGGATCTCACCAAGCACAGGAACCGGGAGCGCAGGGGAACTAGGAGCACCTTCAGGAACCAGGAGCGAAGAGGAAGCTAAGACTCCTACAGGGACCGGAACCAGAAGCGAAGAGGAACCAGAGACCCCTCCACGGACAGGAACTGGAAGCAAAGAGGCACCAGGCGTGACACCTCCAGGAACTGAGGAGTCAATTCTTTGAAAAAGTTCACGATTCTTATCTGTAAATAGAGGATTATTAATATGACATAGAGCACGGTCAAGGCACGGTGCCTTGATCAACTCGGAGGGAGAGATGTTAAGGTCTTCGCCAACCACAAGATGACTGAAAAAATGGCCAAAACTGACTAATTTAAAAATCCTGAAACACAGTAAAGGCAGTGAAAATGTTATCAAAGCCCATTGACTGTTCTATACCTGTGCGGCTGAATTTGATGGTCGCTGAATGGTCAAAAGGATAATATGTATAAGTACCAAAATTTGTTTTTGTGTCTGCGTATTAAAAACATATAAGCTTTATGACCATTCAGTCGCACAGTTATAGCTCAATTAGTGAGCTTTCATATTTTTTCAGAATCAGGGATTTAGGTTTTCAACAAGCTAATACAAGCTTAAAAATATTTTTTTTGTGTTTTCCATGCATATAAATTAGTAGACCCTAATAAAATATATGTTGAAATTAAAATTAAGAGGATATTTCCCAAAAAAAAGGAAATTTTTAAGGTAGATTACATCAAAGTTTATTTTATTTCTAAGGTTTTGGCAGTTAAAATAATACACTATTCAACATAATTATAATTATTTACAAATTAAAAAATTAATAGTCTTGAATATTCTTATTCTCCATATTCTTGAGCGACAAAAACCTATGCATGACTTTAAAATAAAGGTTTGTCAGAATTATAACTAATAATGTTAGCAAACTTATGCAGCTGAGAATTTTTAATACTGGGTCACGAGTAGTTTCACAAAATTTAGGTCAAAAGGGGTGTACTTAGCAGAAATTTGGTTCTTTTTGGGTGCCCTTCCACAAAATATTTTGAGAGAAAAATTTTTTTCACAAAGTCAACTCAACAACCCCACTGGTGGGTCCCCGATCAGTGTTTGGAGGATCACAGCATTTTGAATTCGTCTGAAAAGTATTATATGTATATATGTTACGGGCAAAGTGATTAATTGGGCATTTTTAATAATGCCCAGAGTGAAAGCGGGTAAAGTGATAAATTTCATTCATAAATTTTGTTGAATTTATCACATTAACATGCCCAGGCATTATTAATAATGCCAAATTAATTACTTTGCCCATAATATGTATATTAAGTATATTTTAAAGTATTAAGAAAATTATATTTTACAAATCATCATAAACCTAATGGAACAAAAAGAGCAAATAATAATAAGAAAAAATGCCAGGTGCTTTAGGATTAGACGAGTACAAATCTTTCCAACCTGATTATATTACAGGAGGCAATGTTTTTTTATTTATACATAAAAATATATAGCAAAATTTAAAAGTTGAGATATTTGATTTGTGTTTTATATTGATGTTTGATTACTATGAGCAATATAGCATCATAGTACTTGAAGCTTGCACCCAGCTAATCCTTAAGTACCAAATACCCTAATATTGAATTCTGTAATGGACAATTAAAGTAAACTAAACATGTCATTTTAATGTGCTTATTCAAAAATTATTAGTTATTCCAATAAGATTTGAAAAAAAAACATTTTTAAACCCTGTTTCTTACTGTCAAATTCAAATATTTCAATAAGTGAGCCTTAAAACCCCTCCTTATATTACGGAGCTCATTGCTGCTCCCCCAATTGGTTCAATTCCGTTAACATTCCTGCTAAATATCACCTATCACTTAAGAACACCATATAATCAAATATCGACAAACTTTTCTTATCTTTAATGAAACTGAACAGTTATTGATCTTCTAATTAATCATTTTAATCTATATGTATTTGAAATTATTTAGCACGTTTTCCACTTTTTGTGTCCATTACATTACAATACAACATGGTGGCAGGAATGCAGAAAATGTGTTTACTTTCAAGATTTCCCCCAATCCATACAAAAATTTCCCCAAAATTTAAAAAAATTATAAAGACCTTCAAAAATTCTGAATTATCGTCAGTATCAGAAATCTGTTAAAAAGTAGTGACACAAATCGCCACGTATATTTTTATTACTGTACTAAAATTCAATTCAATAGTATACTTTTCCACAAAATTTCCCCAGATGGCTAAAATTTCCCCCGATCCTAGATCGCTGGATCCGACATATTTTGCATCCCTGCATGGTGGTAATTAGCGGGGTAAACGAAGCGAATCCGGTCTGCAACTGAATTTGGCGACTTTTTGGCCAAGTGCAAAATCGGTGGTTTCCGAGCATTGAATCGATATTGCCAAATTTAGCGGTAAATAACTGCAGGCCGGATTCGCTTCATTAACCTTTAGCAGGAACATTAACGGAATTAAACCCCACAATTTAATAATTTGATATGCTCAGGTTTAAATCCTTCATTTTATTTTTCAAGAGTCAATTAAACCTGTTATACATACAAGCAATTTATTATTCAAACAAAATAGGGTGCTTACATATTATCCCGTCGACGTTCCATGACTCAAATTCAGTGTGTGTGTGTGTGTGTGTGGCACAGCCATAGAAAAGTCAATGGGTTGTTTACCGTTTTCGGATTCAGTCGTACAGTTGACGAGATAATACACAAGAACCCAAAATCATATATATGTGACTACTCTGACAATAAATTGGGTGAAAATATTTTTAAAAAATTTCGATGGCACTTAGATTTTCCTTCATTTTAAATAGATGGGGTCCATTGGCTTCTACTTCCCGAGATCTACGATTCGAGATGCTAGCGTGATATTTTTTGGCTTAAAAAATAACTGCTTTTCATTTAATTTGATAATTTTTTTATTTTATTTTAAATTTATTACTAGGTAACCTTCGTGGCCAGTTTTCAGTAACAAAAAGAATTGGAAAATCAGAAAGTGGAATTTGAGTTTTGCAAATCGAATTGTCGGACTTTTAATTTTGCAAGCAAATTGGTGGATTCCGCCAATTGGGGGAAGAATCACATGTATGCAAAATAGTTAGTGACAAAACCCCACAGGCACATAGCTCAAAATCTTGAAGGGGATATGGGGAAATTGGTCAATGAAGGGAATTCAGGCTGCAGATTTTCATCGACAAATTTGGGGGATAACAATTCAATGCTCGGATGCCAGCGTTTTTCCACTAGGCGACAAAAAAAAGTTGAAATTGGTCAATGAAGCGAATTCAGGCTGCAGATTTTCATCGACAAATTTGGGGGATAACAATTCAATGCTCGGATGCCAGCGTTTTTCCACTAGGCGACAAAAAAAAGTTGACATATATTCAGCTTCAGCTTGTATTCGCTTCATTTACCGGGAAATTGACTGAAGATGAGGTTGTGAGTCGCATTGAATTTGTTCATAAAAAGTGGGAAGCAATATTCAAAAGTCAGATCCATGTTTCAACATCTTAAAAACTTTTTGGAATTTCTCTGAAATAATTAAAAAGCCATTCAACCCATTAAATATTTTACAATTTCAACACAGCAGGACCATATTTACCTACTTACTCAAAAACACGAATCTGCTCGAACACTATTTAACGCTTATTTTAAATTTCCAAAATTATGTGAATTTTTACAATTTCGCAAAACAAGGGCATTTCACAATAGGTAAAGACTCTCCTCATCAATTCTAAAAGACATTAATAAAAGCAGAAGCTGAGAAAAAACTAATCTAACAACGACGAGGGTAAATATTACCAACCATTCAAGCTATAAGCGCGAAACCTTAGCCTGTCGAATCGATTGGGGAAATAAATTAACCGTAAACAATAGTTCACACAGTAACAAGTTATTTTTATACTAATGCCTAATAATTAGTTTATATATATTTTTTAATTCCTATTTTGAGGAAATTTCATTAAGTTTTAGCTCAAATAGTTTTCACTTAGACTTCTATAGCCAAAGAACAAAATTTGAAAAAAATTTGGAATTTACAAAATTAAGTTTTTCTTTCAATTCCGAAAAACCAGGTCCCTTCACATATATATTATGAGAAGACCTGTTAAAGTAGGAAAGCTCTTTTTACGTTCTTAATCTTTTGACGAAATATGAGCAGGAAAACATCCGACCTAAACTAAGTCTGACGGATCGGTCGCGACCGATGAATTTAACCCTTAACTATTCTTCTACCTATTTAAAAATAGCCAAAAATATCATGTTCGTGTTCTTATTTTTACCACCAAAACGATAAGCATAAAAGTACAAAACTTAAAACCATTAGCACAAATGCATATCACTCTACAATGTCAACAACAATGTCAATACTATAATGTAAACAATGTTTAAAACTGTCCTGACGAACTTGATCAAACCAAGTCTCTAAACTAATGGTAATATATTAATACGTGGAAAATAATGTCATGAATTCAGATAAAATAACATTACTTACCGGTTGGTTGACTAAATATCTTGTTGATGTTGATTTAGTTACATATATTTTCCGGTTTGGCACTTGATCTCAAGGATCTGCTTATAAACTTTCGTCAAGTAAGACAGACTAAATAGGATATTTACTGACAACTGACACAGAGGAGGAAAATACACCCAGAGGCGAGGTCAGAATCGAATCAAACTGAGAACGGAAACAGTACATACTAACTATAAAAAAAGCAGACAATAATATTTTTATATAACAAGGGATGCATCAAGCATAGATGCTAACCCTAACGTGGATGACTTTGACTACTGACGCTGTGATGCCAGTTTGGTTTGGTGGTGTTCGATTAGTCGATTTGGATACTACGCCAGACAACACCAGAGATAGAGTAGCATTTCTCAGTGTATGGCGTTTCTGGGGTGTTTTTTGAACCCAAAAAGGGAGACGTAATACCTTTTAATTCTTACAAAACCATTCTAATACTATGCTTACACTATATTTGTAGTTGACACCTTATGTAGTGTTCAATTACATCACAATTAATGTCTCTACTCTCGAAATAGGTGTAATAATGGTGTTTTAATACTCTTTTGTTTTTACAGTGTAAACTCTTTGGAAATAATTGCTGTGTGGGGGACAGGTTCATCAAAAAGGCTAAGGCAACTGTCTCCTCCAAGAAACCATATCCATGACTAATCATTTTCTTTGATGCTGCCTTAGATTATATTTTCATTAATTCCTCTGTAGAAAAACAGGTCCCTTATGAAATTCAATTCAAATGTGGCTCTGTGATCCATTTGCACATCAAACCAGGCCTTAATGTATAGCTTAACAATAATACTCATACCTTGTAGTAATGGATTATCCAAATTAACCCTCACATTTCTAAATATAAATATCTTCAAGCAATAAATTACCTAAGACATCCACCTAGAATGATGGATAGCACCAGGTTGTTTAAATTTAATCATTTTAGCTTTATAATAATCTAAAAGTGCTATTGTCAACCATAGAAACTTTTGGTAGTCATCTCTCGATTGGTGTTCAAGCTTCTTTTAGCGAACTTGTGAATTTCTTCTTTGTCTCTTCCATCAATGGTGTTTTTTACAACTTCATTTTTAATACCTGATGGGTACTTTGATTTTTAGATCACCTCCCAAGATTTTCAAAACGTTTAAATAAAAATGTAGGTCCATGGGATGCAGTAACGCAAGCTCCAAACGCCACTTTTAACACTATTTTAAGAACATTAAAATGTATTATATGAGCTTTGGCTTATAAAATTCAGTGTAAATTTCAAATCAAACCTTTAACTATGATGAATGGACCATATTCAGCCACGCCCATATTAATCACGTGATCGGGGAAAACAAACTCACTATCAAATCATATCTCACTACAAAATCTACTTGTGTAGTATCTGTGGTAACCAATTGCAAGCTCAGTAGGTCACATGATGGAAAAATGTGACGTCAGTCAGATATGGTCCATTACATTTAAAATCTAATTTTTATTGTTTTGAACATTATATTAAAGTTTTGTTTTATGTCCCAACCCTCATTGGAAAATCCTGCACTTTACGTTAAATCCTCCATTGGAATCCACTTATAATAATGAGTTTCACCCTAAAATATGTGCAATAATCATAGAGTACGATGTTTTCAAGTTTATCATAAAATACATGAAGATACCGCTTTTGAAACTGCTCTTTTGAAAAAGCGTGCGTAGCGTCCACTGTTGCGGCGGAAAGTGCGCATCGAGCCGGCATCCTCCTGTCAGTGTTACGGAGTCCTGCGCATCTACCGTACTCTAACTTCAATCGCGTTGCGGCACGTGTTAATATTAAAATATTTGAAAAATATTTGGTATACATTCATTTCATACCTTAAGTAAAAAAGTTGGGGGGTGCGACTGAAGAAATTCCAAGTTTGAAAAATTAGGACCACCCTAATGCACTATAGCAGGGGTTCCCAATAAATTTTGCCGAGGACCCCCTTTACAATTAATTTACTGACGAGGACCCCTTGAACTTAAAGGCTTAAATTTTTTCTAAATGTAGATTATATAGAATCTACTACAAATTACTTATGTATTCAAATCATTGCATGAATTTGAGTTAAATTATAAATTCGTTATAATTTGAGTTAAATTATGAAGCAATTTATGGTGTAAGTTATAATGGTGAAGAATGATGTGGAAAATGTTTATATACAAAGGAAATTTTATGCAAGACAAGTTAAATAAAAAATACAAACCAATCAATATAATTAACAACTGTACAATTTTAGTGGGATAAGTGGAATCTTTCCTTCGTGCTTATTATTTCTGAAATGTTAGGTTCCATAGTTGAAACCTTAACTCTAAAATCTGATCCCAAGTCAAGTCTATTCCTATATGTTTTTCATGAAACACATAAATGAAAAGGCCTCTTCACATCGAAAGGTGTTCGGAAAAGGAAGAATTTCATTTAAATAAAAATACTTAATTTCTCGGTGACATTTCGCGGACCCCTTGGACACAGCCCGCGGACCACCTATTGGGAACCCCTGCACTATAGGGTTAATTCTGTAATTTACTGTAATTTTCCTGGAGTCATTTTTTTATTATATAAAAGGGTATATTTTGGTTTACATGAGTGCATTACAGATAATTTCCCCATGTTTAACAAAAATTGATTACCCAAAATAAGGTTTGTCTTGAACAAAATGCTTTGTCTTGCTATCTGTGATGCACTATTGATGATAATTTTAAAACTAAGTAGAAACCCTTGCACCCCTGTTATAGAATCCCCAGAGTAAAACATACGAGGGTTGTTTTTTAATTAACTTCCGTTTTTCTCCTGAAAAAAAAGTAGTTAGAATTTCGAAACAATTTTGGTGCTGGTAGTTAGATACATCCTTCAGGTTCAATTTGTCACCTTACTGAATAAAATCGGACATTTCTTCTATTTTTTATCGATTTTACAAGCGCGCTCCTCGAACTATTTTCCCGCCAACCCATAGAGAATTCGGCTTTTTTTCGCCCATCGCTCCGTCCGCGATCACCTGCCCACCCATTGTTTAATGTTAATGCCTGCTCGCGGACGGAACGAAGGGAGAAAAAAACGCCGAATTATCTATGGGTTGGCGGGAAAATAGTTCGAGGAGCGCGCTTGTAAAATCGATAAAAAATAGAAGAAATGTCCGATTTTATTCAGTAAGGTGACAAATTGAACCTGAAGGATGTATCTAACTACCAGCAACAAAATTTTTTCGAAATTCCTACTACTTTTTTTTCAGGAGAAAAACGGAAGTTAATTAAAAAACAACCCTCGTACTTTAGTTCTTTGGTATATGCAACTTGAAATCCGCTGTTCATTTCAAGCTCTCTCAATAATAGTCTATTTCGATAGTGATTAAAAAATAGCTCCTCATGTATGTTATCTTAGTGGTTTAAGAGTTGCCAGGGTTTAAATATCACATTCTTATGATTCATCCTGAGGAGATAACAGCTATCTCCTGTATATTCCGCTATTTCAACCCCATTTGTCCACTTTCGATACATCAGCTGCAACTCTTAAATGAAAAGCTCAATGAAGAAATGTATTACCACCGCAATTGATAAATTGAAACTCCTTTTTCGATTGCCTTGCGGGAGAGCTTGGGCTGACTTCCGCAGGATGTTGGTCAGTTGTTGCGTCCGTTTTCCCTTCGCGTTGCCTTTTGAGTGCATGAGGTCCGACTCGAGTCTCGGAGTTTTCGGAGTAAGTGAAATGGAGATTTAGCTATTCAAATTTTTTTAAATCTCGTAGCAGTGCTGTGTGAATGGATGAAAAGTATTTTAAGGGAGGTATCTTTCTTTCCCCCCTTTTTTTCTGGTCGAAAACATATTGTTTGTCTGCCTCAAGTTGAGCTCTGGCCGTCGCTAGTTCACATTATGGTGGTATGGTTTCGAATGATAAATCGTAAATTTAAAGATCACGATCATGAATACGATCATGAAAAATCACAAATTTGTATTTTTATGACTTAGGTAAATGACTAAAAGTGTTCTTAGATCATAAAAACAAAAATTAAAGAAAAAATCCTTTTGACCGCTCATGTGAACTAGCGACTGCCAGAGCTCAACTTGAGGTAGACAAACAGTAACTTCGACACAAAAACTTCGGGGGGACGGGGACCCCCTCTCCAATTTCAGCACTGAAGTGCGATTCCCTTCATGATTTTATGAAAATTTGGAGCGGTTAGTACTGCGAGTGTTAAAAACTGGAGTATAGTAATTAACTTAAAATCTGGTTGTTTTGCTGAACTTTGAACTATTACATAGAAATAAATATAAATTATCTTACTAGTTTTTTGCTACTTTTAAGATAATAGGGGGTTTTATGGCTTGAGTATGGCTAGTATGAATTTTATATATAGAACTCACTTAACTGCCTTTTACAGTTGCTTCGAATTTGTGAAGCTGATTATAATGACCGAATAAGTCAAAATTTTTTTCAGTTTTATGATTTACTCTTTTAATGTGACTTAAGGGATTGCTAAAAGTGAAGGCAATAAGTTGGTTTCTCTTTGTGTTTTGTAGCCACGATAATTATTTTATCGCTCACATTCATTACCTAATTTTATGTTATCCTGCTTTTAGTGCACATTTAAAAAATAGTTTTTGTCTACTGTGCTTTGCGTTTTTCAGTTCTGTTTCAGCTTTCCTTTTCATCTGCCAATGTTGCCTTTGAATTTTCGCAAATGTATTATTTATAGTCTTTCTAAGTCATTTTCAAGCTCGTGAACTCTTTTATTTATAATTATGCTTTTTATCATATCCCTTATGAAGTTGATAAAACCATACAATCGGTAGTATATTTCTAATTCATAGTGTTTTTCGCTACTTTTTTAAAGCTCGTTCAGAATCAAGGTATGGTACACTGTAAAAAATAATCCTGTCAAAAAAACAGAAAATTTCTGGCAGCAAAAGTTGCCAGAAAATTTCTGTAGGCCGAAAAATCCTGTAAACAGAAAAAAGCTGTTACCTACAGGTAAATGCTGTAAAAAGAAACTTTCTGTCAAGTGAGCTACAGATTTTTCTGTTGCCTCTCAGTAATTTTCTGCTTGTGCGCATGCACTTATTTTAGTAGAGTTTTTTTTATTTTAATTAATTAATATCCGGGGATAGAACCCACGACCTACCGCATGCTAAGCACGTACGCTACCACTGAACCAACGAAGATTCAGTATAATGTTGCCAATAGCTGTATTGGTTTTCGATGCAGTAAGTTTCTGTTTAAGTACAGATAAGCTAAAAAACTAGATAAAAGCTGTTATTTTACATAAAATAAATAGAAGTGCGGTGGGAATGTTACATGACAGAATATCTCTGTAAACATAAAGTCATTGTTATTGAAAATTTCTGTTTTTCTACAGTTTTTTTTACAGTGTATAGGTGAACCCGGAATATAGGTTAAATGCATCAGCACGATGATTAATTTGCTTAGCTGTCGATTCAGCCGTGTATTCAGCTGTTTCACATGTTAGCGTACGCATATTCTTACGTTGTCCACATGATAAATCGCATATGTTTTGGAGAGGAAACGGTGACTGGCAGTTTTGTTGTAGTTTTCGTATTTTTGAAATAAAAAATGCTTGTTAACCGTCGGTATCTTGGACAGTAAGTCAGAAATTTCACAACTGCACTTTGTTTCTTTGTGAAATGAATCGTGTCGAATCCGAAGCTGTTTTGTATTTCTTTTTGTATTGGATGTTCGCTAACTAAAACTGTACTTCGTTTAAGGACTTTAAAAACTTGTAAGTAATTTAGTTTTTTATCGAGTGTAATTTTAACTGTTTCTTCAATTTAATTTCTTTTTTAAAGTACAATAGAAAGTATTTTGGGTCCAAAAGTATATCATATACCCTCATATACCCATCTATTACATCTCATATACCCATACTATTACATCTCATATACCCATTCCCTTTCTTCCATTCCTTATTCGTATAACTTTTATTTTCGTTAATTAGTAGCATATTTTTAACCTAGCTTCTCTTATCCCAATTAACCCTTTTGGTATCACTCGTAAAATATATTTTTTAATAATAATAATAATAATAATTTTATTTTCTGTTTTAAAAATACCATCTACAAAAAATAAGATTTGGTCACCAAGAGGCAACAGAGCCAGTACTGGTGACTACTTAAATGATATAAAAACTAGGTAAATAACAATATTATTTAAGATTATATAAAATTACAACATTCAAAAGAACACAAATGATAGAAAACAAAATAAGGTTTTTGAATTAATTAATAAACACAAGACATAAATTTATCAAAATATACATAGATCAAACATTCTGGACAAAACTGGAAAATATAAAGAGTATTTCGCTTCTAAACTTGGAAAAACAAATCAATATCGTCAATTTCAATTAAAAACGTAAATAAAACTCTTGAAATAATAGTAGCTGTTTATTGACTGCAACTCCAATGGTAAACTATTGTATAACTTAGGGGCTAAATATAAAAAATGCTTGCGATAGATTTCTTTACGTATAGTTGGTAGTTCAAAGATTATATTAGGACGTCTAACTGAAATATTTTCTTTTAATTTACAAAGTGATTTATTTTTAAAAAGTTGTAAAATTATTCTATAAAAGGCATTATAACGGATTGGTATAGTAATCTTAGAGATTTATAATGAGGTGTATTAGTAGTTTTAAAGTAATTTAAAATTTTGAAACATTTATTCTGTACAGATATAATTGGATACAAATTGGAAATTTTCTCTATGTAATTACGTCTGCAGCATTTGGGTGATTTTAAGTAAATAAATACAAACCGTCTATATAACATTTAACCCTTTATTTACCGACGGTACTTGTAAGTACCACTGGCGCAAGTTTACAACTGCTGATGGTTGGCGAGTTTTGGCTATTTGGCGCCATATTAAGAAGCCACATAATTCACTTAACATTAGTTGGGGCAACTAAAGTGGTTTTTATGGCTAAAAACTTGGCGCATCAGCAGTTCTAAACTTGCGCCGAAAATAGTTTGGTAAATAAAGGGTTAATCCCTTAATTCACATTTGTAATTCTTAATTATTTATTTAATATCTCCTCGGGGTAGCATATAGATTTCTTTGAAAGGCAGTAGTGATTTTAATTACTCGTATTGGCCGAGTGGTTAGAGCATCTGACTGTGAAGCCATACGTCTGGGGGTTCGAATCCCCATTTGGCATGGATGTTAGTTTCTATCCTTGTGTGTGATGAATGAATGTGGCCCCCCTGTAAAAAGGGGTTGTGTCTGCGAATGTGTGTGTGTGGCGTGGGCAACAGTACTTCACCTCCGTGGCTTCGGTCCACAGGTGCCCACTGGGTAACGCGAAGAAAATAGTAATTACGGCATGTCTGTTGGTCAATGAACTCTGTTATCCGTAACTGTTCAATTACCTGCCATTGGAAATAAAAAATGTTAATTCTGAGTGATTCACTCCATTGTTCACTGAGTGTTTCACTTCAGTGAATCGTTAGTTTGCATAGAAAAATGAAGGTCTTAAGAGTGAAACGCCAATTCACACTTTCCACTTGACGATTATTCTTCAAAAAGGAAGATTAAAAGTGAAAAGTCTGAATGAACCTTTAGTTCAGGACTATTTCTCTTTTCTCCTTCAGGCTAGTCCCAGAAACGAAGATATCCGGGACGTGGTGAGTCCTGGCAACGTCCGGGAGAAAGCCAGCCGCTTGAATGAGATGGCGTCCGAGTCGGATGTGGTCCGGAAACCCTCTCACGGCTCTGTCAGACGGAGAGAAAGGGAAGACAGGGTAAGATTTTTCCACTGAATAATATGAATAAGAATACATTTTAAAACATTAACTCAAAATTTTCCAAATGTCCTTTACCAAAAATAACTATTTTTGCCTTATTCATGTAGTTTAGTCAAATAAAATAAAAATGCAAAAAAGAAATAATTAATTATTATTTTTTAAATATAAAATTGGGGGACTGAAAATAAGCTTGATATATTATACTAGCACCTAAAGGTTCAATTATTCCTGCAATAACACAGACCTGCAAAAAAACTTTTTTCGA
Source organism: Tetragnatha versicolor (assembly GCA_024610705.1). Taxonomy (NCBI): domain Eukaryota; kingdom Metazoa; phylum Arthropoda; class Arachnida; order Araneae; family Tetragnathidae; genus Tetragnatha; species Tetragnatha versicolor. Next base: position 1,324,991 of record JANDEH010000005.1, on the reverse strand, counting down.
GCTGTTTTGGTTATTTCACCTGAACTTGATAATTTTTGGTGCGCTGAATCCAAAAATGACCTCCATTTTGTTCAGGTTTTATTGAGAAATGCCTTAAAATTTCGAAAAATTGACTCTTTATACTAATTTTTTTATTCAAATTTTTCCATAAAAATCATTTTTTATGTATTTTGATGTGCTGAATCTAAAATTGACCTCCGTTTTATCATAGAACTAAGTTCTGTGATAAAACGGAGGTCAATTTTCAGTACGGAGGTCAAACGGTTCAAACGGAGGTCAATTTTCAGTACGGAGGTCAAACGGTTCAAACGGAGGTCAAAAATCGGCATTTTTACTGAAATTGTGAGGAAACATGAAGTTCAACTTCATGTTTCCTCACAATTTCAGTAAAAATGCCAATTTTTTAAGAAAATAACAGTATATATTTATGAAAATTATTTTTCGACTCAAACTGTATCTGTAAATCATTTTTTATGATTTTTGGTGTGCTGAATCCAAAAATGACCTCTTTAGATTTTTAAGACATCGCATTTTGTAACAAATTGAGCATATATAGCAAAATTTCACAAAAAATGTAAGTTCACTTGAGGAGTAGATTTTTCAATCCTAATTTATTATTAAGATCATAAGTTGTAATGTTTTTTGGTGCCCTGAGTTCAAAAATGATCTCTGTTTCACCCTAGAACAGGGATGGCGAACCTATGGCACGTGTGCCACTGGGTGGCACGCGACCGGTATTTCGGTGGCACGCGACATTCACTAAAAATGACACAAAAAAACTTTAGTACTACCAGATCCCCAAAACCAGATTCAGAAAACTTTTTAGCTAGCTGAAATTCAAAAAATTTTCGGGGGTGAACCCCCGAACCCCCCACTCACCTCTTAGGTGCCGTTGGGCCGTTCAAATATTACGTAACAACATTTTCTTGGTCATTTTTGACTCCCTCCTCCCCTTTTCTCAGCAAGGTAAGCAAATCCCAACCGCCCTTATAATAATTACGTAAGGAAACTGACATTAAGCAGTTAGAAAACAGAATCATGGATGCAAAAGGAGCCTGATTACTTTACGCAAAAGGGGGCATATAAGGGGGGGAGAAGGGGCCCTGCCCCCCTCCAAAATTCGGACAAGGTATACCAAAACAAGTTAAAACCCAGTTTCTTCGGGTAAAATTTTGAAATATTTTTTGGGGGAGTGCCCCCAAACCCCCCTTTTCTAATTCAAACTTTTTTTATAATACTCATGAAAATCAAAATTCCACCTAAAAATGTCCGAAATTCGGACTTAGATGCACCAAAAACTTGTTCAAAACCCTGTTTTTAGGGTCAAATTTCAAAAAATTATCTGGGGAGGACCCCCAGACCCCCTTTACTTGAAACTTCATTATTAACATTTTTCTTAGATTGAATTCATTCTAGAAAATGCAAATTCTACCTAAAATGTATTAAAAATCTGCATTAAACCTATTAAAGATGCATGGGAGGGACTGAGGAATAATTATTGGCCCCTCCCGAAGTAAATTTCTTTATACACCACAGACTTTACGGCCCACCACTCACCACTTGAGCACTTTAAGTTAGAAACTCCTGTTCTGAACTATCGACACTCAAAGGAGGATTTCATTTTCCAAGGGTTTAAAGATAATTTATTAAAAAATAACAAGTGGCACACTTGACACCTGAAAATTATAAACCGTAATATAAATGGCACACTGGTCGAAAAAGGTTCGCCATCCCTGCCCTAGAATGTCATGTTTCCTGACAATTTAGGTTAAATTGTAAAATAAATCATTATTTCAATTTTAATGAAAATAGGTTCATAAAAGAAATTTTTTATTACGTACATATTCTTCATAAAAATCATTAATATAACTAAAATACACTCATTTACACACTCTATAGCCAATTTTTCCTGATAATGAAGCTCCTCTTGGTTCATTTACCCTTGTGAGTAGCAACAAGAACGTTTCTTAGGACTGTACAACAAAAATCCTTCATTATTGCATGATAAAATCTTCCCTAATATTTTCCTTTCATCTCTATAATGTCCTGATGAGATAGTTTACTATGTGCATCATTCACAGATCCTATTTTTTAAAAATAAAGGAGCTAGAAATGTACAAAAACTATGAAAAATGGGCAAATTTGAATATAATTTTGCAATTTGTGAAAAATCCTGACGTATAGGATTTTTTCAATATTTTTTTCGTTATCAGCACACCAAAATACATAGGAAATCGCTAAAATTATTCAAACAGCTTTTTCATTGCAGACCTGTGTAACTTAAAACATGCTGAAAATTAATAAAGCTAAACTTAAGGTAGCATATTTGCTACCATGGACAGTAGAGGGATAAAACCTCGGGGAAATTAGATTCTTTAACTTAAAAAATAAATTTTGCCCTAAGTACTTGACTACTAATGGTAAAAAGTATACAAGTCATATGAAGTCCGAAATGAAGTATTCTTCAATTCCACAAACAATATGAATAATCTTTGAAGAACTGCATAGGTAGTCCTTGAAACCATTACACTGATCAACAAATTTGACCTTCAAAATTTTTTCTTTGATGAAAATAGTCATTTCTAATAGATTTTGGGTCGCTGAATACGAAAATCCCCATTAAAATTTTCAATTGACTCAGGATTTTCAGGGAACAGCCCCTCCCCTTTTTAAGTTTTCGACGACTTTATAAATTTAAACTCGATTTTCAGGGTCAAAAAGCATTGTTTTAGTCTTCAAATTGCCTCCCAGGTAACAAAAAAATGTTCAAATTAATAAAATATGATAAATTTATAACAAAGGAATAGGTTTAAGGGGTAATTACCCCCCTAAAAATACAAAAAATAGCTAAAATTATAGAGGTTTCTATACGTTATTTTTTCCTCTTATTTTTTACGCAATTCACATTTGAAGGGTATTAACCCTTCCCCAAGGACCCAAATTTGATGACAATATGCAGCAATAATTTTTACTAATAGCGGCTGAGGTGTTAGCCTCCCAGAAGCTCCCACGGAAGAGTTAAGAAGACTTCCAGAATCCTGAAGGCGCTCGCGAGCTCAGGAATTAATATTGAGGATTTTGAAAAGATTACAAATGACGTTTTTCTTATATTTTGGGTCTATCCTAAGTAGAAACTCTTCAGTTCTTTAAAAACTGACCGGTTTTAGGGAGGGAGTGAGGATTCCATGTTTCAATATGTTAATAGATGCACCGCTGAGGATAACAATTAGGGGGCATCCCCTTAAAAACTGAGGGTGATGGAGAAAAATGGGGGCCATATTTGAATTCAGCTGATCATTTTACACAAGAACCAGCTGAAATTCAGTTAGTGGCTTAAAATTTTTTTTGTACAGCACAGTTTAACTCTGCGTGCGATATTGAACCCTTCCGTGGGTGCTTTGGGGGCGCTCTAACCTCAACCGCTTTTAGTAAAAACCATTGCTGCATATTGCCATCAAATTTGTGTCCTTGGGGAAGGGTTAGGACCCTTCCAACGTGAATTGCGTAAAAAATAAGAGGAAAAAATAGCGTATTAAAACCTCTATAATTTTTAGCTAATTTTTTGCATTTTTAGGGGGGTAATTACACCTTAAACCTATCCATTTGTTATAAATTTATCATATTTTATTAATTTGAACCTTTTTTGTCCCCTGTAGGCCAATTTCAAGATTAAAGCAATGCTTTTTGACCCTGAAAATTGAGTTTAAAGCTATAAAGTCGTCGAAAAACGTAAAAAGGTTGAGGGGCTGTTCCCCGAAAATCCTGAGTCAATTGAGAATTTTAATGGTGATTTTCGTATTCAGCGACCCAAAATCTATAAGAAATGACTATTTTCATCATGGAAATTTTTTCACTGTTGAACAGTGTTATTTGAGGTCCCCAACTGCCATATGATGATACCTGACCAGGTCAAAGAAGGACTAATCAGAATCGGCAACTCCTTCATTGGTCAGGTGTCAAGAGAATGTGGCTGTTTAATTCATGAATTTTGTTTTTACCCCAGAATGGAAACTACTTTTTAAATAAATTGTCTAAATACTTTTATTTTTAACTAAATACAAATTTTTTCCCTTGCAATTGCTCGAGTGCAATATGAAACTACTTGACTTCTGTTTTAAACAACAAACCAAATGCAGATGTTCTGTAAACTGATGAATATCTTGTTACTTCATCAAATTTTATTTTAGCAGGCCCGTGAAGAAGATGCGTGTTCAATTACTTCGGTAAGTACCTTTTTTTAACGTGCTATTCAATAGAAATTATGTCAAAAAGAATTGATGTATCAGTAAATTTATTACAGTCTTTGATACTAGAAACCATGAACAGCTAAATAGTGTCTTTCGTTTGCTAATTTTATCTTTTCATCAGATGGACCCCAGACGAAAAGAATGGATCCTGAAGGCATCTCAGTGTGACTACCACGAGCTGGTGCGTTTACTGAGAGAAGAGCCTAAATTAGCCTATGTTAAGGTAAGATATTTTGTTTGGCTCAAGTTCTCTTTAAAATATGTCTCTTCTGCAGAAGAACTTGCTTGGAAACACCAATCACAGTTAACATGTTTATGGCAAGTTTCCAAGCAAGTTAAGTTGAAAGAAAAAGATAGTTAGCGACCAAAACAACAAGCTACAAGTGACAGTTAGGGGATGGTTTAAAAACATGTTTGGGTTAGTTTTCTTCGAGTTAAACTACTATTAGATGGGACATATAGAAAGGACATTCGTAACTAAGGACGTTTTGTGGATGTAACAGTTATATAAACTCGTAAGTTTAAGTGAAAGAACTTCATGGCGTATGCGTAACTAAAAGTTAAGTGTCGTAAACAAGTTACTTTAATATACAACGCAATTGCTAGGATTTATAACTGTAAGAGTAAAAGTTAAGAATCGTAAGGTTCTGAACACTTCCCAAGAATAATTTTCAAAAATGTTTTTTAAATCTATTCCTTTCAAGAACTAAAAAGCTCTCATATCCCTAAAAACTCCAGTTTATAAATAAAATAAAAACTTTGGATCAAGACTTTCAGGAAGTATTTATAGCTTTGTGCTCATGCATTGGACATTTTGTTAAGATGCTAAGATTTTCAGATCTTGTTCGTTTTAAGTCACTTCTTCTTAGGCATTAGTGTTGTAAGTAGATGGGTTAACTCTGAATTAGTAGGTTAATTACGGCTGTATTCACCGCTAATTAATAGTCCGTGAATTCAACTGCTGCATTAATACAGACTAACTCCTTGGCATTACAGCCCATGTTGGACTATGGCCTCTAACAATTTTCCTCCAAAGCCTTCTCTCTTGCCTTTTGCTTCCACTTACGGACTTTTAGAATCTTAAGGTCCTTTTCAACCTCATCCAACCATCTTTTGACTGGCCTTTCTCTTTTTCTTTTTTTCTTTGTCCCTGGCACTGGCCCTTGAAGATCTTTCTAGTGCCCCTATCTTCCTCCATTCTCTCGAGGTGTTCCAACCATTGTATTCTTTTGGTTTTTCTTTGCATTGTAACGTACTGAAAGTTATTTCAATAACGACCAGACCAAAATAAACACAACCAAACTTTATTTATAACAAGTTAAAATTAAATGAATTAAAAACAATTAAAATTTAGGTTAATTTAAAAAACAGTTCGAGATGGTCGCCTGGCTCTCCTCTCTCTCTCTCTCTCTCTCTCTCTCTCTCTCTCTCTCTCTCTCTCTCTCTCTCTCTCTCTCTCTCTCTCTCTCTCTCATCATCTCACCCATCATCTCATCTGATCATATCTTTATAGTCCCGGTCAGAGCAGTCCCGCACACACCGAGACGTCACCGCAATCACACAGTAGAATCACAGTCATAGAGTAGAACCATAGTCACAGAGCAGAGTGCCAGAACCACACACCTCATAACCACGACGCCACAGCATAATTATGTCTTTCTCTTTGAATAGTCTTTCAATTTCACAATTAAATTTTTTCCTCCAAAGGTCACCTTCCTTCAAAGGTCCAAAAACTGCTCTTAGAATTTTTCTCTCCCAGGTGATCAGCATCTTTTCTTGTTTTCGAGTTAGAGCCCAGGTCTCTGCTCCAATTAATACAGACTACTGAAACGAAAAATATCCTTTAGTATGTGTAAACTCACAACTCTCAAGCGTCACATCCAACCGTGGACCGGTTTCGTCCTTGTTAGGACTCATCAGCACGGTATAGGATTGTAACGCAAGAGAGAGGAGGGCAAGTACTAGTCTAGCCGACTATAACTGTAAATAAAAGTGGTGACCATTGGACGGACCTGGAAAAAGTTGTAACCTTCCCCCGAACCTATTCCCCAAACCTTATGTATTGCTCCTATGGAGCTGGCAGGGGATTCCCCCGAACCAGGTTCGTAGGTTCGGGCACTTTTTCCAGGTCCGCCATTGGATTAGTCCTCCACTCATCTGCTGGAATGACAATGGCATTCCTAGGACAGATTTAATTCCAGAAAGGCAAGGTAAATGAAAGGAGGATTAAGAGAAAATAATTATAATTATAATATTATAAAGAATTTAAGAATTAAGAGAAAGGAGAATTCTCCTTTCATTCACCTTGCCTTTCTGGAATTAAATCTGTCCTAGGAATGCCATTGTCATTCAAGCAGATGAGTGGAGGACTAATCAATGGTCACCACTTATTCAGTTATAGTCGGCTAGACTAGTACTTGCCCTCCTCTCTCTTGCGTTACCATCCTATACCGTGCTGACGAGTCCTAACAAGGATGAAACCGGTCCACGGTTGGAGGTGACGCTTGAGAGTTGTGAGTTTACACCTATTATCCGCTTAACCAGCAATATATGGTGAAATTCTCCTTTCATTCATCCCTTAGTGTACTTTTGAATCGTATGACTCGGTTCGAAAGCTCTTTGTCTGTATCAACGGAAATACTAATTTTCCTTTCTGGAAGAAAACTCCTTCGAAAGATCTCAGAAGCAAGACCGAGCTGCGTCTCATTCCTCTTGATGAAAAGCTATCCATATTAAAAGTCCACCTGTTGCGCTATTCGAAATATTTCCTCTCGTGGAGGTGGTCCCCCATCGGGAGTCCAGAAACTTCCTCTTGTGGCCCTCGAAAAGGGGGAGGGCATGCCAGTGCTCCAGACACGTAAATCTCCACCTACGACCCCCGTACAACCTGTTGGCGCGTGCCGAAATTCCTAGGCCCCGGGTGGGCCGAGCACATACTCTCTCGGTGGTGGTGGTGCCCTTCGCATCCTCCCTCGTATTTTCATCAGTTCCTTGAGAAACGATCGTTTTTTTTTGGAAGGACCGTTTTCTTTCTTTGTTTAGCCCTAATTTAATGGCCGTCCGGTGTGGGTTTTCCCTTTTTACCTGATGCTTCTCGCGTGTATTTCAGGTGGATGTGGGCGTTGGACGATGTATGGTCCCATTCCTCTCGCTTCTCGGAATGAGAATCGTTTCTCGGCATTCTCGGATCGTGTTGTTATTATTACGCAATCGTGGACGTGTTTGCACGTGGGGGAAGGATGTTGGTTAGGTATGGTTCTCCTTGAAGATAGTATTTTGCAGTGTGCTAGAAGGTGTAGAAGTTCTCCTCTTGCGTTCATGAGTCAACACTACAAGTGCTGTTCTTCTCCAGGGAACATACTCGATCCATTTTAGATGACAGAAATTTGGCTTTACCCTTTGAATAAGTTGGCGCTATGAGGACCTAATGCCATTAAACCATAAACCAACCAACCTTTTGAATAAGTATACACTGTAAAAAATAATCCAGTAAAAAAACAGAAAATTTCTGGCAGCAAAAATTGCCAGAACATTTTTGTAGGCAGAAAAATCCTGTAAACAGAAAAAAGCTGTAACCTACAGGTAAATGCTGTAAAAAGAAGCTTTCTGTCAAGTGAGCTACATATTTTTTCTGTTGCCTCACAGTAATTTTCTGCTTGTGCGCATGCGTGTCGACTTATTTTAGCTGGTTTTTTTTTGAAATTTTAATAAATCAATAACCGGGGATAGAACCCACGACCTACCGCATGCTAAGCACGCACGCTACCACTGCTCCAACGAGGATTCAGTAAAAGTAGAAATTATCCGAAGATGTTCTTTCTTTCTCCACGAACTGAAACTTTCTGTTTAAGTACAGATAATCTAGAAAAACTGTTTTTTACGTAAAATAAATAGAAGTGCGGTGGGAATGTTACATGCCAGAATATCCCTGTAAACATGAAGTCATTTTTATTGAAACTTTCTGTTTTTCTACAGTTTTTTTACAGTGTAGTTATTAATTCTTTAGGGTTTGTAAGTAAATATTTTTTTCTAATGTTTCTTATTTCATGAGTCCTTATGTTAGGGAAAAAATAAATTAACAAACAAAACTCTTCCTTTGACACCATTGTGGAAAAACTCCAAAATCGTTTTCCTATCGTTACCTTCATGCCAAACTTTCCCCCCATAGTTTCGAGAAGAACGCATTCAAAGTTTAGCAAGAAATGGCATTTCTTCAGATACGTGAAACCTGATTGCTTATAGTTTTGAGCATATCCATCCAATATCTTAGGTCTGTGTGCAGATCACTGTTTCTTCAAAAATGCACTTTGGGGTTCACCATCAAGGACAGAAAACCAAGAAAACAGATTGACCTCTTTGGCGTGGCAGTAACGATATCACAGATCTAGGGAAAAGACAGGAATCCTATGTGTGAGATGACAACTGATGATTTTTAAAACTATCTGTGCTATGTACCCTGGATTACTATCACTCTATTTCTTTTAGTAGCTCTACTTCAAAGGTAGTTCTTTCACCAAGTCTCGTCTTAGTCTCTCAGCAAGTCTTTCCATGGGGCTCATTTCCACTCCGTTTCATCTGTTAAAACAACCTTTTATATCTGTGTTTTTCCCCCCTCGTCCACCCTTTGTATCTGATTATTTTCCATTCCTTCGGAAGAGGGTCTCCTCCGTGTTTGCCTATCTCGCTCTGCAAATATTCACAAGGATGTGAGAGCGGAAACTTTTTGGATCTCTGTTTGGCCAGAGGACCCCCAATTAGAATTCTGGAGGATGGTAATCCGGGGGAAAAAGGTCGTCCCTTGTTGCTCCGGATCGGAATAATACGTGTGTCGGAGAGAGGGGGAACAACACTCTTTGACACCGGAGTGTGAAGCATCCGTTCTGAAAGAGGAAATTAAACATTCTAATGAGCCGCCTTCGACGGATGGCAATTTGGAGTATTCCGTTCGCTTGCTTTGCTTTGGTTGCATTTTGTGCGAGTTTTGGATACTGTAAGGGATTTTTTATGATACTGGTTTTGCTATGCATTCTGCTTCTCTGGAATGAATTTTTTTTACTTCTTAAACCTTGAAAGCTTGAAAACTCTAGTTGTGATAGTTTATTGTAATGTTTGAAGAACCTACCATGCTTTAAACTTTGGGAGGTTTGAAGTCCAAAGACGAATATAGGCGTCGTCTCCTTATGCCCCAAGAAGTTTAGTTTGTTTTAAGAATGCTTCGTTACCGATGCATTTACTTTTTTACAACATTGCCAAAACTTAAATAATAAATTTGTAAAAAGTACGACTGTTTTGACCTGAATTGATTCGTTTGATTCGCCAGCTTATTTATCTAGTGTTATCAAATTCAAAACAAAATGTTACGTCATATTTTAATAATTTTTCCTCATTTTCATTATCACTCATTAACGCATTTTCCTTAATCTAAACAGGATCCATTAATAGATCAAAGCACTATGACGTGAAACATACGAGCTTTGTCAATTAACGATAGTTTTCTTGTCAGAAGTTTTTGTTTAATGGTGGAGCCGTGTAGCAATAGTATTGGAGCCTTTTCGTTTTTTTGTCATCTTCTTGTTTGTTGCTCCCATGTCAGCGACTGCAGATTACAACGCACTTAGCCCAGTTCCATTCCCACGACATTGTCTCCCGCCTTAAAAATGATTTTCCTCCCGTTGCCGACATCTGTCGGTCCGTTCCGATAAGAACTGTTGACGTGGAGAGGTAGGTCGTTAGGTGGCTAATTGAAAAATGTCATCTACCTGTCTTCCCTCCCATTAATTTCGATGTTCGTTAGTCCCCAGATAAGGACATCTTCCCTGGTGTGTCTCTTGAAATCAGGCTGCTGGTGATTGCGGTGTGGGTCAGCCGCGGGGCCAAGTAAAGACGACCATTTCAACGCTTTTCTTTAATTTATATGTTTGTGTTATGAATAACAATTTGAAATATGCTCGTTAAGGGCCAGGGAAATATGTTGTGTGTAATTCGTCTTTGGCTGGTACGTGTCCATGATTAATGTGTGGATGCTCTTTGTTTGCTTGTGTGACGAATGTTCAGATATTTAAGTTGTAGCTGTGTCCAGTTACTGTCAGTCAAGCCGTCCTGAGTTGATGTTGCTCCCAGTAAAAACTGTTGGAGTTAGCTCAGTGTTGCAGCAAGCACCTGAGTATTAGCTTAGTATTATAGAATAAATTTGAAATTAACTCTCCCGAAAGTAATTTTAGGTAATGTTTGCGAGTTAATCAAGCTATGAAGGTGAAGAAAGCTGAATAAGAACTTTCTTATCTTTTGCTCTTTGTGAATTAATATAGCTTCATGGGAATCTTCATGGTAAAATCAATCTTTATAATTTGGAAACATCATGCGGATATATTTGAAAATCAGTTTTATAAATTGTGTGTTTCTGAAGATGTTTGAAAAACTTTTCGAAGCAAATTTTGACAAAATACTTAAATTGCGTAAATATTACCGCTCGTAGGTCCTTGGTTTAAGAGACCGTATTTGCAGGCTTAGTTGTCTTTAAGCGGCTGTCGTGCTTAAGTACACCGGATTACAATTTCAAGAGATTTAATTACTACGACCGACGTGAGAAACCAAGAAAAACCGTACGTGTGTTTGTTTGAAAGAGGGAATCCGTCTGCTGGTTTATGGGCAAGATGGCCGTTGCTGGTGGTTTCTGCGCCGCTCTTTAATTGCGGCCTGAATTTTACGAGCCGTGTCGGAGGCCGTTTGCCGCGCGGCAGTTACACGCTGTTTTTGTTTGCGCGCGTCTTTCCGCACCCTCCGCCCCTCTCTGCGCGCTGACGATATTTCATTTCGGTTTGTTGAACCGCTTTTTTATGTGCCATTCTGTGAAGGAGGGGGTGTCCATAGGATGCACTGGGAAAATCCGTGGTTGGGTGTAAGGAAATCTGGAAGACCAAAATTGTCCTTCATTTCTGGTGAAGTTTTTAATCAACGTAATTTTGACATAATGACTTATACCTTCAATTCCGACGAATGTGATCCTACTGAAAATGGAACTGCATGTCGGATATTGTTTGAGTCCTCTCTTTATCTTGCCCTATCCTCTATTCCTCCATTTTATTTTCTATCCTATCTCTCTCTCTCTCTCTCTCCCTCTCTCTCTCTCTCTCTCTCTCTCTCTCTCTCCTCTCTCTCTCTCTCTCTCTCTCTCTCTCTCTCTCTCTCTCTCGCCCTTTTAGTTTTATTACTATCATTCTGGTTAAGTGGTGGGTTAGTTGAATGAAATTAGTTATATATATTTCATCGACTTAGTAAATGAATTAAATATCCTATGGAAGCTTTTAAAATGATCAAATAAGTTAAACAATCGGTTTTTCACTATACTATTAATATACAGTATGTTTTGATCGAATAGCTGGTAAAGAACTTGATATTTTGTCTAAAAAATTATCCTACTTGGACCTGAAAAAGTTGTAACCTTCCCCCAGTGCCTTCCCCCGAACCTAATAGAATTGCCCCAAACCTTATGTATTGCTCCTATGGAGTTGCCAGGAGCTTCCCCCAAACCAGGTTCGTAGGTTTGGGCACTTTTTCCAGGTCCAAGTATTACTTGGCCATAACTTTAATAGACACTGTGAAGTCAGCTTTTTTTGCACTTTTTGCCCTGAACTTCTCAATTCTCTCCCCTTCTTACTCATTTATTTGTAAGAATTTGATCCCGATAACTGATATTAATATGAGGTTGATATAGAAGCGGGACATTTTGTGACCTGACTTTCAGAATTACCAAATGTTTGTGTGTTATGATTGTTTTTCTTCCTCCTACTATCTTACATTACTGTTGGAAGTTATCTTCACAAATGAATTTTGTAGACGGTCCCTATCAGCGATCCTCCCTCGCGTGCCGCCCTTGTTGCTTTTTTTTCTTTTGAGTGAATGATGGCCAGGACATCTCTAGTACATAAAACATGTGTAAACGCACCTTAATCATTCTGTTTGCATTCATTGCTTATTTCCTTGTAAACTCACCTTCAGTTTCTGTGAAGAGCCAGCATATAAGATGGCTATCGAGGCCCTCTACTAACCTGCCCGGTCATTCTCAAAAAATTATGCACAATACAGATAATTCAATAAAAAACCCACAAAAGTGACAAAAACAAGTAATATGAAGCCTTTACAAAAAATCTATTAGAGTTTTACATTTGATGTTTAAATGCAAAAAAGTATTAAAAAATGAAATTTACTCTTTGTTTTCCTCAAGCAAAAATCGCATCTCTATTTTATCCCAATAAACACTGTCTATGTATCAAAGATAAAAACTTATGCTGAGTCAGTTAGATAAAAACCTTATTTAAAAACAACGTGAATGCATCATAATGTTAAAAGGTTGAACAAAGCTTACAAAAAAAAAGCTAAAAGGGTGATTCCATGAAAAATGCCCCTTATCTGTCCCCCACGTGACACATCTTTAAAATACTGCTGTTTTAAAACTAATTGGAATGGACATACATGTTATGTGTGAAAAATCATTGAATAAGTCTTATTATAAATTCACACATAACATGTATGTCCATTTCAATTAGTTTTAAAACAGCAGTATTTTAAAGATGTGTCACGTGGGGGACAGATAAGGGGCGCTTTTCATGGAATCACCCAAAAGGTTTTTTTTATCTAACATTCTAATTGTCTATTGATGTGCTCTAATTTATATTTGAACTTTCACTCCTTTTCCTCAAAAATAAAACATGGTCATTTCTAATTGTTGTAGCAAATGTCATCTATTTGAAGGGTGGTTAAATAAAAAAATTTTCACACACATTCATTAATATTTTTCTGACCGTTTTCTTTTTCCCTCTGTTTCTGACTCTTAATCGTTCTTAAATGAGTCAGCTTATTTGATCTTTTTTTTATAAAAATCCTGAAAATAATGGTAAAACTCTGATTGTGTCCTATTTTTCATCCTGTATATTTTACTTATTTCATAGGACTAATTTATGTTTCTCTTTCCTTTTCGGTTCCATTATGACAGGACTTCAATAAGGTAAGATTTTTTGTACTATTAACTTTATCATACTTTTTAAATATATAAAATAATCTCGCCGTAATATTTCCTTAGTTGCTTGATTACGTCTAACACCTAAATTTAATTTAAGATTTTTCTGAATTATTTTTTGATGTTTTCCATTTTATAAAAATATTTTTGCTCTTTTAAGATATTTGGTTTGTAAAATATTTTAATTTCCTCATTACTTGGTATCCATTCATTAGTTATTGTAAAAAGCTATTAAAATGCACTGTTTCGTTTATACTATAAAGCTCATTAATAATTCTTATCCCACCTCTGCAAGTAGTACTAATTCATCTACCTCATAAACAAAACTAATTGAAATTTCCTTTGCATGTAATGTCATCTCCTTCCGTCTCCTGTTTTATTGTAGTATGTAAGTATTATAATTTTTAATATTATTTTCACCTTGTCATATTTCTGTAAATGCCTTATAAAACTGAATATTTTCTATAAGCTACTTATTGGGGGATTCCTACCTAAGGCTTTTCCGTAATGAGGAAGTTGCATGATTTTTTATATTTTTTTAATCCATTCCTCTTGCAAAAATAAGCAACTATCCAAAATTTGAGGCCGATCGAGAAATTTTTTTGATTGTCAAAAAAATTAACAAAAATCCCCTTTTTATAAGCGCGCGAAAACGCCAAGGGTTTGGATGTGACGTCATCTTATACTAAACATTGTTCACAAATATTAATATAATGTTGACGTCATCTTATAGTTTAAACAATAAACGTTTTCAGTCGTGTTTTTTCTTGACTTTTAAATTAAAATATTTAATTACCTGTACATTTTTTTTAAAAAACTGACTAGATATTTCATTTTATCATACAAAAAACCATACGGAACACTTGTTGACACATGCAACTTCCTTATTGTCAACAATTAAAAAATAAGTCTGGAAAAATATTTTTAAAAATCAAGGTTGTATGCTTTTACGTAGTAACATCAGGCACGGATCCAGCACGGATCCAAGGGGGGTCACTTTTCCTGACAAGATCCCCTTGTGGTATCATTGGGGGCATGGGGGTCCTCCCCCCGAAAAAATTTGAAATTTGACGTGTAAAAGTAGGGTTTTAACTCTTTTTTAGAAACGTTTTAAGTAAGGGGTGCACTTTTTAACACTATTTCCTTTACTTTTTGATCCAAAATGTCAAAATATTGGGGATTTCCTAAAAATTATCACTGAAGATCCCCTTGCGGTACTAATGGGGGTATGGGGGTTCACCCCCTTAAAAAATTTTTGAAATTAGACATGTAAAAGTAGGGTTTTTAATCTTTTTGCGAACCTTTTTGGGCTCCCAAGGGGGGGCATTGTCCAGAGTGCCACCCCCTGGATCCGCGCCTGAGTTACATCAGCATAAGAATTATTTCCCCATCTAATTATAGTTTTTTGTTCGAGTTTTCACGATGCACCTTTTATTTTTTGTCTCTAGTTCTCTCCATTCTTTAAATGCAGTTTCAAGTTTACCCAATTCAACCATCTGTAAATGATCTGTCATTTCTTTTGTATATGGTTTGAAAAAGTGCACATTTTCCCGTGTTCTCTTCCATCACTCGCTAAGTTGCTAACTTGATTTCCATCTGTGTTATTACTTCTACCTCATATTTGTTTAAGAGGTAATTCGTTCTTATATCTTCATAAATTCAACTGTCCAACGTTACCCACTCCCAGAGTGCACCGCGGGTTAATCGAGCGTTATAAATTCCTTTTTCCATTTCGAGAAACTTGAACAAATATTGAATGTATGAGGACAATAATAGTGGTCACTGGCAATTGCAGTCGAGGCTGCGGTGACGATTATTGCACTGCTTACTTTATCTCAATATTTCCCTTACTTTCAAGAGTTCTCTTCTTAGTTGAGTTATTGGCCATATTTTTGGTTTTAGCAGTGAAAGACCGCCGATCTTTTTGATTTAATAAAAATATAAATGATTCTTACGTATTATGCCGTCGACCGTGCCGCTGAGTCCGAAAACGTTATCAAATCCTATTGACTATTCTATTCTATCTGTACCGCTGAATTTAACGGCTTCTGAACCTCTCGACGGTATAATACGTAAGTACCATAAATAAATGTTAAGTTGGTAGAACTTGCTTTTGAAGAGTGAATAATTATTGTCCCCCTCCTTTCCATCTAAGCTGCATAAAATGTTTTGACGAAATATTTTTTTCATTATAATACTAATTAAATTGCAAATGAAAATGCCAATATGTTATGAAGTGTCCTTACTGGAACGTAGTTTTGTCCGGAATAATCATAAAAATAAAATTTTTACATTAACCCTTTATGTCCCAAATTATATTTTTCAGAAAAATTGCGCTGTATATTTTTATACGTTATCCCTATAAGTATATTAAGTATATAAGCTTCATATTAACCCTAGAAGCACAGTTCGTCCCAAATATGTCAAGTTTACGTAACTGCAACTAGAAGTAAACGAAATTTGGCCTTACATGACGAAAATTGGACGAATTTGGAACATTGGGAAGTGGGACTTACAAGTCCCGTCGGGGCATAAAGGGTTAAAACTAGCTTAACACTTTCAATCCTAAGCCGCCCGAGATTACCATTGAATCCAATGGGAAATGGGAAAATTGGGACGGCTACGTCTGAAAGGGTTAAACCTTCGTAAATTTTCATAGAGTACTAATTTTGTAGTCAGTATCAATTAGAGCAAACGTCTCCTTAACCATTAACGTTACTTTATTGATTTGTCGACAAAGGATTGACTACTATGAATTGTGAAGTAATCGGTTGTTTCAACAAATTCATCTCAATTTCCTAGTTTGGATTTCCTAGAACCTTCTGGCATCTTAAAAAATTAGTGAAGTATTGCTACGCAAACAGAGTTTTATGACTTCTCTGAGAAATTCGATGCGCCTCAATCTCGTTTGACCGCTATTTCCATTGACCCCAATCGTCGCGACGCCCATCGACCCCTGCTAACTCCATAATCGTTAAGACACAAATCACGGAGCAAGAGAGAAAAAAATAATTAAATCGGTGGAATGGTACACCATTCGTTTGGGATGTATGTAAGAGGTGTTTCTGGCCGAGCGAATGTCGCCTTTCCCTTGTAAGCGTCTTGCCCTCGACCTCTCCCTGTTGATCTCCCTTGCCACCGCAATTATGATATTCCACCACCGCTCGTGCCTCTCAATTACGTCACAGCGGGCAGTCCGCTCGTTACGGCCGAAAGCAATTAACCGGGCCGCGGCCTCACCCACAGGTAGTCGGCCAATGGTGCCGGGTTCAATTCCCCCCGATCGGGCGTGTGCTATGGGAAGTTTTTTTTTGCTTGTGTGGCGCGTGTCTCGTAATGTACTTTTTTGCTTTACATGACTTGGTGTAGTACGTATTGCTTGTTGCTGCCTCTTTGGGAGTTTCTTGAAGACTTGGGTAACTAATTTCTTGTGGTGTTTTTTTATTCGATGTATGTATTCTGGGTTGTTGAATCGTCTTACACTTCTTGATCAGAGTTATATGAGGTGTAATTATTAGGGATCCCTTGCGTTAGCCTCCTAGTGTGATTTGTGTTGATTAGAGTAATGGTTTAAGCATGAAAAAGATTAACAAAATAGTATTGATGCTTGGTCTATTTAATTTTAACTTATGGTGGAAAATTAAATTGTTTTTGTAAATTATTTTTTATTGTGTAGTATTTGATACAAAAAACCACCAGTAAGAGGGACCAATAAGTGTATCCTACCATTCCAACCATTTCATTTCAGATTATCCTTTTCAAAATGCCAAACAAACAGCATGCCATGCGTTTTTAAATGCCAAACAAACAACCTTTCAGGTCTTATGCGTTGTTAAACTGTCATCGCATGCCCTTACGATACGCATACTCATAATTTAATGCTCTTGAATTGATTGTTTTTACAGTCTCCAGCTTACTGTCCTTACTAATTAATTGAATCCCATCTGTGTAATTATTATCACTGAGGTCCAAATGTTTATAATTTGATGGTGTTAGAAATTCTCATTGCAGTACATTCATGGAATATCAAAATATCAAACAGGCTTGCTCATGAGCTACATCAACTTTACGATGGCTGTGGCTAATAAATCTGTACGGTGGCAATAATTTATTTTAGACTCTCCAAATATTTTCTCAATTGTTCCAACCTTTCCTGAACCTAAATTATCCCACATCCATGTTTCCGCTATCTCCCATCTCAAAATCCCTCCAATAAACTTCTCCAAACATTTCGCAACGGTGGGCTCGGACAAACTGGACGAAATCCATGGGTCGCACAAATCAATCAGGCAGGGCGAAGTCGTGGAAACAGAGTGATATCGTCTTGCTCCGGAAAATAAATCTGCTCCGTTCCATGGCGACCTGCTGAACCCGGCTCATTCTTAAATGTTCTTGTAATGCGTTCCGTCGCATCTTCAATGTCCACCTCCGCCCCTGGAGGTCGTTTGTAATCCGTCCGGAGGGTTTTTTCTTGTCTCTCGGCACCACGGGGGACCTGTCCTTCATTTCTCGATTAATATTTGCTGTTGGGAGCCACTCAGCGATGGTTTTCCTTTCCTGAAGTCGTCAGGGTTATTTGAAGTGACACATTTGTAGTACCTGCCGCGTCAAGAGCATTGTTTTCTTTTTGCTGCTTCGGAAACTAGTTTTGTACAGGCGGATGAGTTGGGACCCTCGTAGGAGTTATGGTTTATGAGGTTAGTGCTGAGGATACGAACGGAATTTTAAAACAAAGAGATGGTTTTGTGGTGTCTTGCAATCAAAAAATTATCCGATTTGGTTTGGTACACCGAAACCATCTTAAATGATGCCCCCTGTTTGTTGTATAGGTCAAGTTCATACGGTCTTTTTCATTAGTACTTAAACAACTGACTATAGTACCCACTATATGATTTTGCGTTCTCCAAAATATTTATGTTATGTTATTGTTAAAATAACAATTTATATATTGTTAAAATAACAATTTATGTTATTGCTAAAATAACATTTATTTTTATTTAAATTTATCTAAGTATTCAAATTGTGCAAATTTGTGTTTCATGTGGTGGTAGTACTTTCTTTAGTGTTCTTGTTCAAAGCATTTTCTCTAACGTCCTGCTTTCCTTTCTGTTTTTGTCATTTATATTTAATGGTTACCAGTTTATTGTACTTTGGGTGTCAAAGTAACACAAGAAGCTTTGGAGCAGTCCTTTTGACCGTTTTGCTTTTTTTAAATCTGATTATTTTTAAAAAGTATTTGAGTTACACACTTCTGCATTCATGGGTTTTCCTAACTTGTTTATAATAATGTCTTAATTAATAGAATTCATAAATTCAAAATTATCCGCAATATAAAAGGCCGTGTTCTATTTTTATTATTGTCATAAGTTTCGTCCCTCTCTGTGGACATCATCAGTGAAAACATTATAAATTTTTAAAAAACAATAACAATATTGCAGCGTTCATACGAAACGTATGATAATAATAAAAATAGAACACGGCCTTATACCTCGCATAATTTTGATTTTATGAAATTTATTGATAATTCCGGCCGTGAAAGCCTGAAGGTTTACTATGTCCTAAGTGTTATATAAGTGTCTTCCTAATTTAAAGACGCGTTCTGGAGATAGAAAATCTAGTCTACTTGGAACCCTCAAAAGCAGTCATTTTAACTGCGTTGGATAGTTTTTGCGAATCCTTCTTCTTGGTAACACTTCAATCATGCCATCTATGCTATCTTGGAAATATCTAGGGATCCTCAGCTAAATGTTAATTAGTTTTCTTTTAGCTGCTTTAAATGATCAATGATTTTTTATATTTAATATCCTTCTTTTATTCCCCAAGCCCTTATTTATTATTTGTAAGTATAACCTATTTTTTACAATAAAAGCTTCTTAATTCTCTACCAAATCTGGTGCTTTCCGGATTTTTTTAAACATATTTGTTTTTCCTGCCACTCTTCGACAGGCGCCTGTAAGAACGCTTCCCCTCGTGGCCCGATTGTCATACGGGAAAACGCGCGTATGGGCGGAGTTCTCTCTACATCACGCTCTTCTCTATTTGCATCAATATTCTCGCTTATAAAGTTTGTTAATGTAGTAAATTTTCACGAGCGAATTAAAATGAAACAATTAAGCTAATGAACCAAAATTTCTCAAATCTTGTTGTATGCTGCATGGAATAAACATAAAAGATAACTCAATCTTGATTTTCTCTAATTAGTTGGGCTATGGTTAGTTTCAGAGGTCCACTACCAAATTTAAAGATTAAAAAATACTTATATGTAAAACAATATTGGTAATGGTGTGAAAATCCTTATTTCATTTTTTTTGTTCAACCATTTTCGTTAGAAAGGAAAAAATGATCTTTTAGCATTTTGTTGTATGCTGCATGGAATAATCTTGATTTTCTCTAATTAGTTGGGGTATGGTTAGTTTCAGAGGTCCACTACCAAATTTAAAGATTAAAAAATACTTATATGTAAAACAATATTGGTAATGGTGTGAAAATCTTTATTTCATTTTTTAGTTCAACCATTTTCGTTAGAAAGGAAAAAATGATCTCTTAGCATTTTTTTTAATTTGATAGATATGCTGGGGATAAATCAATTAAATATTGGGATGCTGTATTTTCACTCTCAATTTTAAAAAGAAACTGTATAAGACCCGATTCATTTCTTAAGTACTTTTAGTATCCATATCCAATCGATATCAATTCAATTTCTCATAATTTATATACAAAGTTCCTCTTTTTAAACTGTTCCAAAGTAAAACCTTTTTTTAATCAATAAATGGCCGATATCGTCTAATATCCCCACATGATTAGAGCTGCTAATATCACCTTTGTCAGCCCATCAAAGGCGATACCACCGCTATCGAAAAGTGCAGAGAGCCGTCATAGTTGGGCCCGCCTCCGCCTGTCCAAAGAGCCGCGGTCTCCCGAAGGCTCTCAATTTGTTGGCCCTCGCACTCTTCCAAGAGGCCACCCATTATCTCTAGCTAGCATCTCAGGTAAGGGGGGGGGCTTTTAATGAATGTTTGCGTTCGAGAGGGCCCATCCATCACCCCCGAAGTCCTCCCCGCCGAGGGAGGGCTCTGTTTGTTCGAACTCTTCCACCCTCCGACGATTTCAATTATCGTCCGTGGCCCCTGGGTGCTCTTGCTGTCTGTCAGTGTCGTTCGTTTTTGCCCCTCTGCTGCTGTGTATCTGAGAGGATGGAGAGATTTGTTGTGTTGTAGTTTCTGTTTGGATCTTCATGCACACTAAAAGTCTAGATATCCTAAGAATAAGTACGTTACTTGTACTTTTATATTGTCTTTTGCCAGGGCTTATTCCTGTTTTTATCATGCTGTTCTTGTATTTTGTATGTGGATGCCCGATTTCTTCAACTCATGACACAAAGAATCTCCTGCGAGAGGCTTATTAAGAATTGAATCGTCAGTTGGAAGAAGGGAATAAGTCCAAAAACCAAGTTTTGAAAAAATCGAAAAAAAAACTGTATAAGTAATGGAATTTTCATTGTATAACCACCAAATTTTTCCTGGAAGTGCAGAACCCTATTTAGAAAACAGAGCATATTATATAGATAAGTATATTCAAAAATATTTTACAGTCAAAATAAGTTGATGGACTTATTCCCTTCTTCCACCTTATGAAATTTTTCTGATGAAAAAATCTGTAAAAACCCCTTATATTCACATTTAAATTATATTTCTCCTTAGTTTACACCACAAAAGGGTGAAATAAAAAGAATAAGACAAATAAAATTCAAAATTATAGTGAAACTGAGTTATTAAAGCAGTATCAATGGAGTGAGTGAATATGAATGGAGTCAAACATTCCCTGTATAAAAAAAGTTTGAAAAAAATTAAAAATTAAGAGAAAATTTTATTTTAACTTAGTTTACAGCTCGAAGAATATGAAATGAAAGACAAATCAACTGTAATTCCAAATTAACTTAAACAATATAATGAATGGACATCGATTTCCCAACTTCAAGGGGCGATATCTCTCTATAGGGGTTAGTTATTTTTCCCTCTTTTCACCTATGTGTAGAGCAAAGCTTGGAGATTGTTTTGAGCACAAAAAGTCAATTTGTCATTTTTTGGACTTATTCCCTTCTTCAAACTGACGATTCAATTTGACTAACAGACAATTTTACAAAGGTTTTAAAGGCTAAGAGTTAAGCTGATTTCAAATGAAAGTCAGGAGTTCATCTAGAGAGAAATTGGGTCCATTTTGGGACCCTTCCCAAAATTCCAGTTCCCATAAAAGGACTCTTCACAAAAACCAAAATGGTTTGAAAATTGTTTTCAGATAGTGTTTTGATCATTTTTGTGTGGAATTTTCCGGTTTTGGGGCCATTTTTAAAGTTAGAATGTTGTTTTTGTACTACAAACTCTTCATTTCAACAAAATTCGATTTAATTTTTACAAAATTCCTATAACAGGACCCTGTCAGAAAAACCTGGATGAACTCCTGAAAGTATAATAATTGCATAAAAAATCTTTAAAAGAGCTTAAAAATCACTGGTTTTTTTCAAAACTGATTTAAACTTCCCTTTTCATTTCTTGTTCTTTCAAAAGAAAAACTACCTAAACTATTTGTATTAAAAACAATTTACCCGGTTAGTTTTTTTAAAGCATTGAGTGCCTGTAATTATTATGTGATGCTTATATTGTGGAACACTAGAGTATTCGGATGCTTGTTGTAAATTTACGACATCATAAAAAGAAAGACAGGTAAATAAACCAGCCATTCCCCCGCATGCATCGGAAAACCATCTATCGGGGAGGGGGACACAGAGAATGGGGATCACTGGAAAATGAAGGAGTGTAAAATTTAGTGGTCGCGCACGGGAGGGGGTGGTGATCGATACAGGGGGTCGTTTAAACAGAAGGTGCAGCGACGGGGGAAAGTAAAATTGAAAACTTGAAGGGGGAAGAGCATTTTTCTCCACTCCAAACAATAATTTGGCCGTGATCTATAAGGGGGAGCGGATGGGGAGCCATATGGCATGGTCATGGGGTGAAAATTGGGAGGATTTCAATAACCGGAGTCGAGTGTTTCTCTGCACCGAGTGGTTGCAATGGGAGATTTTATACTCGCACACGCGGAGAGTTGACATTTATTAAAGGAGGTTCGTATTTCGGGTACTTGTGTTTGAGTTGTAATTGGCGACCGGACGGGTTTCGGATTTGTGTTGTTTGCCTGCTGTTAGGGTTGTCCTTTAAGTGTAACGTCTTTTGGTCGAGTTTGAGTGTTGACCGTTTGGATTTCGGGTTTTTTTGTGCTTTGGGTGGATTTTGAATTTGTCTTCGTTTTTGTTATTGGGTTCATTGGTTGTGTGTTGCTGATTTCGCCGAGTTTGTCTTAGCTTTTTCGGTTGCTGTGATTTTTCAATTCGGTTGTGTAATGATAATAATTCGTAATAATAATATGATAATGATGAGAAATTTTCACAGCCGGTTTCCATAATATTAATAAAAAACTTTCGAGCTTTTAAGCTGTGGTCAAAAATAAAATTTTATTTAAAAATTATTTAAAATCATTAAAATTAAAACTCTAAACGTTTCGTCCGAAAACTTCGCCGGACATCATCAGTAGAAGGCGTTTAAAAATATAAATAAAATCCTTCACAATGAATCAGCTGGATGTGATGAAGGCGTCTGCGGTAATCTGCGTAATATTCCAACCCACGCGTTTAGAGTTTTAATTTTAATGATTTTAAATAATTTTTAAATAAAATTTTTATTTTTGACCACAGCTTAAAAGCTCGAAAGTTTTTTATTAATATGATAATAGTTCGTTGTTTCAATATAGATTGTTCTTTTTGTGTTTCAGTTGATGAAATTATCATCGAAGACAATACTTGGGAAAATTTCTTCATTTCGTAAATTAATGCTCTCTTTTTTTGGTTGGTTTCTAATTTTTTTATCACTTTCCAAATTTTTTTTTAAAAATTCTCTCGCTTTTAGAAACAATCTCATGAAATGAAACATCCAAAAGTGACTAAGCAGATTTTCTTAAAAGAAATTCAACATCAGCTATCTTTTATGAAGTAAATACAGTAAGCGGGCTTATGACCAAGCAAAGAAGTCAACTTTTGAACTCTTGCAATGCAGTAAAACCAACTTGTGAAAAAAGCTCGCAAATTCATCAGAATTTATGATAAATGAGCTTGTCATTAGTTTACCTTAAAGTAACCACTGGAATACTTTTTTAAACCAATTGTCTGAATAAGTATCCCAATATCTCCAACCTCGTAAATTTTTTCTGCCGATCCTTTCCTATTATTCCTCTACCGCTAAACTTTCTATTTCATTAAGTGATGTACTTTATTCAACTCTATATTTTAAAAGGTGAAGTTTTAGGCTAATTGCACAGCTTTTACCATTTCTTTTCCTCTATTACATCTAGTATATAGCGCTGGGTGCTGCAAGGGCTCTTAAATATATGACCTTCGGAATTTACTGCAAAGTGAAGTTACAGTTAAGAGCTCCCTAGGATCTAATTTTGGAAGTCGTAAAATGGCATTGAGGGCTTTTATTCCTTTAAACATCTGGGGTGTCGGAGATGTTATTGCTCTGCTCGCTCACGACAAAATCGGCCAAAGTGCTTGATCAAAGTGACTCAATACATTTGCCATCAAAAAAGACTAGTGGAAACATGGTAGCTTAAAATAATTAAATCTTTTGAGTGAGGACTTTCTAAATGTTTCTTTAGGGTGCTTTTTATTTTTAAACAGTTTATTCTTTTGTGTTAAATTTGAGCTGAGGAATTTTACATTTTTTATCTGTTGAGCTCACTACGAATTATTTATTGGAGTAGATTGGTGTTTATATAGAATTTTTTGTAGCAGCACGCACATGGACATGGTAATTTGTTTTTAAGTGATAATATTTTTTTGCTTTCGTCTCTTTAAAAAATATCTGTATGTAAAGATAACAATTTAAACTAATAGTACTAGTAACCTGTTTTTTTCTCCGGACCTCGAAGAAAATTTTCAAAATTATTTGGACTCCAAGTAAAATTACTTGGTGAACCCTGAACTAGAAGATAACTTACTGAGTTTCAATTAGACATGCATATTACATTATTACTTGTAACTCTAGAAGGTGTTGTATCTCCAATTTTCCTGGATAGATTTCATGCATCTCGGACATTCCAAGCTATGCAATTACAAAAATCGACAACGACCAGTTAGATAAAACACGAATCACAATATTTGATCTTCAACAGAAAAAATCCTCTACCTATGGGCGCAATTTCCCTCATTGATACGCTGTTCTGGTTTTCTTTTCCATCACATTGACCATGAAAAAATTTTTTTTAACATGGAATATTGTGGGAGCTCCATTGCGTGACTGTTATTTCAGAGGCCCTCCGCCTATCTCGCCATCGGATACGGGCCGGCCAGGGCTTCCGAGATACCCACGGGCCGGGTCACCCGACACCCTTATACCTGAGAGTAAGATGTTGCCCATAGAGAGCAAGATGTCACCCGCCATCCAGTTTGACAGTTTCCTATAATTATTGTGGGCTTTCGCCAAGGCACACGATAGCGTGAGAGAGGCGAGATCGGAATAAATTATGCGGTGGTCCTGTCACAACTTCGAGCACAGCGATAACGTCATCTTTTTTTGGGTCCGTGTGAAAAGAAATGAGCTACTGGAAGCGCTGTATTATCTGTTTCGAGATTGATCAGATTCTGTCGGTCGCCGAATGGAGAAATAATAGTCCCTAATTATCCGGGAAGAATTGCACTTTTTTTTGTTTGTGCAATCATTGTCCTGTGCTGAAAGATTTCAGTAGTTTAACCTGCGAAATCCAATTCCACCGTGGGGATAAAAAATACAGAACCATTCTACTTGTTTCTACTCTTGCTCAATTCAACGATGATTTTAAAATAGTTTTTGTTGTCGTGTGCCACTCGGAATACCCAAGCTCCATAGGGATTCAAGGCAAAAGGGGTGCGGCTCCCGAGAAAGTGAGGCCCATAAATGGCAGGAGTCCGACTTTTGCCCCAGAGATATGATAGATGATGCCACTATCTATCGCCACCTCCACAATTTTGCCATGTCTCTGAAGGGGAGGGAAATAGTCTCCAAACACCTGGACCCATTTTAAACTTCGCCATGACGGACCACAGGACTTTCGGACCCACAGATTTAACGAGCACGTACTCCGCATATAATACTCAATGGGTTTTAAGCGGTGTCGGGAATCGAACCCGGTACCCTACGATCCCGAAGCCGATGCCTTTACCACTAGGCTCCCCACAGCCATTTTAAATAGTAGTTTGTAAATTTATCCATTTGGAATTTTTCAGTTCGTCTAATTCTTAATGGCCCTTAGACAGTTCAAAAAAATCGCTGATAGATGTCCGGGACTGCTATGTATCAGTTTTACAACCTGAAGTAATTTGAAGTTCATGCAACAATTATTTGTTACATCCGTGCAATGATTTTATTCTAGGAATGATTTTAAAATACATTGATGTATTCATTTTACAACTTTATTATCAATTAGGAAAATGTCTTTCTTTTTCCATCTCCCCATAAAATAACTAACCATGAAATCTTTTCCATGGATTTTCTTCTCTCCTTGAAGATTATCGAGAGACTTGCATATTCTAAGACATTTTCGATTTCTATCTATAAGATAGTGTATCTCTAGCGTTCTTTTACACGCTTTCCTGAAAAGTTATATGGAATCGTGTCTTGCTCTTTGGTATCCCAAAGATTGGATGCTCTCTTGACATCTTTTGTTGCTGTATGAAGTGTTTCTGGAGCATTCCTGTAAATGTTTCGAAAATTGTGCCTTGAGATCGTTTTGTAGGCCTCGATGGACTCAAGAAGAACAGGATGGAGTGGAGGGAGATGTGTCATTTCTGAGATGATCGTTAATGGGTCTCGTGTCGCCGGGAAACAAATATAAAAACAGGCAAAACCACCGCGTCTGGGTCAAACCACCAGTCATAAAAGCGGTTTTAACTGCCGCATTTAAGCTCCCCTTTTAAGACTATTGACTTTTTATCGGGTATACGGATTCCTTTCTCAAGATGGTCGACAGATAAGACCTTTTTTGTTTCAACCACTCATTCTTAATCGAAGGATGGGATGTGGTTTGTGTCACTCTGTTTCGGAATTTTTTTCTTTACGTTTGACTGTCTCTTGCTCATGGATCCGTTCTGATAAAAACGCCGTGTAAAATTTTATGTCGCGCTCTCTTGATATGGAGTGCTTGTCTGTTTGGCGTGTTGTATTATTCTGTTCGTTCTTTTTGGAATGATGGTTTTTCTGGCGCGTTCTGTTCGGACGGTGGTAAAGATATACCGCGATTTGCTGTTACGGCTTTTGGAGTACATCGTCGTTGAGATTAGAGTGGTTTTTGTTCTGTCTAGCCTACGTTCCTTCGTCGGGATCTGCTCCATTTTGGGCCTGATTAATGAGGAAATAAAGTCGCTTGATTGGCGGATAGTGTGTGATACGGCTGTTTTCTCCTCGATTTCCCTCCGAGAATGTGAAATCAAAGTGAACCAGTGGGAGTGTTAGGCTTTTCTTTTGAAGATAATTTTCTCATTTCTGGTTTCATTCAAAAATCCACAAAAGTTTATTGCCTTTAGAGTTTAGATAATCTTGATGTTCTTTACTTGGAAGAGAATCTTACAGAATGCAATTATGGGCAATTCCACCGTAACTCACGCTACATTTTTTTCAAAATTGCAATTTCAAATAATTTTTAAGTATAGAAATAACTATTATATTCTTTCTAAAAAAATCATACATATTAAAATTTATGTTAATAATTTAAAATAAGTATTGCGAATCTTTTAAGAATTTTAGTTTTTTAAATATTAATTAAAATAGAGTCGTAACTCACGCTACAAGAAAAAGACATGGATTTATGAGTATAAAATTCAAATTTGTTTTTCTGCTTAAATAGTGTTTCAATAATTCTATATGCTTGTCAGATGTTTGAATATACTTCCTTTATTCTAAAATAGCAAACAGTTTAACTGGGAATGCTTAAGGAAATCAGAAATAAAATAAAATATAGAGAGCTGTTCGTAACTCACGCTACAGTACTTCGTAACTCACGCTACATGAGACATAAGCGTTCATTTTTTCATGAATATAAATATAATTAAATTGATTTAAACACTTTATTTCATTTTTACTATAAAGTTTATGAGTATATTTAACAAAAAAGTTGTAAAAACTAATTAATTTATTTTTAATTTTCTAAATAAACTATACATTTTTCATTAACAAATTAACCTTTAAAACAAATATTTCTAAATATTGACTTAAAATGCTGACATTCCGATAAAAATAATTTTACACAAAATTTAAGCAATGCACAACACAATTAGATCAATACTGCATAATTATTCCCTAAAATAATTAGAAAATTTTATTATTTTATTTTTTCATTTTTCTTGATCATGTCCCTGTTCACATGGAATAGCCCTTATTCGTCTTTGTCAAGATGTTTAGGGACGTCTATAATTTACAGGTGTTTTGTATTATTATTTTCGGTAGGATCGATGCCGCCCCGAGTCTATGTTATGAAAATATACATGCTTAATTTCAACGCGGTTGTATAAATTTCTGGATATTTCGCACACTGTGTTATAAAAAGTAACAAAGTAAGTGTTATAAAAAGTAACAAAGTAAGTGTTATAAAAAGTAACAAAGTACGTGTTATAAAAAGTAACAAAGTACGTGTTATAAAAAATAACAAAGTACGTGTTATAAAAAGTTACAAAGTACGTGTTATAAAAAGTAACAAAGTACGTGTTATAAAAAGTAACAAAGTAAGTGTTATAAAAAGTAACAAAGTAAGTGTTATAAAAAGTAACTAAGTAAGTGTTATAAAAAGTAACAAAGTACGTGTTATAAAAAGTAACAAAGTAAGTGTTATAAAAAGTAACAAAAGTTTCCTACCTAAATTTGGCATGCATTTCTTTTCCTCATTAAGTCGGGGACTATCGATGCCTTTTGAAAATCGCACATTTAGAAAAAATGAAGTACACAAACATCACCTTCTTCGCGTGGGAAATCCTCCATATAACTTTTAAATTATATTAAATTAATTTTTTTCACGCTTTTTGGTTTATTGCTAAATAGATCTTGCTATTAATTATGTCATCTGAAAAGGATTTGTATTTTTACTATTAACAAAAGTAAAACAACTTTTCCTAACAAAGATGACATATCTTTTTTTATTTTAAAAACATTTAAGAAGAAACGTTGTATACACACTGAAATAAAATACTGATGTAAGATTTGTATTCATTCCATCCCTCTTAGTGAGATATCTGTGGACCCCCCAATTTCAATGTAATAATTCATAGACGTCCTCTTTTGATGTTTGTGTTTAAAAAAAATCTTTACCTTTTTCTTCATTAAACCCTTAGCCTTGTTCATAAATTTAAAGAACCTCTTCAATACTTTCAGTTCATTAATAGTAGTTTATGTGGAATTATAAATTATGCATTATTTGTTAGTGAAGACATTACTTTTGTACAATATTGTATCTAAATTCTACATGGGGTCTTCATGTGAATGAATATTAAAATTTATTGTGTTGTTTTTAAAATGAAGTGTTGTGTGTGTAAGATTCTTTTTTTTTATGTGTATGTTTTTTTCTTAGACTGCTTTACACTGGGCAGCTAAACATGGAAATTTAGATGTCGTCAAATTAATGGCTGGTACGCACAAATTAGACTCAAATGCCAAAACTGTAAGTTCATTTTCTATTTAAAAAGGTCATTTTTATATCCTTAGCTTATATTCCAGATTTGATAATTATTTAAATTAAACTATCCATTTATGAGAAAAATATATTATTTAATGTCTCAAACTCATTAAATAATATGATATAGCTGCTTTGAAAAAAAATATTTGTTATAAGAAACGTCTTGGTGGATACATGCCTATTGCAGTCGCACTAAGGCTAGGCGCGCACTGGAGACTTTTGTGTCTGTGACTGCAACATAATTGTCACTTGGGCTTATGGCCAGAAGCATTAGTCGACAAGACTCTTGGCCATTGCCAAGAATCTCGTCATAGAGATCCATTGCGCTCGAGTGATAGTTATGTTCAAGTCACCGTGACGGAAGTCTCTAGTGTGTGCTTAGCCTAACGATCAAAATAAGATTGATTTTATTTGGCACGTAAAAGAAAGAGTTCGATATAAAAGTTAGAATTTTTAATATAAGAAAGATTTCTTTGTAGTACTTTGGTATTTATTCAACCATAACTTAATGTAGTAGTTAAATTGGACATTTTAACGAATAAATGTTTTCGCCTTGTAATTTATTAGCGTATTAAATGCAAGAAACAGTTTGATTCATTAGGTTTTATAGGGTCTCTACGATTTTAGCTGTACAAGAAATGCATAGAAGGGATATGGGACTTATGAGGGAGATTGATTCATTTTACGTTTTTATTACTGATCTAATCATAAAAATGAGCTTTAAATAGTGTTACGCATTATGTGCGACATCTGACTTGGTCAGCATTCTTTCTTCTCCGAATGATCTCGACTCCATTAAGTTCGGCGAATGTCGCCTTCTGCGACGTCCCTTTCAAAACCATCCCTTAGTTGACACTTAAATGACTCTCTGGGGAAACTCTTTTTCTCTCTCTCTCTCTCGACACTCGCCGATTAGCGAACAATCCGACTGACAAAACACCCAATCGAACGGAACCATCATAACTCTTGAATGAACGTCATCACCCTTTGTGCCGCACCTCGGTGTGGCATTTTAATTAAAACACAGAATCGGTTCTTCATCGAGCATTGTGTCGCTTTCTTCGACCCCCCTCCCTCTTCAACCCTTCGGGTACCGTTGACAGAGTATTGCTCCAGTAATGAATTAACAACACGACGGCTCCTTTTCTGCTATTGTGTGTGTGCGCCGGCTGTGGATTTTCCATCCGGGTCTTTTCTCTCACTTTTGTGTTGTTGTTATTAAAAGCTTCTGCCTCCTCCTCGATAAACAAACTTATTAAAGGCTTGTTCCCGTTTTCCCTGGGATTTTTCAATCTTTTGTTCCGGGGGAGGCCTTTGTTTCCAGAGGGACTCGTTTCTGTTTCTCTGCGTCCCGCCCCCTTTTGTGACCCCCCATCCATACCCCTTTCTGTCTGTCGTTTATGGTTATTATTAAGAATGTGCGGCCCTGCTTATTGTATGGAAGTCTTCATCATCTTCGGAAAGGGTGTCGATGTATTGCCTCCGGGAGTGTTGCCGCGTTATTATTATTATTCGGGTTTTTTTCAAAAAGGGGGTGCGTGTATGTTATTGATCTCTTTCGGATGCGGCGTCAAAGGAAATCGTAGTCATGATCCTGAGGAAATAATCGTTCTTTTGTTATTCTTTTGTAGACTTGAGTGGTAAGGGGGCATAATTCCTTACAAGAAAGGGATAAATATGTATTATGTTCTCTTTTATGCTACTGTTTCAAGCTTAAATGTTTGCAAGAAAGCGAGCTAAAAAATTTTAAATGGAAATAAATACTATGATTGATCAAGGGAAACATTTTTTGAGTTTATTTTGAAAGAAAGTGAGCTAAAAAATTTGAGAGGAAAATAAATACTATGATTTTGATCAAGGGAAACATTTTTTGAGTGTATTTTGATGTGTACATCTTTGTTTTTTAAAGATGGATTATGTATGAAATATAAGTAAATTTAAACTAGAGTCTGAGCAATTTAACTGTGGAGAAAGAGGTTTTAATAAAGTGAATTTAGATCCCTTCCAACTCATCTATCAGTATGTAAATTAACCGGTCTCCCAGACAGCACGCTTCCTTGATTCAAGCTTGACTTTTAATGTAATTTCGCTGAAACTGTCAAGCTTTAACAAATCAAACTTTAAGCCAGGTGGATTCAAGCTTGATGTTCCCAAGCTGGAAAAGTTCCAGCAAGAATCAAATGAAACTCAACCTTGAAACTGCTGAAAAATTCAAGCTTGATTTCAGACTTGAAAATGACTTTCTCGAGCATGATTTTCCAAGTAATTTAACTTGAATCCACCTCAGCAGTTGACGCAGTTACAGGTTGAATCAAGTTGGATATATGGCTTGCATTTGACTTGCTTAAGCTTGACTTTATCTTGATATTTGTTACAGCAAAATTCAACCTTGAAATCACCTTTAAATTTTCAAGGAGATTCCTAGTTTGAATTTTTATGCTAGACTTAAGTAAATTTGAAATTTGAATTTTTCCCACTTGAAGTACCGTTATTCTATCCAGCTTGAAACAAACTTGAATATTCCACGGATTTTCCAGCTGGAAAAAGTAAAGTAAAGCTCAAGCGAAATTCAAACCTAGTATTTCCCTCTTGTAACTTCATTGATTTTTCAAACCTGAAACAACATTGAATGTTCCACTGAAACTGAAGCTGAAGAAAATCAAGGGAAAATCAAGCGAAACC
The DNA here is from genome assembly GCA_024610705.1 of Tetragnatha versicolor. Lineage (NCBI taxonomy): Eukaryota > Metazoa > Arthropoda > Arachnida > Araneae > Tetragnathidae > Tetragnatha > Tetragnatha versicolor. The sequence goes on along the minus strand of JANDEH010000005.1, from coordinate 1,293,302 downwards.
TAAGCTTAGTATTCCCCACTTGGAATTCCGTTGTTTTTCTTAGCTTGAAACAACCTAGAATTTTTCACAAAATTTCAAGCTGAAAAAGTAAAGTAAAGCTCAAGCGAAATTCAAACCTAGTATTTCCCTCTTGTAACTTCATTGATTTTTCAAACCTGAGACAACATTGAATGTTCCACTGAAACTGAAGCTGAAGAAAATCAAGGGAAAATCAAGCGAAACCTAAACTTAGTATTCCCCACTTGGAATTCCGTTGTTTATCCCAGCTTGAAACAATCTAGAATTTTTCACAAAGTTTCAAGCTGGAAACAGTCAAGTAAAGCTTAAGCGAAATTCAAACCTAATATTTCCCTCTTGTAATTTCGTTGATTTTTCCAACAGGAGCAACCTTGAACTTTCCATGGATTTTCAAAATTCAAAATTACTGCTTCCCACGTGAAGTACCGTTGTTCTATCCAGCTATAAACAACCTTGAATATTCAACAAATTGTCAAGCTGAAAAAAGTAAAGTAAAGCTCAAGTGAAATTCAAATCTAGTATTCCCTCATGTAATTTCGTTGATTTTTAAAACCGGAAACAACATTGAATATTCCACTGAAACTCAAGCTGCAGAAAATTCTCTATTCTAAAAAAAAGTTTTAAGTGAACGGTTTCCAGAGAAAGGCTTTTTAATTACTGAACCGAATGACACATATATGGTATCAAAATGTCCAGATTCTTTCCGGATTTCCGAGTAAGCCCTTCGATTTTTCAAAAAAATTCTCAATTTTAAAATATTTCCATTTTTTAAGATAACGGATAAGGTCGCAGTTACAAAGCAAGTACTGTCATTCAAATTATTATGCATCCAATCACAACGACCGATTGACGCTATATTTTAAGATGAAACATGTTTTTCACCTTTTAAAAAAAGTACTTTCTTGATGAAATATCACTCAAAGACTGATAAAAACATATTCTAAAAACTTACATGAACGCCATTTCATACTAAAATTTCACAGTTTTTGTCCAATATTTATAATTTTTAGTCTGATTTTATCGAAATTAATTGTAAACATAGAGTGATGTTTTGTCTCTTATTATTTTCGATTGCTTAAACGGTATTGTCTGGGTTAACAAGTCTGGGTTTAAAAAAAATATGAATGATAAACACTAGGCATATTATACTAACGAGTTATTTTAAAATAACGGGTTTTTGTTTGGTTCGAATATTGATAAACAATTAGAAATAGTTATTTTTATATAATCATATATTAAAAATAATTAAGTTGAATATTTTTAAAAACATTTCGTTTAAATTTTTGATAAGTTCGAGTTTATATTCAAACTTTTAAGGGAGCTTTATTCATGGAAGGGATTTGGTGAAGTATATTCGGAAAGTTGGTTGACGTTTTTTTGTAAATTGTTTAATTGTTTTGTAAAGTGTATTAATTTCGGCGAGTTGGAATTTGTGGGAATTGCGAAGCAATTCCAAAAGGTCCTGCGTCAGCAGTTTACGGGGGTTGGCGAGCGATAGCGAGCAGGGGGCGGTAGCTCCCTAGTTATTAAAACGTTTTCAACGTTGGACTCAATTAAAATCTCCTATTATCCCGAACAATATAATCTTAATTATAATGTAGCTCGTGACAAATATGGCTTTCTTTTTGGTAATCCTTGACAATGTGTTTCCTAACTCTAGCTATCGTAATAATTTACAACTTACTGAAGTAATTTGATTTCCTCTACTCCAAAACTATATACTACTGTCATTACCGACCTTCCAAGGGGATGTGAGCGGATATATGTCCAGTTCATGGGCGTAGCCAGGGGGCATCTGACCATGGTACCCCATATATTAGAATTCAGGGGGGGCAAGAAAAATTTACCGTGAAATCAGGCAATCATTCCCACATTTTAAAGATTGAAAGATACAGTTACTATTTATAAATTGTCAACCCCTTCAAACTAAAAAAAATGTACTGAAATATACTCTTTTAGTTTTTTTATTATTAATTTTTTAAAACTCCACGGACTTTTAACGCACCCTGTGTACTATAATCGTAAATCTTTCAAGGCATACCTCCCTGACCAAATGAGAATCCCCCTACCTGCCCTATCTCCTTTCAACCCACTCTGTTATCTTAAGACAACTTTCAATCCTTACAAAATAATTACTGGACACATCTGGTTATCAAGTGAAATGAAGTTTACAAAAACAAAACGTCTCCATTCAGGAGGGCTTGAATGCTCTCTTGTTACTCATGACAACGGCACTGTATAAAATACACTGCTCACTACAATTAAAGGATATTGGTGGTTTTGGTACGTATTGGCAAGCAAATAAAAAATTTGCAGTGGTTCAAGCATTTTTCATAAACTTTGTGCCATTTCAAAGCTAAATCCATGCAGTTATCAAAATAAAAATTTTATTTTTGCTTTTTTTTATCAAAATTAGAAAATGCACATATTGTGTAGTTAAGCAAAAAACTGAAAAATCTATCAATACTTAATTTAAACCCCATTTCGCTTGGGGTATGCTTTCTCCTGACTTAAAACAACGTTGTGGGACTGTTTGCCATGAGGTTTGTTTGTTTATTTTTGAGGGGATGGGGTGTTTTCTCCATTTTCCCATTTTGGAGTATTTTCAGCACCTGAGCTGTTTGGGAGGTATTTTATGGGCAGAAATTGGTTTCTCAAGCAAGTGCTAGACTTGTTCTATTGGATTCCTGTAGAGAAAACGTGCTGGTCGATCCCTTTCTAACGATTTCCTCATCCTGAAGAAAATCTTTAACTAAGGTAGCACAATGTTTTCTGTAATTATCATCCCTGAAAGTTAAATTATCCCCGATATCTCCTGCATGAGGGGCAACCAGATGTGTAAGGATATTGACCTTATTATCCTGAACCACCAGAAACTGCCCCTTTAGCTGGGGGGGGGTCTTTATTCCATAGATAGAGATGGTGCTCTATTTCATCACTCCACATCTTCAAATCTGACTATCAGTTCATCCTGATAACTTCTGATTTTTGTCTGGTGGGTACAAGGAACACAAAATAACCCCTTTTTTGTACACGAAGAAGTCAGATTTGAAGATGTGGAGTGATGAAATAGAGCACCATCTCTATCTATGGAATAAAGACCCCCCCAGCTAAAGGGGCCGTTTCTGGTGGTTCAGGATAATAAGGTCAATATCCTTACACATCTGGTTGCCCCTTATGCAGGAGAAATCGGTGATAATTTAACTTTCAGGGATGGTAATTTCAGAAAACATTGTGCTACCTTAGTTAATGATTTTCTTCAGGATGAAGAAATCGCTATAAAGGGATCGACCAGCACGTTTTCTCTACAGGAATCCAATAGAACAAGTCTAGCACATGCTTGAAAAACCAATTTCTGCCCATCCAATACCTCCCAAACAGCTTAGGTGCTGAAAAATGCTCTAAAAGGGGAAAATGGAGAAAACACCCCAGCCCCTCAAAAATAAACAAACAAACACGGTGGCAAACAGTCCCACAACGTTGTTTTAAGTCAGGAGAAAGCATACCCCAAGCGAAATGGGGTTTAAATTAAGTATTGATAGATTTTTCAGTTTTTTTGCTTAACTACACAATATGTGCATTTTCTAATTTTGATAAAAAAAAGTAAAAATAAAATTTTTATTTTGATAACTGCATGGATTTAGCTTTGAAATGGCCCAAAGTTTATGAAAAATGCTTGAACCACTGCAAATTTTTTATTTGCTTGCCAATATGTACCAAAATCACCAATATCCTTTAATTGTTGTGAGCAGTGTAATTAGAAACAATCATGTTTTTTTTAAAGATTAGCTTAAATTAATTTAAAAGGACTTCTGAGTTCAAAATTTATTTTTTGAAATAAGACGTTTAAACGAAAACTAATTTTTACGTTCAAATGAAAGTATTACATAAACCTGTGCGAAGCTAGGGACCTCCTGCTCGTATGCATGGGCGCCCCTGCAGCTGCATCACCACCTAAATTTATCTTAGCTCTTTTATTATCTTAAATAACGTATCTTTTATTAACTTATTTATTATCTTAACTCTTTTATTATTACTCTTTTATTTATCTTAACTATCTTTTTTTTCTGTAAATTCTAAAAATTTTCTGCAAATTTCTATATTCAAAAACATTTTAAGGCTGATACCCTTCACTTTTTTATGAAGTTTGTGTACCGAAAAACAAGAAAAAAGAGCTTGTATTTAAGTTTCACACCTGAGGAAAAATTTGCAGTTATTTTCCAGTGTTAACTTTTCACCATCTGTAATGAACAGGGGTGAGTTTGAAAATGTCCGAAAGATTTATGACCGTGAATGAAAGTTTCTCCCCACAACGCAAACGAAAATACTGTGTCGGTTTCCGGTGTGTTTGGAAGCTACTAATTTTCTTTCATGTTAATGACAGACAAAAAAATAACCACAATTTTGAAATCTACAGAAAATTTTTACTCGGTGTCATATGTAATTCTATATAAAAATATGTTTATTTTGGGAAATATATATATATATATATAGCAAAAAAATTTTCAAATGGACTCCGCAATCCTCCCAATATTTATATTGGAATGTGTATAATAGCAGAGAAACATCAACTTTGACAGTTGAAAGCCTCTACTGATTAGACTCGCTTGAATGGACGTCCTCAAAAGGATTTTGCCTGGCTGGCGACAAACTCCAACCCCTGTGTTGTTTCCAGTGGGGTTTCTGGTGGTGAGTCCAGATGTGTGTTTTTGGTAAGTTGAGAAAAACCTATAGCAGAACCTTTTTATGACCCCTTATAAGAAATCATGATCTAAGAGACATAGATACTAAGTTTTCAGAATTGCCAGGCTTGGCCGAGGGCCGATTGTTTTGTGGGCCGCCTGCAACCAAAATATTTTACAGGACTAACAAATTTTTCTCCACACTTGAGCCTCGGAATGTCGGCCCTCGGGGGTCATACGGAAACGGTCTTCGCCCGCGGGGTGGAAAATTTCGAGCAAGGACCATACACCCCCCGCCAGGCGAGCAAGATATTTTGCTCCTAATTGCTTTCTTATCTGAGCCAGTCCTCCGTAGAAAATGACCATCTGGTCCTCAAAAAGGGGGGAGGGCATGCAGGAATGCCGTTTCAGAAGGATGAAGGTGACTGGTATGAATGGAATTAGCCTGTAAAAATGTGTCCGCTTTTGGAAATTTCCAACTAGAGGCCCACGAAGACTTTTTATGCGGCCCCCTTGGTTTTTGGGGGTTTTAGGGGGTGCTCTTTCAGAATCGGGAATAATCTTTGATGTCGCCCATAGGAAAAACGAAAGTTGGTGCTTCGTTTAATATGAAGAGAACCTCCTAAGAACTTGAAAATTATTCTGTATGTAGAATACTTCAAAAGATGGAAAATGGTATAATTTGTCTTTATATCACAAGCCATTCTGGAGATATAGGGTCTGAGTAGTTTTTTTACAAGTAGGGGAGAGTGGGGCACATTCTGACAGACGGCATTTCCCCTAGTAATTATTAATTTAAAAATCTAAAAAAAAATACCAGTAGATGGAAGCATGACTACCACCAACACCTCCTACATGAATTTTCAAAGCCCTGAGTAGTGATGATGTGAAGCGAGAATATTCTCGGTCCGAGAACTTTGAGAATAATCGAGAATATTCTATTTTTTCTCTGATAAATGGTAATAAATGTAGATATGTTTGATAATATGAAATAGTCATGTAGTATTAGCGCTAAAAACATGAAAATAATAATTACTTTGATGAAACTTATTACCTTTAAAAAGTCATTATTTTGTTCAGAGAATATTCTCGGAACTGAAATTTCATTATTTCGCAAGATCACGCACATCAAAACTGCAAACAGATTATTTTAATTCCATTTACTTTTTTTGAATCAATTTGAAGAACTTTTTGGCTAGGTATGGATGCTTCTATTGAAAATTCCCGAGGAGCTGCAACTAAAATTGCGTTTCAGAGTTTTTCAAACCAAAATGTTTTTAAACATTCCTCTTAAGCCTACAAAATATGTTATGAAATTTATTTTTTGTAAAATCAATTTGATAACATATTTAATATTATAACAAAATTAATATTATAAATTGCAAAATTAGCATTGAAAAGCTACTTTTTAGAAGATGTAATCGAAAAGGAAATATTTGAATCCCAGTGTATTTAATTATAATTTTTGTTGATGTAACTGTGTTTCAAACAATATAAAGGTCAAGGGATTTCCCCAAAAAAATTTCATAGCGGCTGTGGGGCAGTTCTTGGAAAGTGAAATAAGAGAAATGTCTGGATAAATTTTGAATGCAAAATAAAGGTTTTATAAGTGGCAAATGATCAAGATATTCTTGAATGAAAGAAAGAAAAATAACTACAAATTTATTTTCGAAAAACACATGACCTAAAATCAGAAACAGATTTTATTCACTCTTTTTTCTATTTTATAAAAGAGCTTTAGCTTATTAACCCTATTTTTTGAAACTCTATTTTATTAACTCTATTATATATATTTAATCTTATTAATACTTATTACTTACATTATGTGCAATCTTATGTTTGTTATTATACACAAGTCTAAAAAGTCTAGTAGGTTGTAGTGTTTGTATAAGGTATCAATCCCAGAGAAATTTAAATAAAGTGCATTAATGGCAGGGTTTTGTTGCCATTTTTGCATTGCCTTGCCTTCAAAGAGACATTCTTGTTGTTGCTACTCGCGCTAGGAAAAACAAGGTACATGTATCTTGAGGAACGGATGATTCATGCTTTCAATATTTCCTCTTCGAACTGGACGCAATGGAGGAGAGGGGCAATGGAACCGATTCCAGGAACCAGGGGGAGCGCAGAGTTTTTGCCGCAACAAAGAGAATGAAGTTGTAATTGACATACACCTCTTTTCACTTAATCCAAGTTTTAAAATCATTTATAAGAAATATTTCGAGTGCTTTTATATTTGTTTTAAAGCTACTAACGTTTAGATAATTATTTTGAAATTATTGAAAATTCTGCAGGCTTTCAATGCAGCTTATAGTTAGCTTTGTTAATTTATTTCAAATTTAGTGGCGAGTCAAGCCTTCTGATGAATATCTTAGCCTTGAATAGCCTTCTTAATAAATATCTTTGTTCTATTTATTACTAAGAACCATAACAGGTTATTAAAAATACAATAAATTTCTTGTTTCAAATTAAAATTCTAGAATACTTGTCCAAATTACATTTCCTATAGAATTTTTTTAAAGAATTATAAAGGAACTACACCAGAACCTCTTTTTAATGGAGCTTTAAAATTAGCTGTTGTAAATATAACTTTTAGCAAGTTATTATTTTCAGGTGATGATACAGATACTAAACGTGTTAAAAACCTGGTTAAATAAGGAATATTTTTAAAAAATTCTAGGGAAAATTCCTTTAACTCTTTTATTAGATATTCAAACGTGACAAATTTTCCAACAAAAGTACGAAGAAATGTAATGCAATCCTCTTTTGAGGAAATTTGAAAATTGGGTTTTGTATTTTTACTTTTAAACAATAAATTTAAAGAGGTTTTTTAAATACGCTTTTATAAGAATATTTTAAATATTTAAGAGTAATTTATTGGAACAAATAATTTATTCGGGAAATAAATAATTTTTCAGTAAGTAAAAAATAACTGATTTTCTGATGACTAAAAATAAAAGCATATTTGATCAGCGGTTAAGCACCAATTGAAGAAAGAATCATCGACTTTGGTCGGAAAGCCTAGAATACGGCCGTTAGTGAACTATACTAGTATAATCCCTTAAATAATTTGTAATTTTAATGTTTTACCTTCAAGAACCCTTTAGTATAGAATAGAAGGTTTGGACTGGGGGCCTTCCCCTAGAAAATATTTTGAAAATATAGTGTAGAAACTTATGTTTGGATATTTGTGACATACTGGGTGACACCCCTGATAAAACCCTTCTTATGTGGGAAAAATTTTCAAACGATGACTAGCGAAACCAGAAGATGAAACAGTTGGAGTATTCAGAATTTTCCTGATTTTAGATGTAAATTTAAAATTTACTCATTTGAGATTAAAATAAATAAATGATAGACTTTTTTCTCTTCCAACCCTTTACCTTGGTTTTTAAAACTATTCAAGCTAGAGTTTTTAATTTGAATGTCACCTCCCAGCTAGCTGAATGGGTCACCCGGAATGAAGGGTTTATATCCCATAGTAATTTTCAGTTGAATTTGTTTTGTTGAACTACTCGGAAAACTTTGATGCCCCCCTTGCCAAAGGGGTGACACCCCTCTCAAAATAGGTTGATAACTCATTTAATAATTTTTTAATTATTTAATGATTTTTTTCATTCAATAAAAACCTTTATGTGTGATCGAGAAAGTTTGTATCTTCTTAATAAAGCTCGATGGGTGACACCCCAGTTCATACCCCTAAAAACTGTTTATTATTTAAATCAATTCTTACACGTATATTTCTTACGTTTATATTTAAATTTACGTTCGAAATTTTTAAGCTTGGGTGGGTTGGGTGTCACCCCCTCCTAGGTAGCCAGCCAAATGAGTATTTTCCATGATGATCAAGTTTTTTGTTCAAGGAAGTCATATTTACCAACTTAGGGCAAAATTCGAAGACTTCGGTATCACTCTCAAGATAGTTTGAGGGTGACAACCTATTTGTTAAACCCTAATTTATTTCATTAGTAGAGTGAATTCAAAATTTCTTTTCAAATAAAGCATACAACTTGAAAAAAAAGCCAAGTTCACTAGTTTGGGTGACACACCCAGGGCGGCCCACCCCTCTGCCCCCTCGTAGCTACGCCACTGAAATATTCAATAATTTTTCGTTTACGATTCATTTTATAAAAACGCAGTTACATCTCAAGTCTATCGGATAGAGAAGACGGAAAAAATGCGACTACTAAGTTTAAATTGATCCCATCTGCTGAACCCTTCCAAAATTCGACCTTGAACAATTTGTGTTCCCCAGAATGAACCCCCTGGGCACATGGGCGTATCCGGTCTTAAGAAACTGGTCAACTGGGGGGAAGGATTGAAAGGAAACACTGTGTTTGTTTAGAGAGGGAGAGAGGGAGTGTGGAATTGTGGTATGCAGAAAGATAAGTTTTTGGGGTTGGATGTGCACTAGGGTGGCCCTTATTTTCGAACTTTCGAAATGTTAAGCTCCCACCCCCTAACTTTGTTCCAATGTACAAAAAAATGATATCTGAAAAATTATAGCCGAATCGGATAATATTAACCCGACCCGCAAACGCCTTAAAGTTTTGAGTTTTTGGTCATTTTTTTGAAAAACTGACAAATAACCCAAGATAAAATCTTCACAATTTTTGCGCAATTTTTTTATGATGAACTACTATTGTTTAGGATATATCGCCAAAGGTTTCGTGTTTTTATCAGCCCTCATTCGGGAGTGGTAATTTTTTAAGTGTTACGCAAGTAATGTAAAGTTGTTTTTCCTGCATTCTACAAATAGCTATTACTCTCCAACCCCTCAACTTAAACACATAAAATTGGGCTAATTTTGTTCGTATTTTTATTCTCTTTAATGTTATGTTCATTAAAAACAACAACCCTTTCAAAACATTTCAAAAAAATTGAAGAAAAGGGTAAAAAATAAAAAAATAAATAAAAATTATAATTTTTTTTTTAAATGTTGAAACAAAAAATTTTATTGCATTTCACCTTCTATAATATACATTGATACCAAATATCAAGTCTAAAATTGGATTTAATCTCATTGAAAAAATTAAATTCCCCGTAAATTTGGTAGGTCCCTTAACAACCCCCTAATTCCCGGTAAAAGAATGATAAACTCAAAAAAACTTGTATGATTACTTGAAAAGGCTCGTATAATTGAAAAACATGCAAAAGGTCTAACAACCATAAGATGTAAAGCGTTTTTAGGCTAATTTTCTCTAAAAAAACTTAGATCTTCCAAAAAGAGGTTAAAGCTTTTTAAATTAACTACTATACTATCTATTTTAAATTCCTCATAATCATAATTATTTTTAGGCATATCATTTTTTACTATTTAAAACCAGAATTTTACTTCTTAAATAAATTACGAACTAAATTATAATAAATTTTGATTCTTAAAATAATACAGTATGAATGAAAATTAATTTTCCAAAAATATTACTGCTATTCTATAAGAAGTAATTTAAATTCCAACTTTCTTTTTTATGGACTTTTTCCAGCTTAAAGGCTTTGGTGGATCCCCTTAGAATTCCCCAATTCAAGGGTTTATTTTTGTTTATTCGAAAACATCCGATGTGGCTATCGTTAAGGCAATTAAGAGAGATACTATTTCTATTAAGTATGTTTTTTCAATAAAACTACTTTTTGGCTTGGTTTTTAAGGATGGCCTTTAGCTATATATTAGATTTTTAAAACTTAAAAATATGCACCTCCCATAGTTCCATTAAACAACAAACAGATTATGTGAAATTCAGTCGAATTGGGGAATTACAAAGCGATCCTCAAACGCCTTGAGAAGTTTGCAAAAATCATTAAAAACCTAAAAAATATAAAACTACATTAAGTTTATTTTTCAATAGAAAACTGATTGCATAAAAAACTAACTTGTATTCCGTATATTAGCACCTATTGTATCATAACATACAATAAAACAATAAATATTTAACGCAGTTTTTCCCTAAGGGAAGATTTAGTGGCCGATGGATACTTTTTTCAACAAACTGTTTTTTCCGTTTCATTTTTCGTAAGAATGTTATTGTATTCCTGGATCAGTTTTACACCTCGTTCTGCTGCATCGTTTACAACAAAAACGTTGCCAAGCTTTTCAATTCCATTTATATAAGAAGGATCATCTTTCCAAAAGGTTTCCAAAGGGTCTTGGTTGAGGAATTCGGTACTGATTTTAAATCTTGTGAAGAAGGTCTTTGTAAGAGGAGTAAACAAAGATGCAATTATCCGATTGTTAAATAATTTGAACTTTTTTTGTTGATTGTGACAAGAAAGAGGGTAGGAAATATAAGAAAAATTCTAAGGAAACAGAAATAGAAGTAGTTAATTTTAAAAAATAAAGCTTTCACACCTCTTTTTGGAAGATCTAAGTTTTTTAGAGAAAATTAGCCTAAAAACGCTTTACATCTTATGGTTGTTAGACGTTTTGCATGTTTTTCAATCATACGAGCCTTTTCAAGTAATCATACGAGTTTTTTTGAGTTTATCATTCTTTTACCGGGAATTAGGGGTTGTTAAGGGACCTACCAAATTTACGGGGAATTTAATTTTTTTTTCAATGAGATTAAATCCAATTTTAGACTTGATATTTAGTATCAATGCATATTATAGAAGGTGAAATGCAATAAAGTTTTTTGTTTCAACATTTAAAAAAATTATAATTTGTATTTATTTTTTTTATTTTTCCCCTTATCTTCAATTTTTTTAAATGTTTTGAAAAGGAAGTTGTTTTTAATGAACATAACATTAAAGAAAATAAAAATACGAACAAAATAAGCCCAATATGTGTTTTAGTTAAGGGGTTGGAGAGTAATAGCTATTTGTAGAATGCAGAAAAAACAACTTTACATTACTTGCGTAACACTTAAAAAATTACCACTCCCGAATGATGGCTGATAAAAACACGAAACTTGTGGCGATATATCCTAGATAATAGTAGTTCATCATAAAAAAATTGCGAAAAAATTGTGAAGATTTTATCTTGGTTTATTTGTCAGTTTTTCAAAAAAATGACCAAAAACTCAAAACTTTAAGGCGTTTGCGGGTCGGGTTAATATTATCCGATTTGGCTATAATTTTTCGGATATCATTTTTTTGTCCATTGAAACAAAGTTAGAGGGTGGGAGCAGCATATTTTTAACTTTTTAAAAAACCCATACTGTTAAGGGCCACCCTAATGTGCACGTGCACATCTTAGCAGCAAGATCAGGATCCCATTCCTAAAAATAAAAAATGTATACAGGGTGTATCTGAAATGGTGCAACAAACTTTCAGGGATGATAGTACTCATCAAGACGAACAAGAATCGGTATGGATAGGGGGGCCCCAGACCAAATCCCAGGGAGTTAAAAATGGAGCGACACCCCAAAAAAATCATTGAAAAATTCAATTTGTAGAACTACTATTGGTAAAAACTTAATCATGGTCTCAAAAATTGTGGTTTATTATGATCTTTAAAATTATCTCAAAAGTCTTCACTTTAAAATTTGTTTTATTATGAAAAAGTTAAAAAAAACACAAAAAAATAATTTTCTATCCTATTCGTTTGCATTTTGTGCTTCACAGCACCTAAAACTTTTCCATTATTAATGATGTGGGGGAAAAAGACATTATCCTAAACATTACCAGAATATCTTATCTGTGGGTATTATTCCTTTTTCATACTTAAGAAAATCGTATAATTTCTAAGTTAAAAAATTGACGTGAGATTTTAATCGACCACTCCTCTCCCTTTGGTGAGATTTTTCCAAACCCCTCCCCCCTTTTTGACCTCACGTTATTTATGGATGTCCCCTAATAAGTTTTTAGATGTAGATTTTAACAAAAAATATAAAAGAAAGTTACTTTGGACGTAATAAATTTGCTTGGAAGTTGGTGAAAAATAATTTTGGGCCCCTCCCGAAATAAATTTTTATATACGCCACTGGTTCTTACACATGAAATGAACGATCAATGGAATGCAGAAAGCAGAATTCGAATTGGGGAGAGAAACTTTTCGAGAGGGGACTGGGGGTGGAAAAAACCAGTTCCCGTACATTCCCTGTCTTCTGGACGGACAGGCTATGGATTTTGAGATCCTAGATCCTATCAACTGATAGGATAAAAAATAATCCCTAAAAATACATGTAAATCTAAAAATATTTTTAACCTGTATATCAGTGCCTGGATGCGTCTGCGTCAAGACCAACTGGTGGGTCATTTCTTAGTGGGTCTCTATAATATTTTGAATTAATGTTTGCATAAATAATTTACTATTTTCAAAATCATACTATTTAAACTACACTTAAATATCACATGGGAAGGTAAAAAACCAATTGAACAACAAAAGATAAGTTAAAGAAAACTTATAGCCCATTAATAGTTGATGTACTGATGGGATTTAAAATATTAATTTAATTTTAAAAATTCAAAAAAATGTTTTAAAAAATGTTTCTAAACGTGACCCCACCGCCACCAGTGGCTATTCCTTTTAAAATTTCGTAGTTAAGGAGTATCTGGGCGCTATTGTCAGACTTCATATTAAAAATTATATACTGTACATAATAAAATATTAATAACAGTACTGGGCCAATCCTTATCATGTGATCCAGAAGTGGTCGCTCGACCATTTAAACATAAATAATTTTTTGAGGGTTGATTCTTACATCCAAACACTCCAAAAAACACTATTTTTAATTTATTGTCTTTAGTTAAATTTTTATAGCAGCCATTGATGTTCCACGAAGAATGCTGATTTTTGCGTTTGTAAAGGGAATCATGTCCCAAGTATAGAAAATCAGCCTAAAAATTTAACTTTAAAAATGATGATTTTTCAATTTCGAAGACGTAGTATTAAAAAAGCATTTATATTTTACAAATATTTTTTGTAAGCAATGTGTAGCCGTGTAGTTTGTGTAGACTCACAGAAATATATTATGAAAAAATTCAACCTTGGTACTTAGCTCTTTTTTGTAGTTATACGCCTCCAAAGTTGAACAATTTAAAAAAAAACAAACTTTGACCCTCTATATCTCTGTTGTAACAAAACTCTAAAAATCTGAATTCTGAAAAATTGATTCACTATCACTAGGGTATCATCCAAATATAAAAATTTCACTTTTGGTATTTTCATCCAAGTGGAGTTATGCTGGACCATCAAAATCTGAGAATTTCGAAAAAATCCATATTTTGACCCTCTATCTATATTTCTGGTGGAAAAAGGGTTAATTAAACATTCATTTGAAAATTTCACAGGCTAGCCTCACTTGGATATAATCCTCCTGTAAAAATTAGATTTTTGGTTGGTATTTCGTCACCTTAGAATCAAAAACTACTATCTCCATTCGGCAACCTTTGGGAATCCCGATCCTTGGCGATCAGATCGGTGGAGAAGCTCGTTTTTTGGTTTGTAAGAGCTCACATGATCGAGTGTTTGCCGAATGGAGATAGTAGTTTTTGATTCTAAGGTGACGATTTAATTCTTTGTCAATTTAGAGGACCGTAAAAACGTTATGTTTGAAGAGAATTAAACTATAACAATGAGGTATCGTTACATTAATGAATTTTATCATGTTCCCAACTAGTCCAGTCTAATAGTATTTATTTTGGGAAATAAATGTTTTTTGGGGTGCTGAATCCGAATCTGAATTTTGCGAACATTGAAATACAGGTTTCTTATATTGATAACTTTCAGAAAAACTATAACTTTCGTTGCTGTAACTCCAAAATTCTCATGGCAAATGCCATAAACGAGCGTATTTTGAATTTCTCGCTTTACGGTATTACCCGCTGCACTAAAATGAACCGTGGGCGTTTAATACATTCGAATATGTAATAAATAAATATTTTTAAGCCTGAAAAGTATAGATACTACAGATATGGTTAATAGCAGCACTGTTAGTTATGATAATTTAATTTTTAATTATTTCTCTGCTTTTAATCAGAGTGCAGTTTAGGTTCTTGCTCGATTACTTTGTCAGAAACAGAACCTCAAAATTCCTCTTGAGAAAACGAATACAAAGTACAAGCAAAACGGGATCCCCCTGCGGAATGCCCTTTCCCCTCCCCAGACAAAACAGTTTTCCTGGAACGCGTCGAATCCACCCTTTGTGTCGTCACCCCTGCCTTTACATCTACTCACTTACATACTATCCCTGAACCTGACCTTAACGGACGAGTGACCTATGTGGACCTACACCCCCTAAAAATAAAAATGAGTTTGCCCTTCGTGCTTCTTCAAGATAAGGATATCATTGGCCAATGGCCCTTCACGTGACTCGACACTCGCAGTTGCACTCTCGCTCGCCTCCCAACACACTATCACAACCATAGTCTCCGACCCGAGTCGCCCGAGTCCAGACAGGTTCTCCATTGCTGATACCCTCTGGTCGTGGATTTATTCCCTTAGGTTGTACCTTTTTTGATGCGATAGGGACGTAGCACGGTAATATCATCATGGTATCCTTGTTTTTATAATTTACCCTTAACAATTTTTTTATGATTTTAGTTATTTTCGAAAAATAGTTTCCTTTCAGGCTTTGTAGATTGTATATGATGCAACAGGGACGCAGCACGGTAATATCATCATGGTATCCTTGTTTTTATAATTTACCCTTAACAATTTTTTTATGATTTTAGTTATTTTCGAAAAATAGTTTCCTTTCAGGCTTTGTAGATTGTATATGATGCAACAGGGACGCAGCACGGTAATATCATCATGGTATCCTTGTTTTTATAATTTACCCTTAACAATTTTTTTATGATTTTAGTTATTTTCGAAAAATAGTTTCCTTTCAGGCTTTGTAGATTGTATATGATGCAACAGGGACGTAGCACGGTAATATCATCATGGTATCCTTGTTTTTATAATTTACCCTTAACAATTTTTTTATGATTTTAGTTATTTTAGAACAATAGTTCGTTTCCAGGCTGTGTAGATTGTATTTGATGCGATAGGGATGTAGCACGGTAATCTCTGCATAGTATCCTTGTTTTTCTAACTAACCCTTAACAATTTTTCTGCTTTTAGTTATTTTAGAACAACAGTTTCATTTCAGGCTGTGTAGATTTATTGTATCTGCACGGTAATCTCATCATGATATTTGTTTTTCTAAATTAATAAAATATTTTTTATTTTTCCAGAGAACTGTAAAGAATTTAAGAATTACCTATTTTTTAAAATTATTTAGTATACTATTACATAAACTGTGTGTATTAATTGCTTGTGAAAATGTACCAAATAAAAATGAATTAAAAATACTGAGTACCACCCGCAATAAAACGCAGGAGGGAAAAGTAGAAAGAAAAGATAGAAAAATACACACCTAATTCAAGCCAACAAATGCAAATTTCCAACTGGGGATTGGATTACTCAACATGGGATTCAAGTTTGAGGGGAGGGAATATCAAGGAATGTTCTAGGGGGATCAAGGAATGTTCTAGGGGGATCAAGGAATATTCTACCTTAATTCTAGCTTTGAATACTTGAATACACATTAAAAATCAAGCTGTAGTCCAGCTAAATTTAATGCAAAAACCAAGCTGAATCCTCCTAAAATCATGGTAGATTTCAGCATAAAACATGGTGAAATCAAGCTGTTATACAACTTAAGTAAAGGTAAAATCAAATTGCAGACCGGGTGAAATGAAGCTGTTATACAACTTAAGTAAAGGGAAAATCAAATTGCAGCCCAGGTGAAATGAAGCTGTTATACAACTTAAGTAAAGGGAAAATCAAATTGCAGCCCAGGTGAAATCAAGCTGTTATACAACTTGAGTAAAGGTAAAATCAAGCTGTTATACAACTTCGGTAAACGTTAAAACAGGTTAAATCAAGCTGATACTTAAGTAATAATCCAGGTAGGGGAAGCAATTTTCAAGGTTGAAATTATAGAATAATCAAGGGAATTTTAATGGATTTTCAACTAAAATATAAAGTAAAAATCAAACGTTATTCAAGCATAGTCAAGCCAAATGCAAGCCTTGAGTCTAGCTGGAATCAATCTGTAACTGCGTCAACTGCCGAGCTCGAATCAAGCTTGAACTCTAGTTTGATTCAAGGTTTGTACACTAAATTTCAAGCCTGGAACTCAGCTTGACTTTGGCTTTCTGTGCCGTCTGGGCTCTGCCGTAGGTTTGTAAAAATTTAAACCATTATTTTTTAATAGAAGTTTTGCAACGGTATGTAAATCAACGGTTAATATTTATTTCGGATAAAAATTTTCTACTATTTTTTATATTAATTTGTCTAAATTTACTGAATGAATGGCTTAAATGAATGGCGTAGAAAAATATTTTTCCCTTAACACTAGCCAAACGCATATGTAATTACAAGTACCCACTGACCATCCTCTATCCTAAAATCCTACCTTAAAAGAACAATGGTTGCAATTCAGTTATTCGTGTCAATAAAATTCAATCCGATTCTTTTCCAACAAGGACAGGCTCTTCCATATATACAGACAGCAAGCAGAGCTGTCCTCAGAGAGAAAGGTGTGAAGGCCAATAAGCCGCCCTAGGGTCCGTCAGAAAGTCCCAGTGGGCCGACCCCAGCTGGCCCGATTTCCATTTAATTTGTTGTCCCCTGTCTCCCTGCCTCCTTTTGTCTCTTCTTGGGGGACCGTTCTTTCGTATCTCTGCTAGAGTTAGTTGATGACTCGACTGCGTTGAAATTAGTGATGAGGGATACAGGTATCGAATGCACGAATTAACTTGATTGATGTAATACTCTTAAAAACGGTGATTGAATTTTTCTGTATAAAAAACATTTTCATCATCCTTATTCAACTCTATCTTTGAGTAGAATTTGTGGCGGAAAGATGAGGTTTCTAGGGACTTATTTTTAAACATAATATAACATTTAATTAGAGGTTTTTTAGGGTTAACTATTTAGAAGGGTAAATTATAATGAAAACGACGCCGGGGACACTGAGACGATGAAATAGGTAGATGAATAAACAAAAAAGAGGAAAAACATTGACAACTTGACGTATGGAACTTGAAAAATAATTTAATAACATCTGCCCGTGAAAGAATGGTCAAATCAGTTAGTTTATGATGAATAATCAATCATGGTAGCTTATAGGGGGTAACTGTAAAGTGTGAAAAAACAAACAGCAACATGAAACTTTTCTGGGATGATAGGTTTATAGTATAGTATTAGGGTGTATAGTATTACTTCCTATAATATTAGGGTGTAGCAGGGTTGCCAACTACTCCGAAACTTCCGGAGTTTTTCCGTTAGAGTACTGAAAATCCGCGAATCCGCAACAAGTGTTAAATACTCCGGAAATACCCTTTCCATGTTTAATGCTTTATAATCTGTTACGATGGTAAGCCCTACTGGAACGCTAAATGGCATTGCAATGGTTGAGGCTCAAAATAGTATCGAGTTCTTTCCTTTCTTCGATAAAATTGATCGCAAAAGACATGGCTAGTGTTTCCAAGAGTCGGGTAACAAACCATGGTTGGCTTTAAAACGATTGAAAAAATTTAGCGGTCATGCTTTCTGCAATATTTGTACCGTTGGCGCAAGTTCAGGGTTGCGTATGCTTGGCGATTTTTGGCTGTTTAGCGGCACATTTAGAAGCCAAATGACTCTTAACATGAGTTAGGGTTACCATATTAGTCATCTTTAACGCTAAAAACTTGGCGCATACGCAACTCTGAACTTGCGCCGTACCGTTTTGGTGGTTCCGGAGATAGCAGTTTCGCACTACTCCTGAAGTAGCATAAGAAATCCGGAATTTTTTTCCCTGGGCTCCTGAAGCTTTCTGGAAAAGGTTGGCAACCCTGGTGTAGCTTGACCGTTTTGATTATTTGGTGACATGTCGATAAAAATATCGTCAGAAGTAGATCCAATATTCATAGTTAGGTTGTGTAATTTAAAAAAACTACCTGGCTAAGCACCTGCAGTTATATTATGAATATAATCAGAAATATACTTGATTCACACATGCGCCATAAAACAATAATCAAACAGAAAAATATATTGTATCTAACTTTTTTTACATTTGATATATTTTATTAACATTAACTCTTCGCAGTCTATTTACCTATTTTTATCTGTCTTACACCTGTAAAAATTTTCTTTTACGTGTTGACCATCGCTAGTGTGCTTTATAAAAGACTCAAGTGAAGAAGTTCAATCTCCGCTTCACCCGCATTTTCCATCGTTAATGTTCTGTCGAAGCAATAAAAGTAGCACGAATCTCGAGCAAGCCTGTTCCATAATATGTTCTCTTTTTTAGTGACCAGCGACACAAATCTTCGCTTTCTGAGACTATCTATTCTCTGTTATTTACTCGAAAGCTAGCTTCGGTTCCCACTGTTTTTACGACTGCCATTACATTTCCTATGGGTGTTACTCGATTTTAACTAAACGTTTTACGCTTCTTTTACTGTCTTCAAAATTATCTAATCTTCAGTCTAGGAATGCTTTTTCAGAATCTTTCTAGCAGAATCTTTTTTCCTAGCAATTGTAACAAAATTTATAAAACATTAAATGAGGACTCTCTA
Source organism: Tetragnatha versicolor (assembly GCA_024610705.1). Lineage (NCBI taxonomy): Eukaryota > Metazoa > Arthropoda > Arachnida > Araneae > Tetragnathidae > Tetragnatha > Tetragnatha versicolor. Next base: position 1,274,118 of record JANDEH010000005.1, on the reverse strand, counting down.
AGATGTATTACTTTTAAACTTAAAAAAAATGGGTTATGTGTTGCCAAATCAAACAAAAAGTCAATAAATCTCAACCTGACCTTCTCGGATTTTAACGAAATTTCAGAGTATTGTTAACGAAATTGGTAAAAGTGAGAAAATGTTTTTATTATGAAATATTTTTTTTGTAATTTTTTTGAAACTTCGAAGAGAAAATCCAGTTTTTGGCTCTCTAATCCTTATTTAACTCCAGTTCTATTCGTCCGAGAATAAACTATTACCCCTAGTTTTATAGATAATTTTACAAGCTTTAATTTGAAAAATTAGACTATGTCCACGAAAAAAAAATATTTTCATGTTTTTTTTATTTAAAAAATAAAAAAACAATGTTGGTGTCTTTGGGGAATTGTTTTGAGCAGGGTTGGCCGGTTTAAACCATTTGGTTTAAACCATTGGTTTAAACCATGGTTTTTTACCATGGTTTTTTTTACCAAAAAAACCACTTGGTTTTTTTAGAAATTATAAAATATTTTCAGGATTTTTTAAAGAAAGTGTTATTAAGTATAATCTTTTGCACAAAATTAAAAGGTCAGATTTATAAAAAATTGACATTTTAAGGTGATTAAAAATCAGAAATCTTTTAATTTAATGGTTTTAATTATTGAATTCTCTCTAAACTTAACCTTAAATGCTTAAGTTAAACTTATTATATTTTGCAAGAGATAGTTCATTTATTAATTTCCTTTAAAATGAAGCATTATTTCAAAGAGTAACTAAACATACACAAAAGTTATCTGTTTTTCACTGATAAAATATGGCTTGGATTTTAATTAATTAATAAAACCAATTTGTCTTATTTGTCAGTCATAAAAACCAGTTGGTTTTTTTAGTAAATTAATAAAAACCGTTGATTTCTTTAATGATAAAAACTAAAAACCAGTTGGTTTGTTTATAAACAGATAAAAAACAGTTGGGTTTTTTTACTAAACTAGGGGGCTCTGCCCCCTGCTCGCTATCGCTCACCAACCCCCGGAACTGCTTCGCAGTTCGTTGAAGATCGCTTCGCGATCTTAGCGAGCAGAGCTCGCTTGTTTCATCTCAACTATCCAGTAAAACCTGGAACTTGTCGGCTTAGTTTATGATCATTTAAAATCGAAACTTCTTTCTCTCGAACTTATAAATAACTTAATTCGGACCATAACCACAAAAATATCAAAATAAAACTGCAACTGAAGTATCCTTGTTTTAACTTGTCAATAATTTAATCCAAATGTTTTTTTAAAATATCCAGCAAGTCTACTAATTATCATCAACTATCTTAGAGAAAAAGCATGCCATTAATATCTTTTAAATTTATAAAATGCACGTGTATCTAGTGAATCGTTGGAAATAAAAGAAATCAGACTCGCATAAAAATCGGCTGTTTCTCTAGTGAACGACCAGAAAGAGATGAAAAAATTGAAACTTTGAATCTTAATAATTCTAAAAATAATTCGAATTTTTAAAAAAAATGAAATGCCAATCTTTTTATAAAAAATAATTGTATGTGTGTTTAAAATATCATAGTTTTACTGTGATTAGTTTTTCTGTTATAACGAAAAAACCGAAAAAGGGTAAAAAATTTCGAAACTTTAGAATTTAATTACTCCAAAAATAATTCGAAATTCGAAAAAAGGGCGACGAGGTGCAAAACTTCATACCTAAGATCGAGTATGTGTCTGCAAAAAATCATGTTTCTGCTGTAAATAGATTTTTCTGGGGGCGAACTCGCAGTCGAAAAAAATAATTTTCGACTTTGACATTAAATAACTCCAGAACTAATTATCTAATTAATTAGGTCTGGAAACTGAAATGACCCTCATACATTTGTCTACCAATGGTCAAAATTTCATAATATTCCTTCAAATAGTTTTTACGTAGTGATAGTTCAAAGTGTTAAAAAATAAAATTTTCAAAATCAGCGGCGACGGCGGTGACGGTCACTGTTACTTTTTTTTAATATAGAGAGATTAATAAAAACCGTTAATTTCTTTAATCGGATTAATTATCTCAATCATTTATCCAATTCCAATTAACATTAGTTGCTTACATTTCCCTTTTATTTATTAAAAAAGTTAAATTTTCTCTTTCTAAAGAAATTTCTTAAGTTCATAAATAATCCATATAATTAATTTGATTATTTTACCATTTAATAATTAATCAAATTAATTATTATCTTTATCAATTATCCAATTTAAATTAACATTAGTTGTTTACATTTCACTTTTACTTCTCAATTAAAAAATAAAATTTTCTATTTCTAAAGAAATTTCTTAAGTTCATAAATTAATCCATATATAATTAAGATAAATAATTTGATTATTTCAACCTATTATCCAAGATAAATTAACACTGATTTTTATTCACTACAATAATATTAGATATTCAAATTGGAATATTTTAGAAACAAAAATTATTTTTAAAACAAATTAATTTAATTTTAATTAATTAATTGAAATATACAAATCATTTATCCATTATAAACGACCCCTGAAATAAATGTCTCATTTACAACTCAATTTCAAATATCAATGCTAAAATAACTTATTCTGATAAAAAAAAATTGGTTTAAACCAAAAAAACCAAATAAACCCGGTTTTTTTGGTTTTTTTTTAAAAAACCCGGTTTTTTGCCAACCCTGGTTTTGAGCATTATACATATTTTTTGCAAAACTTTTAAGGTATGAAATCTGATAACTATAGCATGAGAGAAGACATAGAATCAGGAGGCACGGCAAAATAATTGTTTTAAATTACCACTTTATAGGTTTAAGTGGCCAACTATGGAGAACTACGCCATAATTGGGCACTCTAACCTGCAAAAAGTGGAAAATTACTACACTTCGTTAGTATTAGAAATATCGACGATGTAGTTTTACACTTTTACCAAATACTATGAAGGAAGAGCGACCCAATATCCCTTTTTAACGTCGATTCCAATACGGTCACTCTTTCAAGACCTCGTTCGTACCAGAAACAATAAAAAGAAAAAGAGCGAAAATCGTCCGTTTTTGGCTCGTGTCAGTAATTGGCGGCCCGCCCTGGTAATGAGGGTGCCGCATCCATCATCCCGATGAGCGCCCTTTTTGAAACGGGGCGCCCCTCCCCCACTTGTCTGTCTTCGGAGGCGGGCACGTGGGGCGAAGGTTGCCTTATTAGCCTTCAAGAGGAGAGCGTAATTGATGTAAATAATGGGGAAGCGGAAGAGCCGTGCATGCTTCCTATCGCTTTTGTGCGAGGTTAATTTTGGAAGCTTCTGTTGGGTCATATTATGAAGTTGCGTGTATCTTATCTGGGACGGGTCTAAATATATTGTATCGCGCCCCCTTATCTATGGGACGATGTTTGGTTTTGTGATGGGTTTGCTTGTTTCGTGGCGAGAAAGCATTGTTTTACCTGGACGGTTGGGTGTGCATATTTTTAAATCCCACTGCATAAGATTTGAGCGAAAGCTCTAACTGACACTGGAAAACTTACATTAGGGGGATTTGGAATTAAAAGTTAGGTGGCTGTTTGATTTTGAGCTTCATTTGGCTTGCTTTCATGAGTTTCGTCGTGGTATGTAATGTCAGCTTTTATTGATTGAACTTGGAAGTCTACAAAAATGTGCTTGGAGGGTAAGACCTACGAATAAAATAAATATTTCAGGTTTAGTTGTTAGAGTTAAAGCCCTGGATGAAGCTACGTTACTTAGCTAATTTGTAAGCTTTGCTATTCATTCAGGGCTTTAGTTAGAGTAGCTGAAGTATCATTTGGTTAACAATGCAAAGACCAACTAGTTAAACCCTAGCAGCTCATCATTGACTCTGTGGATCATTGACTCTTCACCCTTTTAAATATTTAGAAGGAAAAGTATGCTACAAGATATTTTGGTTCATACTTCTTGAGCAACTTTGATGATCATGAAGTGCTCACGACCACTTTTCCTTCGACTTGCTTGCATCTAGTAAATCTTCATTGCTAGTATCCTGCTAGATTTGAACATCCTCCCTTCACCTCGTTTCTCCTCCGAGATTCAGCTTGGCTGGTGGAAGCTTCCCATCCCGTTCTCTCCACGGTGTAGTAATCTGCGCAAATCTTTGAGTACCGACCACCACGTCGTTTTTTTTATCCTTTAAAATTTCAAAAGAAAAAAGCCTCAGCTGCAGGCGTTTATTTAACAGATCTATTTCTTATCATACATTGTCATCCCATGGATTTCCAGGAGAGTCACGAGAGAGAGAGGGGGTCCAGCTGGCGGAACCCTGATTGACAGCTCGAAGGGAGCGAGGGATCAGTGTCACCCTGTGGGAAACTCCCGGCTGAGGAACGTATCTAATCGGCGGCGCTGGGGTTTTTGATGGCGACAAAGATGACATCGGGCGTCCGCGTGACGGGCGTGACACTGCTTTCGAATGGGGCGCCCCCTTTTTTGTGACAATTTAACTCCCTTTCTCTTTGAAACAACCTGTGTACACGACCCGGGCGCGCAACCTCCGTGTGATTGACAAGTGATTGCTTGTCCAAACGCTTTTCCACTTTTGTACCAACAAGGCAGGGGTGACTTTTGTCCGGGGTGTTTTTGTCCCGGGTCCAGTAATCCGCTAAATCGGAATGCCACCTGGGGTAGGGATTCCCCTCAAAAAAGTCTCATGGTATTGAGGACAGATGTTTATGACAGTCATTTCCCAGCCCCTTGCTTTGTCTAAAGCTTCGGTTCGTACCAGATTTCCTCTTGTCGGCCTTTTTTTTTCGTACATATCGTCCTCCTCCTCAAAGGAAAGGGTCGAAGTGGTCATGCAAAGTGTCAGTCGGGTGTGGGATTAGAAAGGAGGGTCTGTCAAAGAACGTGTAATATTCGTGCTCGAGTATCGTGTTGCCTTTTTATGAGCTCGGGCACGAAATCGTGTAGGTTGGCCGTTGGGTATTATTTGGTGTTGACGAAATGTTTAGCGTGTTATCGATACCCTTTTGAGCCATATCCGTTGCATGAAACACATACTCAAAACATGGACACGAATATTTGATAGAAATCCTTTTTTTATTTTAGCTGAGTTGGAATGAAAAAAGTTCAAGTAATTTAATATTTGAATTAAGTAATTAAGATAGGAGGGATACATATTGATCTAAATTCCCATTGTAAAAAATCAGGGGCTACGAGGTTATTTGTTTCAGCTGGCATTATTTTACAACAATTTTTAGTCAAATAGAATTTTCCGGGCTTGCTATTCCGATGAATCTTTAATTTCATATAATATATTTATTCGTTTATGAGTAGTTTCAATATCAGATTAAAGGAGAAAATGTTTGAAATTTTATTATGACATGAATATCCAGTTTTCGACTATACTTCTACCTTTGATTATAACTTTCAAAATTTATGCCGTATTTAAGTGTTTCGTAGAAAATAAATATTTCAGTGTAATATCCGAAAATGTCCTTCAATCGAATTCAAACAAAAAAACAGGTGTGAAAGAATTACTATATAGATTATTTTTTATGTCTAGAATTTTTTTCCGTGAAAAACTCATTTCACCTTCAACTTAAATCATCACGAAAGATTCTCTACAACTTCAATAAAAGAGGTATTTCGATCCGAGAATCGTTCGGCACCCAAAAACAAGGCATTCAGCTGCCGCAATGTCAAATCCCCCGGAAAAATTCTCATAACAAAACTCCCTCTGCGAAACTTCACAACGAGGCATGTATCCACCATCCAAAGCAGATAACCTGACAACCCGAGTTTGATTTCAATTCTTCGGGGTTTTTTTACACCGCCACTGGTAAGTTGTGTAGGAAAGTTGAATGTTTTATGCAGCACCTTGTTCGTCGCAAGTTTCTCCTCTGACCGGTGATTGACAGCCGCCGTGAAACGAACAGATCGTGTCTGACCAGCGCCTCCCGATATTACATTTCACACTTCGGAAGCGCACCCGTGTAATTGTCGAGTCGAAACACGGCGCTTTTCAAAATGGAAAATGTTCCGTCGCGAAATAGAAACTGTGAGAAGAAAAAAAAAGGGGGAACACGGCCCCCCATAAAACCGGACGCTGTCCGAGAGAGCCAGGTGCCGCTCCCTACAATTTCATATCGCGCTCCCTCCCCCCTCTTCACCTTGTTTCCAGCCCTCCCCCTCTGAATTTTTGTGATTAAACTGTTCTATTTTTTACTCCCCTGCCCGCTGGCTCCTGGGGATTTTAAACTTTCCGAAAATTCGTATTTTGTAGTTGCTTTTGGATGAAATTCGGGCTACTGCTGTGCTACGGTGGATAGAACTTGGTTCGACAGTCTCGTTCTTTAGTATTTTACTGCTCATGTTTTTTAACAACCATTTCAATATCTTTCTCTAAGATCTAAGGAATTCTTTTAGCTTATCTATATCAGTATGTTATCTGGTATTGAATTTCTTTCAGTAAACAGAATATGTTTTTTAATATTCGTGAACTACAGGATGTTGTGTGATATTTTAGGAATAAATTCAAGTGGTTTCAATTTTACTTTTCATAGCTGCATTTCCATTTCCCGTTTTTATATACTAAAAATATATTTTATATTTATATAAAATTTAAACCCTACTTTTTACTATTGCTTAGTAACTATAACGTTAATTTGTGATTACAAGGATCATTACACTGTTAAAAATATTCCGTAAAATTTACGGTTTTAAACTGATAGCTGGGTTGGTTGTGCAAAACCGTAAAAATTACAAAGTAAATCCGTAACTAAACTTTTTTTGTACAAAAAGTGGATGAAAACGGTAAAAAACCGTTGTGGTTTCAGATTTATGTTGTAATTTTTACGGTTTTGCACAGCCAACCCAAGCTGCCATTATAAAACCGTAAATTTTACGGCATTTTTTTACAGAGAGTGTACAATATTCGTTTTTCCGAGAGATGTACTAGTTTTGATGTTCCCCTTATGCTCTAAAGTGGCTGAACATTACCTAAAGGGGTCCTTAAGTCATAAAACTCTAAGTCTCTATCCTGAAGGCCCACATAATATTTGCCTTTTTTTTAATGACAAATATCGTGATCACATTGAATAATATGCCACGCATTTGATCACATTGTTTTGAAGGCATTTTTAAAACTACATAAACTGATTAAATTTTACTTATTAATAAATTGAACCTTATATATGTATTTTTCCCAACATTTTCGTTGCTTTTACTGCGAAAAAAATATCTTTAATATTACTCCTTATTTGTACCTTCCAGTAAAAATAAACCTAACCCAACCCCCAATTTGTCTTTGGTCATAAAGGCCCAGCAACCAACCAATTCAACCTCCCAGTAATTTCTTAAAAAGAAAAAACCCTTCTTAAATAACAATACTTAGTTCTGTCTCAAGGCCCCCTACTTCGTCTTACTCATACCATTCCAGTGACTCCCAATAAATCCCATCTAAATCAATTCCCCGTCGAAACCTCTGATTTAAGTCAATCCTCCCTATTAAACACCGCCAGATACACATCGCGTATAATTGCACGGAAAAAGCGGCGCAATAGGTGCATAGGTCCCCGAGGCCATCTGCTCAACCACCGACACGAATCCGCGCCACGGCTACCTGTCAATCACCGCGGGGAGGACGAAATCTCCACCGCATCTAATATCTCTCTTCCTCCCCATCCTCCTCCTCTTCCATCTGTGCCCGCTGCTGACCCATGGATCCGGCCAATCTAGAGCGTGAGTATTCCCCTTTCTCTCTCTCTGCATTGAATTGAATTGCGGGGTTTTTCTGGTTGGTGATGTGTTTGCTGGGGTGGACAGGACATGCGCGTTGGGTTGGGAGGCCAATGAAGTTGGGCATGCGTTTTTGTACGAGTAAACATGTTTTGTACTCGTGGAATTATGTGTTGATTGTCGTCTGAACGGGGCCTTGTCTCGTTATGAGCTCTGCGTAAAACGTTATCGAAGGCGATTTCATTGTTATTATAATCAAAGAAAACATCACACCTGTGAATCAAAATTAAAAACATAGCTTGTGTTTCTTTAGAAGGCGGCTGAGAACTGCGGAATCTTTATATTGTGGAAGGCATTTTTCTGCAGTTTTTAGTCGCCTGTTAAAAAAAGACAAGCTTTACTTTGAGTAAACTTAAAACAATTTTTTAAAAAATTTTTGGTGTTTTTTTTAAGTTGAAAATGTGTGTGTTTTCTTTTAAAATAGAAAAAAATTCTGAATGTGCAAAATAATAAAAGGACCGATTCCTCCTGGTTTTAATTTTTAGCTTTATCCAGATATTTACGTGCTATGAAACATAATTTCATGCATCGGCTGATAATTTCAGGACGTTTTGGTATAATTTATATTCCTCTGTTTATTATTATATATAGGGGAGAGTGTTGTACCTACGGACGGTTGTACCTTCAGCCACCTCCTTTTAAAATTCAGGAAAAAATGTAAATTTGAATTTGTGGTCGATTTTAAATGTAAACAGATGCTATCTAGTTGCTAACGTGAAATCAGCTGTTTAAAATATTATTTAAATTTTCTACAATAAAAATACTGTTTTTAGGTGCTCAAAGTTTTTTTAGTGCATCACTACATTAATTGTTTTCTTCCTCTATGATTATGATATGATAAAATGGGATATATGGGGGGAATCCCAGAGATTTTGACTTTTTAATTTTGATATTAGAAATCGTCAGATCTCAGTTCTTTTATCTTTTATAGAACTTTGAATGCAAAAACACCTGATGCTGTACCTTCGGACACCATACGTGTTGTACCTACGGACACGTTCTTGTGGGTATCTGTAGCAAATCAGCGTTTTAGAATCAGGTTTCATTTAACTGAATACATTTTAATAAATATTTAATTAATTCTAAATGGTAATCTATTTGTCGGCGATTATTTTCAAGTGAATTTTAGATGAAAAATCAAATATTTTGTGATCTAAACTACTTTTTTAAATTTATGATTCTACTTGGAATTTAATGTAACATATAGTGTAAAACCATAAGCACCCTATCGCATTTAAGTATGATGATTAAAAAAACTTAAACTTTCCACTGAAGAAAATTTACCACCAAATTATTACTGTTATTACCACCAAATGCTTGCACAACTAAGTGTCGATCGAATTGTTTTTTTTTGGATCAGTGAAGTTGTCAGATCAATCAGCATGATTGATGAAACTATTACCTTAAATTCTGATCTGAAAATACCATGTGATTTTTGTGTTTTTGGTAAAAAATCAATACTTTTATCATTCAACTTCGTTTTAATGATCATTTACGATCTAAAACTACATTACTTTAAAAAATCTATTTTTAATTTTAAAAAGGCTTGAAATGGGTTATTAAAAGGTTATTCATCAATAAAAATGTTCATTCTTAGCTTTTTTCAACTAAAACTTCCCTTTTTAAGGGTGTCCACAGGTACAACTGGGTCTGTCCATAGGTACAACAGGTTGTTGTACCTTTGGACACTAATTTTTCCAAGTTATTATACATGATTAAAAATCCAATTTTTAAGATTTTGTCTAGTAAAAAATATCTCTCAACTCACAAAGGTTAGGACTATAGGTTGGGCACTTTAAATGGTCAAAATGTGATTTTACCTGTCTTAGAAAAATCCAAACATGATTTTTGTCCATAGGTACAACACTCTCCCCTATATATTTATATTCCTGCTGTTAGCCATCTCCAAAAAGATGCAGAATATCTTTGCTCTTCTGAACGATTTTTACTCAACAATTTATTAAACATTCTTACGGCCATATTCACTGGTAACCTGACCGGCGGTCAGGTCAGGAAACCATGGTTACAGCCTCTGATTGGTGGAATTTGGATTTCTGATTTGAATTCCACCAATCAGAGGCTGTAACCATGGTTTCCTGACCTGACCGCCGGTCAGGTTACCGGTGAATATGGCCGTTAGAGAATTGCTGGTTCATCAGACGAAATCAATGTTTAATATAATGAAACTGTAAAAGATTTTAAAATATCTAGAAATTTTAAAAATTTCATTCTGGTTTTATAACAAAGCTTTAAAACTGATAAAAAATTGTGTACTTTATATTTAAGTTGTTGAGTTTTCAGTAGTTGACCTAAGCTTTGAGAATTAATTTTCTGCATTCAAGTAAAGAATATGGCTGGTTAATCTTTTTAAAGCTACCTATGCAAGAAACTGATTAGAAAAGGAAAAAACTTATACTTTTAGATACATTACTTGAAAACGTTCATTACTAATAAAAAGATTAATTTCGATTGTAATTTTCATTTAAAGAAGTAGTAAAAATAATTTACGTCTTACTTGAACTGTTGGCACCAAACCAAGTCTTTTTAGGGGGTTCTTCAATAAAGAATAAAAATTCATTAATATTCTTAGGTACATGGGACAAAAAATAAACTGTATAAAAGCGAACATGTTTTTACATCATGAACTCCGTTCAAATGAAGTATTAAACACAAATTTCTTTTATGTTGTGCATTTTTCCTCTGTCTTCATTTAATCTATTTCTATTTCTTTCCATGTTTTTGTTGGATCTGCTATTTTCGTGATGCATATGGATCCCTTCTCGGTCCCTGTTATGAATTCTTGTACGTTCAGGGTGTAAGTATACATTTTTTATATTTTGTTCTCTTTTTAGCACCTGAATAATTTAAACTAATGTATTGGTGGTTTTATACATGATTTTTTTGCTTTTATTTTGAGTTAGAAAGGCTTTTCCCCCCAAAGTATTGGGGGCTTATTGCAGAGTTAAAAGGGAAAGTGTTAATTCTTCTCTTGTGATAAAGGTGGATCGCAGTGTTTAATTGGACGGATTTAAGGGGGTGCATGGGGGTGCAACGCACCCCCAACTTTTTAAAATAATTCCATTTTTATAGGGGAAATCATGTTTTTAAAGCCATCAGGGACAGCACCCCCAAGTTTTCCAGTATTCACCCCCAGGGTTCACCATCTAATTTTTTTTAATAATAATAATAACTTTATTAGACATTCATTATACAAACACAGAAAAGTAAGACAATGTGATTCGCCAAGGGGTAGAAACTTCCCGTACAGGCGAAAAAGAAATTATATGGACAAATGACATATTACAAATTACAACACAAACATAAAACTGTAAAAAAAATTAGCTAAATAAAGATGGCAGCAAGCTTGTAAACCATTAACAAAAATATGCTTCATTGAAGTGAAAAATATAAATCCAGGTCGTCGATATTAATTATTAACTCAAATAAATTTCTTTTGAAATCTGAATATTTATTAATGGAGGTTAGATTTAAAGGTAAACTATTGTATAATTTTGGTGCGAGGTAAAAGAAATGCTTACAAAAAATTGATTTAGAAAATTTGGGAATTTGATATGTTGCTACAGCTCTAGTATTATATGGTCTTGCTATGGTGTTAAATAGAGATTTATTACGATAAAGATAAAGTATAATACGGAAAAAAGCGTTGTGACGAAGAGGCAATAATTTGAGTAATCTAAAATTATCAGGATATGACTGCTGATTTAAAATTTTGAATATTTTATTTTGAATAGAAATTAAAGGTTGGAGATTGGATTTATATTCTCCACCCCAAACAGTAACACCATAATTTATTAAAGAATAGAACCAAGAAAAATATAAAGTTTTTAGAAACGACAAATCAATTTTATTTTTTAGGTGGTAAAAATTAAATAAAATAAAGCGTAATTTTTTCCCCAATTCAGATATATGAGTTTTCCATTTCAAGTTAGAGTCTACGTTAAGTCCAAGATATTTGTAGCTTTGAACACATTCAAGAATATGACATTGGCAGTTGTTTTTAGATTTACATGAGGAAATGTGATATTTTAAGTCAAATGGTAACTCTGATGGTCTTAAACTGAAATTAATGTATTTAGTTTTGTTTAAATTTAAAGCCAAATCATTAGCATTGAACCACTTGTCTATTTCGATTAAATCAGATTCAATTTGAGTTACCAGTTCATTTAAAGTGGAACAAGAATATAATAAGACAGAATCTTCAGCATAGGTTAATATCTTGCCTGAAAGATTTAACTTACAAAAATCATTAATAAAGATTAAAAAAAACAAAGGACCTAAAATTGAACCCTGAGGAACACCTCGATTTGTTACTAAGTACTCGCTTAGATTGTTACCAACTTTAACTCTTTGTGTCCTTCCTGTTAGATACGAAATAAACCAATTTAAGATATATCCTCTAAATCAGTGGTTCCCAACTCAAATATGTCTGCGGACCTCTTCACTTGAATTTGAACCTCTGCGGACCATCTCTATCCCTAACTGTATCTGCAAAATTTTTACTTTTTTCAGTGCATTCATTCCTCATAGGGTCTAAAATTTTGACTTTTTTTCTGAAGTAAGGGAAACCGAGTCTTTCAATGTTTCTAAATGGAACTTCTCTGGAATAAACTACTGTTGAATAAAACTGTGGAAAATAAGAGAAATGAACAAATGATTTTCATAGGATAGAAAGAGAACTTAACATTTTTTATTTATGAGACGTGTTATTTTTTACTTATGTTTTTGCATCTGTGGTGTTTTTACTATTTCCTGTAATGTGTGATTAGGAAAACTATTTTTTTTTAAATTTCCACACATTTTTGGACAAGTTTAAAAATCTTCTCACGGACCACCTCTGAAGGCCTCACGGACCACCAATGGTCCGCGGACCACCTGTTGGGAACCACTGCTCTAAATCCTGCTCTTTCTAGTTTGTATATCAATAACGAATGGTTGACATTGTCAAAAGCTTTTTTTATGTCTAGAAAAATTGCCACGGTAACTTTGCTGTCATCCACACTATTCACAATAAACTTAGAAAATTCTAAAAGAACCATTTCAGTAAATCGGCCTTGTATAAACCCATATTGGTTAGAGGCAAAGAAATTTGTGTGAGACAAGAAATTATACATCTTTTTTACAATAATTTTTTCAATAACTTTAGAGAAAGAGGGTAAGATCGATATAGGTCGATAATTAGAAAGAATATTTTTATCTCCAGATTTATAAATCGGAGAAACAGTTGCCCGTTTTAAAGAGGCGGGGAAATCACAAGTATTGAAAGAGGAATTAATAAAATTTACAAAAAATTCAATGTTATTAGGGGCAATTAATTTTAAATACTTCACACTGATATCATAATCAAAAGAGTTAATTTTTGAAAAAGATTTTAGAGCATCAAATATATCAAGATCGGTAACTTCATAAAAAACAAAAGATGATAAACAAGGTGATATATATTGTTGACAGTTTGTAAAATCATAATTTGTAACAGTTTGGGTAGCATTATTATATAACATACTAAACTGAGAAGCTAAGATTGAATTCTCAAAGTTGTCAGGCAAGGTTCTAGAGTTATCTTTTACATTATTAAGAACAATACTATTAACAAAATTCCATTTTTGTTTGCCAGTACTGCAGGTTTCGAATTTGTTTCGATAAAACTGAACTTTTGTTGACTTAATTAAGTTTTTTAATTCAGAGACAGTAGTTTTATAAGCTGTTTTATATACAGTATCCCATGGGTATTTTCTGGCTTTATTGAATAATTTTTCCTTTCTACGTATAAGAGTTAAAATATCAAGGGTAACCCATTGCTTTTTAGGTTTCTTTCTTGAAAATTTAAAAAACTTACATCCGCCCATGAATAACGTAAATTATATTTTCTTAGCTCCCAGAAGTTTTTCTATTGTAGGATACTTTTTTATGAAAAGTGTTAAGAATAAATATGTCATCATTTTGAAAATGGGAATAAGTTCACAAAATAGTTTTTGACTTTTTGTGCTCAATAAAATCTCCAAACTTTGCTCTACACAAGTTAGTGAGAAGAGGGCAAAATACGCCTCCTGTAAGCAAATGTAGTCCCTTTAATTCTAAGTTCATTCATAGTATTTTTTTATTTAATTTGAAAAGTTATTTATCTTTCTTTTCTTGTTTGTGCTGTAAACTAATCCAAAACAAAATTTGTTTTCAATTTAAATGTTTTTGTCTAAGTCATTCTATTTCTCATTTCATTTTGGTGCTGTGATCTAAGCAGACATTTTTTAGTTGTCCATTTAAATGGTTCTAAAAATTTTTTTTCATATTCAGCTTCACTTCATAAGTTTGAAATATGTGGAATTAAGTCCACTTTTTATAACTGTACAAAACTTTTGAATACAGTACTTATATTTTTTCGATGATTGTTTAGTATTCTGCACATATACAGGGTCCTAAATACCGTACTTTGTAGTGTGTTTTTTTCTTCTCTCTCCACACTGTAATTGGGTCGCTGACCTGTTGTGTGTTGTTAATAAATAAAATTAAAAAAATAAATTTCCAGTAAAATTTGTTGTTGGTTATAGTACATTGAAAATCCCATTACTTCTTCAGGGGTTGTTTTCTCGATTTTCTCCAAACTTTGTTTTAGATCTCATTCTCTCTTTCTAACTGACGATTCAATTGATTATGTTAAAGATAAATAGTTTGAAAGAGATAGTACAGAATGGACACAAAAATATGAATCTCTAGTTTGGTTGCATAATTCATCACTGAATCAATTCATTTGCTGAACGAATGTTTCTTATCCTGCAGTTAACTAGTTTTTTTAAGTCTTCCGCTCATCTGCTGTCGAGAGTTGTGTTTCACAGATTTCTGATGCCAACAACCCTCCTCGTTAGTTAGACAACATTCTACCGAGTAGCTCCGATAAATCAATACGTCTTTCCGAAATTCGCAACATTTTGTCGTGTATGCAACCTGAAGTAAAGCGAATTGATGTATAAAAAAAAGATGGGGAATCGAAACCCTTTTACTACCTTCTGTGAGGGTATTTTTCGGTTCATCTCTAATTGCTCTCGGCGAAACGCCTCTCTGGAGTGACGCTCGGTAATGGATACCTCGTTGTTTACACTGCTGTTCCTTCCCCGTAACGAGACGGTGTCCATCCATTTTTATTTCCTCCGGAGCGAATCACTTGATGCTTTTAAGTGACATCCCCACCTTGCTTCCGATGTGACACCCATTAGTCGAGAGCGATCTCCCGGTTCCTTTTAAGTGCCATTATATTCCTCCGTCATTAGATGATCGAGAAGAGGATCTGTGTTTTTTTTCTCGTCGTTTGTTGCCTTTTCGAATCGAAAGGATCCCTTCCGATTTCTTCCGTGGGGGGAGGATGAGGAGGAGATAAAAAGAATGGAATGTCTCCTCCGGGGATATTTTATCATCGTTTCTTTTCTCTCTCGGTCGCCATTTTGGGCTTTTCCCCCACGTGATTAATAATCGCGCCGGCAACAGCGTATAAATGGGATGAAAGGGAGAAAAGTGTATAGGTACTATGTGTAGAGAGCGCTTTGAGCATCTTCCCCTGAGCGAGTGTGAACATCATGCATGGCCAACCTTGAATTGGACTTATAAGGCCATGAAACGAGAAATTTTAAAAGCTTGATTACTTCGATTGAAACTTGATTCCATGCTCAATTCGGACAGGCGTGGATTCAGGAGCTTGGCCCCTGGAAAGTGCCCCCCCTTTTCCCCCTAAATGTTCTCAAAATGAGTTAAACCTCTACTATTACAAATCAAATTTTTTCTGGGGTAGGACGCCCATACCCCCCAGCGGTACCACAAAGGGATCTTGCGTGAAACCTTTTAAAAAATCCCCAACATTTTGACAGTTGTGTCAAAAGGTAAAGGTGATGGTTTGGAAAAGTGCCCTCCCACACACACATTGAAGCCATGCTGGATCCGCTACTGAATTCGGAAGGATGCTTGAGGATCTCAGCCTATAGAGTTGTTGGGAGTTATCAATCGTGATGTATGGACTCCTATTTCTCGTCGAGGACTTTCGAGCTTCTCTGGCCTTATTTATTAGTCTTGTTGGTCCCTCAGGAATTAAGATAGGGGCACAAGAAAGATCTTCGAGGGCCAATGCCAGGGACAACGAAAAAGGCCAGTCAAAGAGAAAGGCCAGTCAAAAGATGGTTGGATGAGGTTGAAAAGGACCTTAAGATTCTCCGTAAGTCCGTAATTGGAAGCAAAAAGCAAGGGACAGAAGGCTTTGGAGGAAAAATGTTGGAGAGGCCGTAGTCTAACATGGCCAAGGAGTTAGTTGGTCCCTCAGGTGACTGTATCAAGGGTACGGGTCGGGCGCTGATGAAAAAATTGATTCTTGGGTGTTTGAAATTGTTACACCTTCCGTACAAGTCTGAACCGGAAAGGAAAGAGAATTCATTATTTTTTTAACAACGAATATTTTCTACATTTTTTTAGGAATAGAAGCAATAAAAGCGTAAAAATTGAAAAAAAAACCCAACTGTTAAGCCTCCCACACTATATTTTAGATCCCTAAACCAAAGATTTTCTTTCGTAAATACGGGTTTAAACTAATTGAAACTACGGCAAATTTCCTCCATTCCACATAAAATCATTGCTACAGAGCACGAAATGTCCACTCCCTTTTGACGAGCATGGGAATTTAAGGCTGGTGAGGTGGGAAAATTTTGTCCTTTAAAGTGCCCAATCTCTCAGAATGGTCGCTCAGAAAAAAAGGTGAGTAAAAAAGTTAACCTTTAAAACTGAAATTTCATGCTCAAACGTTCCATCCAATAGCCTTAAGTTTTAAAATAATAACCTATAAAAGGACAACTTATATAGGAGACTAGCTGATATGCCCGGCCTTGCACGGGTGAAGAGTATAAATTTATTATTTATGGCGTTTGCTATCAAAACCAGCTCTTTCCATATTTTTTTGAAATCCCCTTTTTCCCATGTTTTGAAAATTTAGAGGAAGAGGGTCCCTTAATGACCTGGCGAAGGGATATAGCTCAAATCCAGCGTATTCCAACCCAAAACGTATTCCAGCGTATTCCAACCCAAAGGGTGAAAACTATGATCTCAACTGTGAAATTTCAGATCATTTGAAAAAGTTAAGTGAATGTCATTTATTTAAACTCGTAAAGACACAAATATTAACTGGTAAACTGGAAAAAACCAATTTCACAACACTTAATTGAACAAAAAAACTGAAAAAAAAAGCATGAAAAATCGTGTTTTTGCATAAAAATCAGCTCATTCCAACCTAATTAGTGTAATTACACCCAAGGTAATGCAACTGTAATGAAAGTGAAAAACTAATCAAATTCTAGGTGTTTTTGGTTTTACCTACAATTAAAAGTTTAAAAAACAAATTTAGCTTTAGAACTGTGGACGTGAGAAGTTTTTTGTCTCTTGTAAAATTTCCAAAAATGGAATAAGCCGGTTTTGATAGCAAACGCCTGATTTTTAAGTTTTCCCAAATACATTTCTAATTTTTTATAATCAGCATTAACCAATCATCCCGGTATCCCAGGCGTCTTTTTCATATTCCGGTGTTCCCGGATGGACTAAAATTCCTTCAGTACTCAAGCAATATAACTTTTGAATGATTTCCACATTTACAACATGGAAAAAATATTCTAAAAATTATTTTAAATTTCTCAGATTCCTTAATTAATCATTTCTTTAAGAATAAACGTTTTCGGTGAAATTATTCAATAATTAAAGCTTATTCCATTTTGCAATTTAAGAAAATAAATCAATCTTTTCTAGTTGAAAGGGAGTTTAGTTTTTGGTTTGTTAACCAACTTTCTTAAAAGCTAAAATATTATCACTTTTTGATTTTACTTACTCGTTTCCATGGAGACATTTTAACAACAATGATATTCCATAAAGCTTTTAAAATTTAAAAATTAGATACACTCTCAAATAAAAATAGTATGTTAAACTATACTTAAACTTTTAAATTTCATGGAAATAGATTTTTAAATTAGTAATATAATTTTTAAATAGACTTGTACCTAGTGTTTCTATTAAAAACTTGTTGTTTAGCATTAAGTTTTCTTTGTAACAATGGGTAAGCAGATCTCTTCTTGAGGAGAAATAAAGCTATTTCAGCAAAATGACCATAAAAAGGGTCGAAAGAGGGTCAAGGGGTCATTAAAAGTTTTCGAAACATAGCCTATGTTTTTCCTTGGGTTTTTTTACGTAGGTATACCAAGTTTCGTGCAGATCGGAAGTAAACTGTGGATTTGTATAAAAGACAACCATACATACATACATAGCCACACTTGATTTTATTATATTAGATTTGTTTTTCATTAAATGATTCATCATTTTGCGTGTCATTTTCTTTCGAGTAAAAAAGCAAGAGTAAGATGCAAAGTAAGAGTGATTTTTCTTTCTTTATGCCACTTGCCATGTTGGGTCTCCATGCCGAGGCTCTCTCTTTGTGTAATAACTCTATGGAGAGGTAAATGGATGGGATGGAATCGCGCGAAATTCATAAGTGATTCCGGATTCGTGGTTTGTCGAGGTGCGGGATTCGGAAGGGACTCGATTTATCTCGTTTTGGGAGTCGCGGGGAGTGCTATTATTGTTATTACGCTTATTCGAGAGAGAGGTAAAGGTGGGAGTCAAATGAACCCTTTTTTTAGAAAGAGTGGAATGGAATTGCCCCTAATGTGTTTATGGGAGTTATGGAAGTTTATTGTAACTTTCCCCTTCATCTTCTTTGTTGTGTGAGAGCCTCGCGAGGTTTTTTCGGGTTCGTTACTTATATATTTGACTGATGTTTGGGTTGTTTAAAAAAAAACTTGAAGATTCCCTCGTGGTTCCAAATTTTTTTTTTTACTGCCGCGATTTTATATTGAATTCGCCTTTGTTTTAAATGTTCAGTGGTATGACTGAAAAAAGTTCAGGAGTCACTTTTTGCAGCTATGATGGTTTCGGTTTTATAACGTTTGCTAGACTGCGAAAATAAAGATAATAATTTGTCTTCAAAGACTTCATTTTACTGTTAGCAAAACATGGTTAAGTTTTATACATTCATTCGGGATTTTTTTTTCTGGCTACATTATTTTATCATATTCTTGCAAAAGTTATCTTAAAAAAGCTGTTAAACATTTGAGATTTCTCATAATTCGTATTTAATAAAAGAATTCAGGTTTTTGCCCCAACAATGAGCTAACTCCAATACAGTGGCGGATCCAGGGGGTGGCACTCTGGAAAGTGCCCCCCCTTGGAGACCCAAAAGGCTTCCCAATATGAGTAAAAACCCAACTTTTACAGGTCGAATTTCAAATTTTTTTTTGGGGGATGACCCCCATACCCCCCAATAGTATCAAAATGGGGTATTCAGTGATTATTTTTAGGAAATCCCCAAAGTTTTGCAATTTTGGGTCAAAAAGTAAAGGCAATAGTGTTGAAAAGTGCCCCCCTTTGACTCAAAACGTGTTAAAACTAGTGATGGGCAGGTATCGATACCAAATACTTAAG
Source organism: Tetragnatha versicolor (assembly GCA_024610705.1). Lineage (NCBI taxonomy): Eukaryota > Metazoa > Arthropoda > Arachnida > Araneae > Tetragnathidae > Tetragnatha > Tetragnatha versicolor. The sequence goes on along the minus strand of JANDEH010000005.1, from coordinate 1,254,873 downwards.
TACTCGATACCTATAAGTATCGAGTGTATTCGATACCCACAAAAGTATCGATACTTTATTGACATATTTCGTTTTAAATTTTTCAAAGAAGTAATCTTTATAATACCTACTGTAGATCAAACGAAGCCTGTTTCCGTTTTCATTTTGCAACGCTCAAACCCAAGTCGTTATCATCCGCGAGAGAAATTTGACGCGGCTAGGTTTTTCCCCCTCCAAATCCTTCGCCTCTATCCACCTCCAGGCCCGTAGCTACGGGGCTTTTTGATGGATCGCTTTCAGTTTTTTGAATATTAGTCTGATTATGGATAGGCCCTAAAAAAATTGTCCCTTCAGGTTCATTTCCCGACATTGAAAAAAAGTACTCGATACCTAAAAGTACGCGATACCTATAAGTATTCGATACCAAAGTATTCGATACCTATAAGTATTCGATACCAAAGTATTCGATACCTAAAATTATCGATTTTGCCCATCACTAGTTAAAACCCTACTTTTACACGTCAAATTTAAGTTTTTCTGGGGGAGGACCCCCATACCCCCAATTGTTCCACAAAGGGGTCTTTTCAGGAAAAGTGCCCCCCCTTGGAGTCGTGCTGGATCCGCGCCTGCTCCAATATGGCCTTATTCACCACTAACCTAACCTAGAGTTAACCTGGAATCAAGCTTTTCCCAGATCTCCGGATTGGCTCAAAACTCGTTTTCTTTCCAATCAGAAGGTTAATTCCAAGTTAATCTTAGGTTAGTGGTGAATATGGCCGTAACATCGTTTACAGTGCTCTCGACTTAATGAAACGTCTGGATATAATGTGCGAAGGTAAAAGTCCAGAAAATAGTCCAATAAAATCCCAGAAATCAGTTCAATAAATAGAATATACGTTAATTTTTAGCATTGATGAGCAGATTAATCGGCTGGAGTTCTTAATTATGATCTCATACTAAAAAAGCAATGAGCTCTTTCCCCTCCTTTCTTTTTTAAATAAAAGGACATCGGACAGCAGAAAAGGTGCTGGTCTTTTTTTCCTTTAGACTTTCAAAATTTGCTCTGTTATGTTATATCTTATACCTTGCAATGTCTTACACGTTTTGTCAAATTCCCTGTTCTGAGAATTCTACTTCTCTCTCTCTCTTGTGAATCCAAATCCTACATGTTGGTCAATTTCGAGAGTAGCACCGTCTCCTTCTCAGCCTACCTGCCTGACTTGTCACCTTCAAAAATATTAGGATTTATGTCTATTTATCGAACACGAGTTGTCATCACCATCAGCGTGTCAAAATGGATGGATCCGTCTTTGCCTCAGCGGGAGCGCTGAGTGGAATATAATTTCCCTCCTCCCTTACCTTTTCTATAAAGAGTGAGGGGGGGAGCTCTCTTTTTGCGGTGTTAGATATGCGGGAGTCAGTTAATCAAATGATTCATAGTAGTAAGCCATTCGGAATGCCTGTGATGGATGACTGGCTCGCCTCCATTCTGGAATATATAAAAACCTCTCTCTCTCCTCTACCCTCGGAATCCGAAAAGGGACCGTCCCCACTTCATTGTGATGGATGGAAGAGGACGCTTTAATCCTTGGTAAAAGGAAGAATCTGGGTGCGAAAAAAAAAACGGTGGGTCTCTCTTCCCTCTTCAAATAATAATGGGGGGAAGCAGAGAGTGCGGCCACTCGCTTCGGCCGCTGTTTGCGGGCTGCCGGGGCGTGAAATTTTTCATAAGACCTCTCCCGACCCCGCCCACACGCTCGATTACACCCCCACCTTTTCCCGCCCCTCCCCCTTTTGTCCCCACCGACAGATTGGCCTTTTTGGGCCGCCGGACAATGGGAGGGCAGGAGGCCTTTGTTTTTGGTCTTGACGGACAGCGGTTTATTGCGTGTGGGGACGACTGGGAGGGTTTTTTATCGTCTCGCTTTGTTTACGGAACCGCTTGGAAATTGTTTTCGTAAACGCGTTGGTCAACTGGTTTTAAATTGTTGTGTGTAACGGGGGTTTGTTCTTTTATTTGGGCAGTTTTCTAATTTGAACTGAAATGTTCTTAACCCGAAACAGGGGACGTGGGGTCTCCCAGACTCCACAACGATCATTCGATAACATCGATAATTTTAAGTCTATTGGAAAATTGTCTGGAAAAAAATGTTTATTTCATCATAAAGTCAAAGAAAATATTTTTCTATCAAGAGATAAATGTTCAAATAACAATGTACTGAAATATCAGAATCGTGTCTTAATTAGACGATTTTTAAAAAATATAGAAAGTTGCGGAGTCTCTGAGACCCCACGTCCCCTTGTATGATCCAATTTTTCACCTCCCCTGTTACGGGTTAAAAATCATCTTTTTTTTTAATTATCACAAAGTGTCAAAGACAATGGATATCAAGAAGAATAAACATTACAAAACTACTCGGACTATAAAGGACATTGGTTAATTCGTCAACTTCCGTCTAGCAATCCAGTCCGCTCTCCTAAAGGGAAACAGGAGGCAGCAATTTATATCGTCAATTTGTATTTCTAATTTGTTAGTTTTATTTTAATTTTTGTTTCAATATTTCGAGCTTTTTGTTGTAGCATCCTACTGCAAAATATGAAACGTAGGGGAGAGGAGGGAGGAATGGGACAGTGGGAGGAGTGGGACAGCTGAAATTATGGAAAAATAAATCAATTTATTTTATTTCCAATTTGGTCATTAGATGGCCTTCTTATAGCTTCTTGTTATTTCCTCCATTTAGTTTATCCAGAAGCAAGTTTCTGTTTATAGTTGTAAAAATTTGATTTTCCCACCTCCAAAGTAAATTTCCAGTCTATCTTAAGTTTTATTTCATTTCTCATGTAATTTGTAGAACAAACATTATATAATGCCATTGTAATCTAAAAGATATAATATATGGAGGGCTCAGAATTAAAATGGACCAAGTCCACTTTTTGTCATTTTTGAGTTAGCAACGCTATAACATGCACCAACTATGTAAAATTTCAGTGCAATAATGAACCAAGTCCTAGTTCTGATAATATCCGCTTGGCAGCAGCAAGTTCTGTTGCGTTAACATGTAATTTCCTATGAAGCTTTAACTTTAAACGTCTGTAGCTCAAAAGTAGCTAAAGTGGACTTGGTCCATTTCTATTCTGAACCCTCCATATGCTAATCTGCAATTTCATAAAGCCTAACACCAGCATAGTTTATGTGACAAGTTATATTTTAAAAGCAATGTGTGGAGGGAGGAATGGGACACTCTGAAAAATGTAAACAAAATCTGCAAAAATGTAAACAAAATTTGAAAATATTTATTTCTGATAGCTTTCTATCGCTTCAATTGAAATGCTTTTCTTTTCTTGAATTAACAATTCCAAGTATTACATTGTATTTCAATTATTGATTCTAAACACCATGAGAAAGAGTTCAAGTGTACTAAATATTTTTTTAAAATTATTCTATAATAGATATAAGATTGAAAGCTGTTTAAAAATGTGGGCAAAGGTTAAAAGAATAGTAGGTAAAATACTAGGCCCTTTCTCATTATTACATTTTACTAATTTTCTTTACTTTTCAAAAGTGTCCCACTCCTCCCATACTCATGTCCCACTCCTCCCACCCATGAGGGAGGAATGGGACAAAATTCTTGTTAATTTGAATGATCAAAAGTGATAAAATTAAACAACATTTAAGAACTGTACATTTTTAAAAAATTAAGCTAAAACATGCAAGTTTATTATCCAACCATTTGCATCTATGAATAAGCCGGGGATAATGAATAAAAAAATATTTAGTGAAAATTGTCCCATTCCTCCCTCCTCTCCCCTACTAATATCGAATGCAGAAGTCTTCCCAAGACTGTATACTTCTTAGTTATTATGAAACAAGTATTTATCATAAAAATTCCTTTAATTAGAAAAATATATACGTATTTCAATATTTTTTATCGATTTCGTCTTCATAAAATTGTATGTAAATTTCTTTCGAAATGTCGAACAAATTATCTCTTTAACAGTATTACTCCTTAAGTTTGATGTAAAAACCCTGTTATAGATACCAAATTTCTTGCTTTGTATAGTAATTCTTAACCGATGTTTGAAAAATTTCACAAGTATTTCTAATTACTGTTGGATAAGTTTCGATAAGGAAATTTAATTTCAACAATAATTGATAAAATGAAACTTGCCCTATGTCTTCTCTTGAATATACAGGGTGTATCTGAAATGGTGCAACAAACTTTCTGGGATGATAGTACTCATCAAGACGAACAAGAATCGGTATAGAAAGGGGGGTCCCAGATCAAATCCCAGGGAGTTAAAAATGGAGCGACACCCCAAAAAAATCATTGAAAAATTCAATTTGTAGAAGAACTACTATTAGTAAAAACTTAATTATGGTCTCAAAAATTGTGGTTTAATATGATCTTTAAAATTATCTCAAAAGTCTTCACTTTAAAATTTGTTTTATTATGAAAAAAGTTGAAAAACACAAAAAATGTGAAAACTGCCAAAACCTTATTTTGTATTTCGAAATCCTTTCTTTTGATTTGATAATCTGAAAGATCATAGTTGAAAACCCTTAACTCCAAAGTTTCACGTAAATACAATCAATATTGAACGCTTGAGATCCTGTTAAAGTTTGTTTTTTTGCGTGCGAAAACAGCTGTTCTGGAAACAACTCTGGAAAACTGCTAGCGCACGCAAAAAACAAACTTTAACAGGATCTCAAGCGTTCAATATTGATTGTATTTACGTGAAACTTTGGACTTAAGGGTTTTCAACTATGATCTTTCAGATTATGAAATCAAAAGAAATGATTTCGAAATACAAAGTAAGGTTTTGGCAGAGTTTTCACATTTTTTGTGGTTTTTAACTTTTTTCATATTAAAACAAATTTTAAAGTGAATACTTTTGAGATAATTTTAAAGATCATATTAAACCACAATTTTTGAGACCATAATTAAGTTTTTACTAATAGTAGTTCTTCTACAAATTGAATTTTTCAATAATTTGTTGGGGTGTCGCTCCATTTTTAACTCCCTGGGATTTGGTCTGGGACCCCCTTTCTAAACCGATTCTTGTTCGTCTTGATGAGTACTATCATCCCTAAAAGTTTGTTGCACCATTTCAGATACACCCTGTATATTTGAATACTTTTGTTTTTATCTCTTAAAATCTCGAAAATTCTATGAATAATTTCCCTTCATAGTTGTATTTAAACTCTAAAAAAATTAAATTATAACAAGCAACACATTTTGAGATATTCTCACGTTTTGAGATTAAATTTTATTAAAATAATAGATAAAAAACCATGAAGAATGACGTTTACATCAAGTATGTTTGGGCGCGAAAACACTTTTGAATCACAAATCATGCGCTGTGAGATCACATCCAATAGAAAGAAGCCCGTTTTCTGATCACGTGAAAACAAAATACACAATGGTTTTCATGCGATGTGATGTCACATCCAATAGAAGCCCGTTTTATGATAACGTGACTTTTCTGTCGTTTTGGCAAAAACAAAATTGAATTTTTAAGTTATTTAAAACACATTTTTGAACTTGAAAATCAGAAATTTGGGAGTTTTACACCATAATGTATCAAAAAAGTGTTAAATCAAGCAAATCCCCCACTCATGCAAATACCTCATTTTCCAAAAACTTGAAATCGCTTTTATGTCAGTATGCGACTACCTATTAAAATCGTGCTTATATTCCGATGTATCCTATTAATATTCATGCTATGTTCCCTTTCAGTGAATTTTTTAAATGTTTCAGTGGAATCTAGATTTCTCATGTATATATTTTTTTTTCGCATTGCAGCTTGAAGGCAATATAATGCCCTTATAATTTTGATCCATCAGGTACTCAGCTAACAACGTGACTTTGATCTTGTCATTAATTTGCATTCTTGTAAAACCATAAACGCAAGTTAAAATGCAGAAAAGTAAAGAATGGTCTTTAAGATTTCTATTTATAGGTTGGTTCAAAGGATCCGCGTTAGAATCTGTTTTAATTTAAAAACCGGTTTCTATTCCCTCGGCCATAAACCAGCGTATGAACCAAGAACTTTTAGTATTCTCAAACGCTCTCCTGTGTTTCTTTTCAAATTCACAACTATTCATAGTTTTTATGTTAATTAAAAAACTAGCATGTTTTGTAACATTGTTTACTCTTCAATGTTACCCTTTTAAAATTATAGAAAGAATTTTTGCGTTTTACCTTGTTAGTTTATAGACTTGGTAAAATTTCTCTTTTTTACATACCGTTTACATTCTTAAGTAATTAAATTCTACGTAAATACTGTCGGGATAAAGTTAAATCATTTTTGGCATTCTTGATAAAAATTAAACTCGTCTTTGTTTTGATTTTTAGAAACATTAATATTTTTGGATTAGATTGTCATGATTTTATATGTGTCTGCGTTTACAATTTTTACTGCATTTTATTCATTTTCCTCATTTTGGTGCATGTTTGACTAATGATGGATAAAAGGATCTCTTATTAAGTAGACTGGAATATCTTCCTTAAGATACAAATTATAGGATTTTTCTCACCGCAGTTCTGAAAAAAGCCTTCGATATTTTTTTTGAAAGGTTGGACCTGCTCCCGCCATCTATCGGGGGATCGTTGCAATACTTCAGGGTGTTTTCTGTAAATGAGGTTTTTCCTTTAGACCACGAACACTATTATTTCTTTTATCTTTTAGCGTAATTAAGCATTTAGTAGATTAAATATGTACATATACTTGAATAATTATTCATTTTTTACTAGATGTTGTAAGTTTTTAAAATTAAGTATCACTAACAGAGATGTTTGAATCACTTCACTCGAAATGTACATAAGTATTCTATTTTAGTTTACTAGTTAGGAATTATTTTATATCGGTCATTCCACGTTAAAACAACCAAATTCTCAATCTAAACTTCTCGGATTTCGATGAAACTTTCAGGAATTGTTTTTTTCCTATGAAATATAAATGAGAAAATATTTTAATCCATGATTTTTTTATAAAAATTCTAGAAAATTTTTAACCTCTTCAATCTTGAACGACTCCATTTCTCTTAGGCCTATATATAACCTTTCGTTTAAACGAGTATTTAATTCTATAAACAATTTTACTCTGTCCACAAAAAAGAAATTCAATTATTTTTTTAATTATAAAATTAAAAAGAAGTGGTATCCTCTAAAACATTTTGGCAGTAACTAATATTTTTTTCTTGCATTATTATAAATTCTACAAATTATAGAATGGGACAGCCATAAAATAAGGAATAATGGCAAAAAGGAGTTGTTTTGAATATTTGCAGGTTGAAAACTCCATAAATGGTGTAGTGCTTTAAACTAATTTAGGTTTAACCTAAAAATTGTTTTATTTACATGCAAATTAAAAATAGCACTTCATAATTATTTTTGACTAACTCGAAAAACTTGAAGTATCTTTAGGCATTTTTTTCATTAAGACAGCAATTGTAAATTCTTAGCAAATGATTTACTTTTTGATACATATTATTCAACATATATTTTGCTTAGTATTTGGGTTATTAACCTACAAAGTGTTGTACTCGACTACTCTTGTTTCTATATTCCATAATCTTACGGCAGTCCCATTCTATAATTTTCAGAACTCACACCTTATAATATTGTTAGAAACAAATATTTTTAATTTTTTTTAAGAATAAAAAAAAATTTCCGTGGACATAGTTAATTAGTATATCAAATCAAATCGTCTTAAACGTCTTGCCGTTCGTATCATGAATGATGTCCAAATTGCTCTCTGAATCAATGTTCACCTCTATACACGAAAGACTTGAATGTATACATTCCTCAGCTCAATCCTCCAGTTTATAAATATAAATAAATCATCCGACGCTCTGTCCCTACTCGATTTCTCCGCGCGTCTGAAAACGTGAACACTGGTCTACTGCGAACCCTGCGACTGATCTAACGATAGATCGCCATCGATGTTCTCTACCGGAATTTAATGAAAGGACTCTATCGACAGACGAAGGTATAATATGCGCGAGTCCCTATCCCCTCATCGGTCTGGAGAAGGGTCGGAAACTGAAGCGTATCGCCTATATACCGAAATCGATCTTCTCGACACGACAAAAGGTTGGTCCCGAATCCGATTTCGGAATCTTGTCGATCCGCGAAGTTTTCGTTCCGTGGGGGTCCCTCTCGTATACATTAAGGACCATCTGCTCTCTCTCTATCTCCAGGAAATATGCAAAGCGCTCGCTCTCTCTCACAGCACAGCTTGCGTGCAGGATATATATTAAAACAAAAGGCGGCGGCGTCCGTCTTGGGGCTCCGTCTCTATCGGTATTACTTAAAATTTATTAAACGGTCCGCATTCCCCGAGTTTACACGCCAATTGTTGAGCGAAGCCATCTCTGTCGACAGCTGCAACTCTCTCTCTCTCTGTCTCTTCGGAACATGGAGATTCGTTTCCCCGCATCTATTTATTTCTGGTGCCGGCATCGATTTCGCATCGTTTGACTTTCAAAAGAGTCGCGACCCCCTCTCGAGCCCGTGTCTTGACAGACGGAGAGAATTTTATTATTTTACATATTGGAGGGGCATAGAGCGATGTGCTCGATCATCTCTTCTTCCGCGTCTGATTCTCCCTCTGCGAGAGCGACACTTTTATGGATATATTGAAGTATCCTATTATACTGTATTATGTATGGAGTTTTTTTTTCTTTTTTTTTTTTAGAGCTTTGTTTCATTCACCCTTTAGGGCTCGGTTGTAGGATTGCTCCGTGATATAGGAGGGGTTCTTTTGCGTGCGGAAGAACCCCGTCTCGTAAATATTCCCTCTCTTTTTGTTTGTTTTTTGAAATTTCCGAGTCGTGCTTCTTAATGCAGAGACGAGATTCGCTTATTGTCTGCCATTCGATCCGTTTGTAAGCGAGACAGAACTATGGAGTAAAACGGGATATGATTAGACAATTCGGCTCGTGTTCGTATTTTCTAGGATTTTTACTTTTATTGTAGAGTACTTTTTGAGTCTTTTCTAAGCTTCTTTTTAGATAAAACATTTATTATTTTATAGATATGGGGGGCAAAAAATCGTGTTTATGTAACCATCTTGATAACACATTCTGAAAATAGCATAGGTTTATTTACAAATTTTTTAGCATTATTCATTCTTAATGTAAAAAATACAGAAATAATTTTCTACGTGCGAATAAACCACGTTGTTCCTCCGAAATAGTTTTGCATTGTCTATTTATTCATCTGTTATTGTAAAATGTTTTATTCATAAAGTTAATGGGCTAGTCTGTTTTATATAGGAGTATTTTTTAGTTTTTAATTTTAAAGGTGTAAACATACCCTCAGTAATTGGGGTTCATCATACTATCTTGTAACTTAGTTGCATGAATTCTGGAGTTTTTAATGTAGTCGTATTTCGTGCTTGGTCGTTTTAGCTCTAAAGATACTTAAAACCCCAAGTTAATATGGTTTTCACATTGGTTAGTCGTAACCTTATAATGTTGCTTAAATTGTCGCCTTATAGTTTTTTTCAGTTTATAACAAGTATTTTGTGTTGCAGGGTTACACTCCTCTCCATCTTGCTGCCATATTTGGTCGAGAAGAAATTATGGAAGTTCTCATAAATACATACGGTATGTTTGACTTTGTAGCTCTCTTTCATAAAGGTGACTTAATAACTTTCATTCTATGAGAAACTTCTAAATACTGTGAAATAAAGGTTTAGTCCAATCCAAGCTTGATTATTTTTCTGATACGAATCTCGTGCCATAATCTGGTTTTAAACACCTCCCATGATATTAGTCATGGTATCTTGCGCTACTACTATCTAAGTTTGAAAAGACATTGTTATTTTCATTTAACTTTCCAAGGATCTATTTTTGAAACATGAATATTATGTGTGAGTTAGTCTTAACTTTGGTTTTTTTCTTAACAAACATGTAATGAAAAATTTTTGGTACTCGAGGTTCATTTAGACATTGCATGTTTGCTCAAAAATATTAATAGTAGATAATTATAGTAATAATTCATGTGTGTGAAATGGAGGAACTGAAACTCTTGAAGAGTTCGGGAACACTGAGAAGAAACTTTTTTTACAACCCCACTCAAATAGTTTCGAAACAATGCTTGAAGTAGCCATTAAAAACAAAGGAGACCTTCATGTTTAGTTTTATCTTCCCGTTCGACATGGTCAGCATTTGCAAGGGAACAGTTTTTTAACGGTACCCAAAAGACCATAAAATTAAAAGAAACCTCTCCAGCAAGCAGGGTGGAAGTAGAACGAGTATGACACCGGCTTTTACCATCGTTTAGTGACGTGGAGTGGGGAGAGAAGTTTTTGCCACCTTTTTCTCGCAGCAACAGCTGTAAAATAAGTGCAGAGTCCGCGCGTTTTTTACGATAGGCTGGCTCCGTTCGCGGTAATACTGTGATAATGAAAGCTAAAGCAGGGACTACATCCCAGGCTAGCATGTGGTATGAAGACGGTTTCACCATTATATGCTCCAAAAACAATGTCTAGAAAAGACAGTCCAGTACTAGGAATAAATCATAAAACTATTTTTTAAAGTAAAAATGACATTGAAATGTCTATTCTTCAAAGTGCTTTGGAATCTGCTTTGCTTAAGTAATTATTATACAGATCTCTTTCCTTGTTTTGGGTGGTGAAAAGTTACTGCTATCATGTTTCAATGGAAAAGCGTTTTTATTAAAGATGTTTAGCGAAAAAAAAGAAAGTGAAGCGAAAAAAAAGTGTAATAAGAAGAAAATGTGTTTTTGTTTTAAAAAACATTGGTATTTTTACACTTCAGAGGCAAAGCTAAACTATTCGGATGAGTATAATTCAGAAACTGAAAAAAAATATTTGAAAAGAAACGAGTCGATCACCTGAGCTTTATTGCAAGGAAACCAACCTTACCTGTAAATGCTGCTTTTCCTTTATAAAGCTCTTATTGGGGTAAAAACAACTGTGCCTGTAAATCGTGCTTTTCCTCCTGTGTACATTTGTTGTGGAAAAACTAACTTTACAGGTCATTATATTTAATCTCAAAAGGCAAATATTACCTAAATTCGATGTTTTTAGTTGTTTTATCTCCAATAAGGATAGGAATTACCGCGCTGGGCCATAGTTTGCTTCTTGGACTGCATAAATTAGGACATGGAACTTAATAATAATTGCTGCTATTATGAATTCTTGATTTTTTAATGTTAACTGATGCCTTTTAACCACACTACTAGCCATGGTAGCAAATATGTTACCATAAGTTAAGCTTCAATTTTACGCATGTTTTTAGTTTATTGCAGTAATAATTGCTCTTTTAGGTGTACAATTCATAAAGTTTAGGTGCAGTCCCCAGTTAAAATTTTTTAACAATAAAAAATAGTTTTTACAGGGTGGTCACCAATATGGAAAATAGGGAAAATATGGAATTATCAGGGAATTTGAAATTTCTGGAAAAGTCAGGGAATTTTGAAGAAAATCAGGGAAATCTCTAGTATTCAAAATTAGACCAATCAGTTGGTTGAATCTTGTATAATTTTTTTATTTCTAAAGGGGGATGAATAAATAAATCTGAATTATGATCGGATTCACTTTTGTTTTCAAAAGCGACTAAAGATTATATATTTTTAAATTTTAATTTTTAGAACATTTATTTATTTTACTATAAGATAAGAGCTATTTCTTAAGGAGACTAAATCTGGGTTTCAAAGTTAATCATTAATTTATTAATATTTCAAATTGAATTTTTAAACAATTTTAACAAAATTCTAATTTGTATAAAAATAAATTTTTTTGTTGTGATAAAGAGTCAAGCATTTAATAGTGTACAACCAGGGAAAATTTAGTTAAAACCTGGAATTATCAGGGAAAAATCAGGGAAAATTACTAAGCTCAGTTGGTGGCCACCCTGTTTTCAACAATTTTTTTAGATTCAATTTATGCAAAAAAATCTAAAAGGTGTTTATTTTTTGCTTTATCACAATCCACTGTTGTGTACTATGTAACAAGTTGCTTCACTTTCAGGTGCTGACCCCAGCGTTCGCGACCACTCCGGCAAGCGTGCCCTTCAGTACCTGCCCAAGAGCCAGGCCGAACGTAAGATCCCCACTGATCTCTCCTCCGCATCCACCTGCTGTCGCCCCTTGCGCTTCTGCAAATCCCTGCACGAGTCCCTCATTAAGAAAGACGCCCTGCGCGCTAAAGAGCGACTAATCTGCTCCACGCGCACCATATCCCCTTAGCACCCTCTTGCTTTTCTGCTCTTGTTTGCATGATTTGGCTGAGTTGTTCTTTTTTGTTGGTGTTGGGTTGTTTTATGAGCTTATATAACTGTCGAGTGAAAACTTCATCTACTTTTCAGGAAATGTCCTTAAAAAAAATTTTTTTTATGAAAAATTTAGTTTTTCCTTTTTTTTTTACTTAGGTGAGAATGGGGTAATAAAGAAACATTTTAATTTGCTGGTTTGTTTACAGGCCTAAAAATATGAAACTTATTACAGAATATCTTTAAGACATCCTTCATATCCCATAAAAATTGTATCGTTTTAGAATAATTATTTTAGAGAAAATTCGCAGTTGAAGATGATGCCACTAGCAAAATCATCAACCTGAAGTCATGCTTTTTCAACTAATGCATACTCTGCCTAATTTTTAATCGAGAGATTTTGGGTGAAATTTTCTGAAAATTACTGGGATTATTATACACTCTTTAGAAATTATATTAATACCTTCTTTGATTTTAATTGTATTAAATAGTAAAATAACTGGCTTGTTTCTTATTACCCCTCGTTGGGTAACAAAAAACAGTCACTTGGGCAATAAAAAACAAGTAAAAACTTACTTAGTACTTAACAAGTGTATTATTTTTTTCAAGGAAAGTTGATAGTTGTACAAACAATTCTGTAAAAAAATCAGCTTCATAAACTTAAAGGAAAATCCTGTGGAGTTTTGCATGTTTCTTATTACCCCGTATTACCCCACTCTCCCTTATATAAAATTTTTTTTCTATTGCAATGAAACTGAAATCCCTTTTTTAGTGTGGCTTTAGACTTTAAACTTTTAGCCAAAAAAGCGGTGTGAATTTTGTTTTGAATTTGTGAAGCTTGAAATATTTCTAAATCTAAGTATTTGTTGTACTACCTGTCTCACACTTGAATGCATCTTTCTCGTCTCCATGACTTTTCCTTGCATTTTTGTGGCATGTTTTGAAAATCAAACTGTGCTTGTAAATTGGTGATGGTTGGCTTTATTGATATGGACTTTGTAGCAGTGTTTGTGATTTGTTTGCTGGTTCTGTGGATGTTTTTTTCTAAATCTTTGAACTATAAGTTTTTTTGTGTAAATTATCACAAAATATCTATTTAATTTATGTTATTAATATATTTTGTTTTGAATTCTAGGGTGTGAATTATGTGTGTTTAATATTTTTGTATGTTTTTATAAAATTTGTGTGGGGATAAAGATTTATTTTTCTGGTTCAACTTTCAGTTTACAGTTTTATTGCTGTTGAATAAATTACGTTATTTAATAGAATAGTGTTTTTTTCTCGTATCCTAATGAAATATTTACTTATTCAAATCACTAAAAATTCCTTCCGATTTTAATTACTATCGTTAACATTTTTTAAACAAAGAAGATAAATGACTTTGAAGATAAATGCTGCAATTTTTACAAACTTTAAAGTAAACAAAATAGCGTTTATTTTTTTTCCTAACTAACTCATACCTAAAACAAACTTACTTACAACAAAGTAACTTGCCCAGCAACTAGTTTCAATTAACACTTCCGACACTAGATGTCATTCTCCATTGTTCCACACGCCTTATAAAGTCATCCTTCATTTCCAATGCATTAAAACACCTCCCTAGAAGAAGTCAGTGTTGCTACACAATGCCCACTCGACGGACGAGAAACCCCTCCAAATCTCTCCGCCTTTTCCCCTAATCCAGTCTCGGAAAAGTCCGTTCGACCCTCTTACATTCATTGCTTCGATCCGGGGTGTTGTACAGGGGCTGCTCCAGGGGCTGAAGAAAAGAACCTCTGCCGACCGCCATCCATCACCCACCTGTCAGCCCGCTCCTGAGGGTAGTTTGCATGAGAATTGGATCCGCCGGAGCATTCCCTCAAGTAGCTTCAATGGAGGAGGGGAATTTGAGACACTTTATTTATTTATTCATTCATTCTACCTGTGATGCCCTCTCTATCTCCTATTTTTTTCTATTCATTCATTTCCTTTCTATTGGGCTTTTTCTATTGATGTTTTTCCCCGGTAATGGATTAGCTCAGGGATTCCGGAACGGTATCTAACTACGTGTTTAATCATTTCTGCTGATGCGCTTTCTTTTTTGCTGCCCTTTCGCTTTTGAGGAGGGGGGCTATCGGAGATAACGTCCGGCACGCGGGCTGTTTTTTTTTGGGGGGGGGGTGAGTTTTCTTCCGAGGTTCTCTTTTGTGAGGGGTCGTTAGGTTCGAGTGGTTCGGGGTTTTTGTTCCGGATAAACTTTGTGATCAGGGAGAGAGCCGTATTTCCTAATTACAGGTCCGGGACAAGACTGTTTTTCCCGAAAGAGTTTTTCGTTTTGTTTTCACTGTAATTTTTCGTTTGAAGGTGTGGATTTTTATCGGGGAGCGAAGATTGCCGTTTGTGGTATTGATTTTATTAAAACAGCTCTGCATTGAGATATTATCAGGTATATTTATTTCGTAATTTCCAGTTCTATGACCAATCGGTAGGTTTTGGCTGTCTACAGGGTTCCCACGGGTCAGGGAATACCTGGAAAAGTCAGGGAATTTAAATTTCACCTAAAAAGTCAGGGAATATTCAGGGAAAATTGCTCATTTTGGCCCAAAACCAGGAAAATCATAAAAAATACCTGGAAAATGAAAATTTTGAATGTTTGCGTGTCAATTTTGGCTCTTGTATGTGTAAAAATAGTCAATTTATTGAAAATTATGTGTTCAAAAAGTAAAAAGTATCTGAAAAATGCCTTGAATTGCTAGTTTTTTTTTCGAAAAATCTTTAAAATTGACCTGGAAAAGTCGGGGAATTTTACTTCTGAAATTGAGTGGGAACCCTGTGTCTAGATTATAGTCATATACCGCCACAGGAGAAAAACTTAAACAGAAAAAACAAAACTGAAAATAAGTACAAAGCCAAATGATAGCCAAACAGATCTTGCACAAAACGTTTGTTCATCGTTAATGAATATCCCAAGCAGCACAAATGTTCAACATTCGTCCAATTTTCATCGTCTAGGGCCAAATTTCGTTTACTTCTAGTCGCAGTTACGTTAACTTGACTTATTTTGCATGAGCTGTGCTACTAGGGATTTAAGTCACCACTGAAATTACGAGAAGAAAAAACGTGTTCTCATTACAACAGCAAAAATATTGTAAGACGTTCTCGTGGCTATACCTAGGGTTGAGAAACATCGATATTTGTACTGGATTAGAAATTTTGATTGAAGTCAGTTCTTAAATTCAAAGTTTTCTTAGTAGTAGTTAAGAATATTGTTCTTTCTCAAACACATAAAGGTTTTACACTTTTAATATCTCTTATTTTAGTCCTTTATTAAAGTCAGAATCTTTTATATACTTAAGGTACCTAAAAAAGGTAGGCGCAGCATTGCTAAGGTTTTATTGAAATATTGATTGATTGTATGCGCAGTGTCAGCTGACCTCGCGCAGAGCATACCTTATTATCTCTTTGGGACAGTACAAATATCATAAAATGAAACCTCTTTGAAGAATATCTACTCTTAACTTCCAACTTTATTACTATCTTTAAAAATTAATTAGCCTGGTTTTTATGATTTTTAACTGGCAATAAATGCAGGGATTAAGTTTAAAATTGTATATTTTAACCTATTATGTAACACTTTCATTGCATCTTTTTGAAGTATAATCTCAATACATTCAAGCTCTGCAATTTGATCTCTATCTTATGCCAGGGGTTAAAAGGATTCTTCTTTGTGCACTTTGTTCTTGAAATTGGATTAACCAGACGTGAAATACCTGATGGTTTTTTGAACTCATCCTTCAAGTTTCTCATACATCTATATTCCCCTTCAATTGTTACACGTAGAATCGTATGTCTGATTTCTATGTAATCTTATAAACGATTAAATTAACATTCTGAAACCGAAGCCTTAAAATTCTGCTTTGATGTGCAGATAAGGTATTACTACTTTTTTAGCTTCAGGAGTTGAACGCTTCCTCTTCTAACCGGTTTTTCGATACATTTACATCGTATCGATTTTAGTTGGGATAAATTTCCCGATCAGTTTTAGAAATTAAGTCTTGGACTCGGTGTGACACTTTGAAACGAATTGTTTTCTCACAACTTTGACAAAGTGGCAAAAATCGATTGATAATTTTTTTGTATGTATTACTACTTATTCTTATTGGCTTTGCTTCTAGTCATTTATCTCTTAGTCGTTTGGTCCATTAACGTTCGTGTTCTGTGCTTTCTGACCGCAATAGTTAAACAGCAATTGAAGAAAAATTCCACCAATCGTAGTCGTCCATTCATTCTTTGATTGGTGGTTAACCGTTAATCAATTAGCACAGATTAGGGCCATAAAAGAAGTACAATTTTTTTACAAGAAGTACAATTACTGTTTCCAAGAAATTTTTTATATGTATTGAATTTATAGTTCTCATTTTATCCTGCGCCATAAAAACTCAATCAATCTCATTTTATCCAATCAATGCTTTACTACGGTAATTACACCATATTTGTGATTAATACCTCACTTTCTGTGAAATTTGGATCTCATTTCCCTTTGTTTGATCCTGTCAACTGAAAAAAAAAACAACTGCTGGTTTGATCGGGAGTACTTTTACCATCACCATGGGACTACGGCATCTCTCATTCCTTATCATCTGTACCATCACTTCCTATCCAGCTCTCCTCCTCCATGTCCTCTATCAAACCAAACAAGAGAAATCGCCTTGTCCGAATCCCACCGCGCGTCATAAAAAAACAAAGTCATCCCCCCCCGCTCCAGTGGACACGCCTCAACTTTCTCTCTCCACATGCATCTCCTTGTCCATCCCAGTATCACTTGTTCTCAGCGACACAAAACCCTCCACTAAACAGTCCAGAATAATACTCGAAAAATAGCCTCCTACACCCCCTCGGTCCCTTCCCCATCAAGAGAACTCCCTCCCCAGCGATTCGAACCGTTCCGACACCCATTCCATCTCCCGCTAAGCCCCCATTTTTTGACACTTTCCAATCGCCAGGGCTCTATGCACCCCTCGGGTCCCCAAATCCCTAGGTGGTTCGTGTTCTCTCGCAGGTACCCTCCCGATGATAATAATAACCCTAAAAGAGAAGGAAGAATCGACACTGTTTTATTGATAAATCGCCCCTTGTTTCGGATCTCATCTTTTCCGGGATGGGAGTCCGTGTTCGGATCAAGGCGACTCCCCCTTTCCTTTAAGTTTTCCGATGCATCACTTGTGTGTGAAAATAATAAAAGTCCTCCGAGACGGGAGTGATGAGATATATTTCTAGGGATTCGTGTCCGGGGCGGTTTCTCGGGATTTTATGGCGTCGTCGGTCGCTTTGAACAGGCTCGTCATCCGTCGGCATCGACGGTAAATTTTTGACACGCTGTTAAAACGTCCGATGAGGATGTCGTATAATTCGATGTTTTGTTTTCTCATTGTTTTAATATCGCTCTTCCTCGTCATTTCGTTCATGGAATTCCTTTATAGTTTTCCTCTATCGCTTAGGGTTTTTTTCAAAGAAAAAAAATCAAGCAATTTTTAAAAAATGGCCTAGGATGGCAATTTTTACAGATACTTTCGCGTTATAATTTTTTCAAAACTATAATTTAGCATTATTTTTCTTTAGTGTGTGTGTGTGTGTGTGTGTGTGTGTGTGTGTGTGTGTGTGTGTGTGTGTGTGTGTGTGTGTGTGTGTGTGTGTGTGTGTGTGTGTGTGTGTGTGTGTGTGTGTGTGTGTGTGTGTGTGTGTGTGTGTGTGTGTGTGTGTGTGTGTGTGTGTGTGTGTGTGTGTGTGTGTGTGTGTGTGTGTGTGTGTGTGTGTGTGTGTGTGTGTGTGTGTGTGTGTGTGTGTGTGTGTGTGTGTGTCATATTTTAAATTAAATTGAATCCTATTTTTTTGCATCAGTACGTTTAATTTTATTATATAAGGAATAAGGGTAGTCTTATTTTTTATATTTTATTCCAATCTTTCATGGAGTATTTATGGAGAAAGACATTGTTTAAAAAATAATTTGTATAAATATAAAACTGGTATGCCTAATCGCAAACTATATCTTTTTTTTTAGGTTTCCTAGCTATGTTTCCTAATTTATCATTTCCTGTTCTTTTATGTGGAAAGGTTGTAGGTATGTATGTTAGTTTACAAATTTTAATAGTACTATACTATCTCTATGGAAATTATGTTATTCTTATTTTTATTTTTTAAAGAAAAGTTCTGAAGAAGAATCCTTTAAAAAAATTTTAAACACTCTTCGATACTTGTTTTCAGATTTTGTTTTGTAAAGAGTTTTTTTGAGAATAAAAAATAATTCGTTTAAACATTAACATAAGATTGTTTTATGTTTATCAACTTGTTTCTTAACATCAGCTTTCACCAAATCAGTCACTTAGAGTTAGATTTGCAATCTTGTTTGGTTAGTCAATTAACTATTCAATAAACAGTTCGTAACTCTTACATTAATATACATATTTTGGTTGCAACTTCTTGGCAAACTTAAATGTGAAAATCGTTGATATTAGTTTTTGAAATATATTCTTGTGCGACTAGTTTACTTCTCAGAAAATTTATCTGTTCTATGACCTTTTCGCAACTTAACCGAGTTTATATAAAGCCTCGTGGTTGATATTGATGAATGATGAACTCACAATGCTGTCCTTTTCTTCCTTAAACAGTTGGTAAAAAACACAAGGAGCCCAACCTGATGCGAATGGGGTCTTTGAACAGCAAGACGAAAAAAGCGGGCGTGTTTTCGGCCAGTGGTCGAGCCATCACTCGAATGAAGAGCTGGGGTTCTGCCGACAACATTCCAGACAGGGTGAGTTCACTTGAAAGCTATTTTATTATTATGATGTAACTGCCGTTAACATTCTGTATTGTATTCACCACTAGCTTGACCTAAGGTTAACCTATAATCAAGTTTTTTCTACAATTCTGATTGCCTTTAAACTTGTTTCTCCCTTTTTTCAGCAACCAATTAGAAGTTTTGATTAAAGGTTAACCAAAGGTTAGGTTATTGGTGAATAGGTAGTCTTTATTCGGGAAACGTCGACGTGAAACTCAATGAAGTTGGAAACTGGATATTTGTATTGTTCGTTGACTCGTGTTAGATACCCCTCCTACAGACTGTTGAAATTTGGCCGGTATAATAGAAGTTCTAACCACCTTCGTTCATAAGAAAGTTAAAATAATGAGAAAAAAAATAGCTTTATATTTAAAAAGAATAATTCTTTCACAACCGTCTGGCTTATTAGCCCTTTGCATTTTAGAATTACAAAACTTAAAAATATTTAACATTCACTCAAAAAATTTTATAGTTTATTATTAAGAAAAAATATTGGTAACCAAATATACAGGGTGATTATAATTCAAATTTGAATTTCAAAAGGCTGTAGTAAAAGAGAAACATTTTCGAACCAGCAACCAGCTAACTAAATTCGTTTTTCGGTTTCTAGAGCTAGAGGTTATGACAAATACTGCGCTCCCTGTCAATTTAAGAAATTTTCTTCCACGAAATTAATCCCCCTTAAAAATATTCAGGTAAAATGTAAGGTCATTCTGACAAGTGGTTTTGTTTTACAGCTTTTTAAAATTAATTTATGACACCAGAATATAGAAAAATCAAAAATTCCCCTTCTAACTTTAATACGAATGTCTAGCAGTAAGAAACGATCCGGTGAAACTCTACGTAGAAAACTAAGACTTAAGAGTGCGTTTTAAAAAGTAATTCTCAACGCGTGTGGCGTGGTTCTTTACAGACTTCCTTGATGGATTACTTTAGACAGAAATTTCAACAATTTGGAAACTATATCAGGGAGAAATGTCATGACTGCAGGTAAAACTTAATCATGTCGCATTAACTTCGATAAGGTAGCTTAGATAAGGTAGTCGTTTTTAAGGCGGGAATGTTTCTTACGTTCTCAGAAAGGTCGTTTAAGGAGTAAGTATTGTGCAACAATATTGATGATTAAATAAATCCTACATGAACTAGATTCCTTGTGTGTGTGTCATCTGGTGCTTACCCGTCCGGGATATGTTCCCTTTGGGAAAAGCGTTTATTTGTTTTACTTTAGTGTTTCGAAGTTTGGAACCTTTAATATTTGTATATTTTCTTTCTTCTCTTGAAAATTCAATCAATTCATACCGTTTGTCCTCGCGACACAAATCGAATTTCCTATAGAAGATGGCGGATTTTATTAAACTCATGAATAGTGTGTTAACGAAGTTTAAAAGCGAATGCATTATCATGAAAGGGGGTCGGGGGGAAGGCCACCTGACTTTAAAATTTAAATGCCCCGTGTTTCGAAAAATAACCCGACCCTCCGCATTTAAATTTCAAATGGGAAAACAATTCGCTCTCATTTCCAGTGGGAAGGAGGGAGAAACTATCGGACAATAAATCAAACGGGTGCACAGCACATACCTCCCGTTTTCATCGGGAATCGAACCCCCGCACTCATTAGCTAAAGCGAATCCGATAAGTGCCCCCGACGAAAGAAAAGGTAGAAATAAATAACGGCCGAAAAGAGAGAGAGAAAAAAACAAGATGATAATAACGGAGGGCAAAATCAAAGTCTGGGAGGAACTATGCAAATGAGGAAGGGATGCTAATGAATTTTTCATGGATCCTTTTCTCCCTCTACTACAAGAAGAAGAAGAGGAGAGAGATATCGGGGGAGAGAGAAAAAGGAGAAAAAAGGCGAGAAGAAGAGGCGCGCCCATCATTAGAAGCTGGAAGTTCGGGACAGAGATTAATGGGGGCCTGAACAATCTGGCAGCCGCAAAAACAGCCTCTCTTGTGCCGGGAGGGGAGGGGTAGTTATCTGGTCGAGCAAGCCTTTACAGCCTAAACACTGCAAGCCTAATCAATGCCCCCTTCTCATTCTCTTAACGCGCTTTTTTTCTTCTTCTTCTCTTTTATCTTAAGTCTTTTCTCCTTTTTTGGAGAGGAAATGTTTTACGCAGTTGTTGACAAAGTGCGATCCCCTTCGATCTCTTCGGCTGTTGAGAAGAATTTCGGGATGGATGATATATTTTTTTTTCGTCGCGTTCGTTACTCGTTTTTTTTTCTCTTCGCGTGGTTGGTTGGGGTGGGCGGGGTTATAATTATCGCTGCCCAGATATATAGATGCGTTTCGACTGTTTCCCTTTTGTTTGGGGCCCCTCTTTTTTTGCAGGGTTAATCAATTGTGCGTGAAAGTCGTAGGATTTTTTTTCGAGCGTACCTTTTTTGTGCAACAGCCACTTGCAGCTTTGTATCTGATGCTCGAGTCTCCTCCCATAGATACTAGTTATCTATAGTATTTATCAGTGCTACTGCGGTTGTTCTTAACTTGTTACTTGTTTTACTTAATTTCTAATTATTATTACACAACCATTATTATTCTCAACTCATCATTATTCCAACCGTCTTATTGATAAGATCTATTCACAGGACTTATTCGGGAAAGGATGTTAGCTTCTTTATTCCTATACTTAATTTCAAGAGTATAAGAATATACTACCCACACAAACCTGTACAAAATTATTAATACCTTTTGTAAATTCAAATTTATACCATATCTTTTCGTTTGTATTATTTCTGCTAACTCAAACCCTTTTAGTACAAGCCGCCGAAAATTTTCGTAGGATCTAATATTAATATCGGGTACCTTAATATTGAAAGGATTAAAAGTGGTATTTTCGTAAGACGTGAATAATGAGGTAGAGATTGGCGTGGAATTCTTCTATTTTTTATCAGTAGTAAAAACAAGGATGGTATAGTGATCCTATTATGTTCATGTGTTGTTCTGTATACTTCATTGAGATAAATTCCCAACAGATATACGTAGCTAGAGTTACGTCCTGAGTCGTTTGGAAGAGGAATTTCTTAAACATCTTCTCATTGATAGAGTTTACATATTTTCTTTCTTAAAAACATTTTAGTATTAATACTTTCGTTCCTGTTTTTTTAGGACTTGAATCTTATGCCTCCCCCTAAAACATTCCCAAAGAAGAAAAAATCTAGAAAGCATGCTGACTTAATGGGGTAAGTGTTTATATTCGTATTTTCCTGTTTCTCTAATGATCGTATTTTCTATGGTGTATTGAATAGCTATTACTGTAAATAATCCTTGTTTTTGTAGTTGTTTAAAAAAATATCTTAGTACATTTAATATTTATTAAAATAATTACATGTTTATAATTCCGGTTAATTTTAGAGTAATAGCTTTTAGTGCTGGAACAAGTTAAAAATCGTTAAACGCTTTATCTGTAAACAATTTTGTGCTTTTTCTTCTTTCTTTGATCGCCCTACAGCCCTTGATGGGCTTTGGCCTGCTGTACTACCTTATTCCAGGCAACTCTACTACACGCCTTTTTTTCCAGTTAGTTATTTGAACAATTTTGTGCTATAAAACTAAATTAGAGTATACAAAGTAATCCAAATTATAGATAATATTTAAAGTTAGAATTGGAGAATAAAGGTTTACCTTAGTAGTAATGTAGGGTTTTTTGGAAGATATTTGTAAAACATTATGTGTTATAGAGAAGTAGAATATCCTTCTAGTTATTTGATGCCACTTGAATATGATAGGTATGGATATTTTTTCTGCGGTTCTCTCGGACTGAGGCACTTAAGAAGTTCAAAAGTAAAAATATTAAACGATAGTGGCCTTGTTTACAATTTTTTTTATTTCTAGCGTCTCTGAGAAATAATTCTCATCTTAGTTTTTTATACCTAATTTATGTGCAACCAACAATAAAGCTATATTTTGCATGTAATTTTAAGTAATCTTAGGTTTTCAACGTTTTTTCACCCTGTTATTTAAGGGTTGAATCGTTTTCAGAATTTTCTGCTAGTTGTTTTGACCTCTGTTTCCATGCACCAATACCAAATCAATGGATGCCCGAACCGCTCTAAATTAGCCTATTTCATTAGCTCCCAGGAATTATCCTTTTCCTTTAGGCGTTTTTTTCCACCTCGCATCGTCCGAATTTTTACTTACTCAAGAGTGATTAATGAGCCGTATCCCCTTCGCGATATTGATTAAAAAGAAAATTTGTTTGACAGCCTTCATTTTGTCCATCGAAGGGGGAGGGGGGGTCGCACGCGAGGAAAAACGAACGTTCCGCGATTTTGTTTTTCTTTCGGCTTAACCTTAATAAATGCACATTTAATGCGCGTCAAAAACGCGCCAGCTTAGTTTGAGATTTTTAATGAAGATTTTTGGACGCGTTGAAAAAGTGGCTAATGACGGCGATAGCTGCTAGCTTTGCCTGTGTTGTGTGTCTCGGTCGCTATTTTCGTAGAGAACCGCTGTTTTGTTTGAAGTGTCCTGTACGTGTCATCGGTTCCTTCCTTAACTCGTTGCTGGAGATTTTCATAGAAATTTTTATGGAATTAAGCTCCGGGAACAGTTTTCTATACCTGGCGTCACTCAGGCTTCTAAACTGCTAAATTTGTATCGTAAAATCTCCGCTAGATAATATTTCAATAAAATGAGATTTGCCACTTGTTTTTTTTTTCGGATTTTTTATTCATACTGGGTGGGTGCATCTAAGCAGAGACTCCAAGTACTACGGATTCTCCGTAGTTTCTACGGTTGTTGTTCTGTTACTACGGATTACGGAAATCACGCAGGAAACTACGAAAAGTCTCCCAATGATCTGGTGGGGTTCATTTCAGAAAAAAATGCTGATATTGATGCAGCAACATTGGTATTACGGTTGAGACTGGACTGAAAATCTAATTGCATTGCATAAAAAAGCTAGCACATCATTGCTAATAGAAGGTCATGTGCAGGCTTTTAATCTTGCAAATGTTTTACTTTAACAAAAATAAGATCTTTCTCTCCCTATTATTAACTCCCATTTTCGAAATTCGGGGCGAAAATATCTTTAAGACAATAAAGTTGTTTAAACAATCCAA
Source organism: Tetragnatha versicolor (assembly GCA_024610705.1). NCBI lineage: Eukaryota > Metazoa > Arthropoda > Arachnida > Araneae > Tetragnathidae > Tetragnatha > Tetragnatha versicolor. Next base: position 1,230,772 of record JANDEH010000005.1, on the reverse strand, counting down.
AAATGTGCCAATTGGGTGAGGCATATTCTGGTTTTTAGAATTCCGGATAAAGGGTTCATTGCGGTACTACGGAAAAAATTAGTTGGTGGTTGGATTCTCTGTCTAAGGAGTGCATTGGCGACCCCACTTTTCCATGTAATTCCGAGTTGTCTAGGTATACTATATTTCCCCTCGAAGTCTGTACTATCTTAGCTAAAGCACTCTGTATTTATTTTCTGTATTAGGGTAAAACTTGAGTTGAGATCCTACACTACTACGTAAAAAGGTTATTTGTTCACTACATAAACTCTTGTTTATTACTGAATGCTGATTTCAATACGGGATGAATGGATTTTTGGTGTACTTGGCTGACAAAACATTAGGATATATTTCGGTAGTTAGCAAGAATTATCTAATCCTTTGGAATATTTGCTTTTTGACGATTATAATAAAAACCTTTTAAAATTATGAATGTAGAATTTTTATACACTGTTATTCCACTTAAAAGACCAAGTTAATCGGAGTTTCTTGGTTTTTGAACAAATTTTACATTTCCTTTTTGAGGTTTGTATTGTGTTTGTTATATACTCGTAAATTACATTTTTTAAATATATTAAGTCAGTTTTTGTACACTTGCTTGTATAAACTTATTTGTCACACTGAAAGAAAAACTATGTGATTATTAGAATATAAGTAAATATTTCCTCTGAATTGGTGTCTGAAATCAAAATTGTTTAGTAAAATTTAAAACTCCCTTTGATTTTACGTATTGTTAAACTGTTAAAGTTAATGTTTTTGGTATGAAAACGTATTAAAGATTTTTGTTGAACATTATTGTTACTTGTTTTTCAAGTTTTTTTCTATATTCTGCCACCTCTACTTTTTTTAACAGTTCAGGTGTTATACCACTTTAAATTATAATGCTGTTTTACTCATTAGTATTTTTATTTATCGTTTGAATATGATATATTTCTTTTTTCAAAACATTTATAATCCTTCTTAAAAGCCTTCTTGGGAATCTTTCTTAAATAAGGAAGATAAGTCGATTTTTACATTAAAAAATGTGTCATACTATTATTACCCACTTTAAGTTTTAAAAAATAAATTATTCATAAGAGTTCTTATTTTTAGAGTTGTAATAGTTAATATAATGGTAAATCTTTCTATAAACATACAAATATCTCTAATAATATTTTAACACATTTTAGGATAACAGATAATTGGAGGGGAAGATCACCTGATTCAGATTCTGACAGTGCATCTGGCATAGCTGCATAGTTGTGTTGAAAGACCTGACCTCATGTACATTATTGTAGTGGGTTTTCAGTTTTAGTCCAGTTTCTGACATGATTTTCAGTTGCAATTATTAAAATCAAAGTTGTATTTGTGATGTGTTGCTTGACTACTATAAGTTACATTCATTTCATTTATGCTTTTTAACATGATGACTATTCTATTTTGTCATCTAGAACAGTGGTCCCCAACCTTTTTACCACCACGGACCGGTCAACGTTTGATAATTTTACCACGGCCCACTGGGGGGTGTTGATTGTTTACATTCTAGATTATTTTGATTTATTAATTTTAGTTTAATTGTATTTAAACATGCTTTCAAAATAAAATACAGTTACACCAAAAAATAAAGTGATTTATAATTAATTTCATTTATAAATTTGGAGTGTAAACCAGGAATTTAAATTCATTTTCAATTAAATGGTCGGCCCGCGGCCCGGTACCATTTGATCCACGGACCGGCACCGGTCCGCGGACCGGGGGTTGGAGACCACTGATCTAGAATGCTTGCTGCATACTAACTTAGTACAAAACAGTTTTCACTTTATGTTTGTTCTTACAGCTTTACTACTTTCTTACATTTTGCATCTGGGTGTCTTTTTATTAAATGCTAATAATACACAACAAAAACATGTTCTATGCTTAAACAAAAGTCTATGACTGCATTTTGTGCGTTTTGCAAACTTTTGGGTTAAGATATGCTTTTTTATTGCATTTAACTACCTTTTAATTATTTATTCAACTCTTGAGGGCTGTCATCTCTTTTTTAGACTTATTTTTAGGTGCTTTGGTATGTGCTCTATTACCTTTTCCTCACACTGATTTTATTTGTTTCAAGTCTCTATTCTTTCATAAACTTATAACTAGTTTATCTTTTTATGATTATTAGTTCAAGCAAACTGCAGTTTCAGCTAATTATTTCTGATAAAAAATTCTTCAAGTGCTATTGACTGATATGTGGCATATTATTAGTGCCATAAAAAGGATTACAGTCCTGGTGCATTCCTTGATACTGTGATCTTTCAAAATACTGTTGTGATATGGCTTTTTTTGTAGATGGGTTGTATGTATATTTATGATGAACATTCTGTAAGTTTTCTTCAAAACTTATTTTTCTACACCCATCATTTTAATGTGTAACCATACCTGTGGTATAAATGATGGTTAAAAACTTGGATTACTAGTCAATAAATGCACATGTAAATATTCTTTTTGAAACACCAGCAGATTTTAGATAGAAGTTTCATTTCGCTTTCAAATACTCTAAATACTTTTACACTGCTACCATCTTGTTTGATTAACTAAAAGGACAGTAGATGTAAACATATTAAAATGTAGTAAAAAAATGTAGTTTTCAAGTTTCTACACTCTTAAAATGACGGTCTCAAAAATTACTCAAATCTGAGTATGTCACGCACTCCAATAGGCTCCGCTCCGAATTTACTCAAATTTGAAAACATGCATGTACTCATTTTTGAAAATATGCAGATACTCAAAAATAAAGCATCATGTATTCATTTTTTAATTCGTCCATGACAGCCTTGTAAAGAGGGTGCAATGTGTTACTGTTAAGATGACCATCAAGCCACGTTACCATGTTACCTTACCACATTATGTGGGAAGTAGACCAATAAGTTCAGTGCAAGGTCATAACTTTGTGTCACACGTTACCACACCAACTTAACCTATTAACGCCCTAATTATTTTTGATCGAAGAAGCAAATTCGAACTTTTGTCCATCCCTATTACAAAATAAATGAAGCAAACGTAAAAAACACAGGATATTAGGATTGAACTATGTTTTCTCTTGCCATATATGTAGTTTCGTCTCTGTTGGGTGAATTTAAGGTAATTTAAGAGAGCATTTATGACCCTATATTTAGCGATCTAGAAATAGATCACTGGGGGAGCTAATGGGTTAATGGTACTTTCGATATATTAAAAATAAGCATAATTTTGACTGTTAAATTGTTTGAAACTGAGTATGTCTGGTGTTTCAAGATAAAAAATATTGGGTCATCGTATTTGAAACAAAAAGTTTCATACCAAAATGAGAACATCGATTTACTCAAATTTGAAACTGTCAGTGTATTTCTCTCAGTGTAAAAGTTTCTCAAATACTTATGACATAATTTGAATCCAAAATTCCATTAAATCTTCTTACACTTAACTTCTGGGTTTTTTTTCATGAATAATAAAAATCTAAAAAGCATGTAAATATCTAAAATGAAATGAAATTTCACACTGGTCATATTGGTATTTCTGTTGGTTTTAATTTTTTTCCTAAATCTGTTTAATATCTTAACCCTTTCCGTCCTAGCCCCCAAAATTTTCCATTGGATTCAATGGTTGTCTTAGGCGGCTTATGATTGAAAGGGTTAGGTTTATTTCTTGTTACTCCGAACAGAACTTTAAATCTTATAATATATTTTGTCTCCTTAGTATTTAAATTATAGGAATGTAAGGAGAAAAAAGTATACAAGGATATACTTAAGGTAAAAAAACAGTATTGTAAATAGTTTTTAGTGAAAGATATATTATATACTTTTATAAAATTGCACAGTTAAAAAGTTTTTCATTTTTTTATAAAAAAAGATATTCTCTAGGACAGGTTATGCTAAACTTTTTTTTAACATGCATGGGAAAATTTATCATCAATATTTTTTCAATACTGATAGTTTAGTTACATAACACACACCTTCGCTTATTCTGTCTGATAACTAAATAATACTCAGCATGAATTGAGCTATGTATTTCAAAGTGATGTTTGTTTTTCTGAAATTTTGTACATTAGGTTAATATTTTTTTATGAAATTTACAGAATTTTTATTAAAATGTGTAAAAAGTGCTCTGTAAAGACTTATTTTTGTTTATTTTAAATTGTATGTGACTGAACAAGGGAATGCATTGTACAGATAAATACCAGTTATTTTGATAAAATTAAATTTATTAACTTCTAGTTTATTTATTCTTTATATACAATACATCGACTTCCAAGTTTAACCATCACTACTGATCATTGAAATACCCTCAAATCCTTCTGTGTGACAAGTTTTTAATTTTTTTGTGAAAGTAATTGGCATACTGCAGCACTTTATGCAATGAGTTTTTAAATTCAATTTTTGTTTAGTTAAGTGGGAATTGGAAAAATTGTTGCCCTTGTACTTCATTTCATGCTAGCACTTTAACTGAGCATCCTGCCTTTACCTTTTTATTTCTATTCGAACTATGCTTGTCCATGTCCCTTCTACCCACCCTATATTTTTTCTAGAGTTCTCAAACAACCTTTTAATTATTCAAACTTATCTAATTAAATACGAGTTGGGTCACTTTTGTAACCTGTAAAACTAGTTTCTCCTTGATAGTTCTTAGTATGCAGGAAAACTAACTTCTCTGAATTTTTAACGCTTTTTCACAATCTGGTTGTATTTTTAACAATCAACCCAATGAGTAAAATTTTATCCACGTAAAATATTGTTAAAAGCTCGAAAGAGAAATTATATATTAATACCGTAAAATATCGAGGGCAGTGTCAGGTAAGGTTTTATCAACAAGACTCAAATGGGAAAACTTTATAATACAGCCCTATTTTGCTGTGAAAATATTAAATACTTTCCTCTCAATCTCCGTTCTTACTATTGTGCCATTTAGTAACAAATCCTCACCTGACACTGCTAACTACACACTAAATATGAAAAATTGATAAACTTTACCTCCTTCGACACCTGAGTATCGATTTCTTTAAGAACATGTTTCGCCCCTCGCGAGTTATAACATGAGTAAAAAACAAAGAAATCCTCTACAGAACCATCATAAAAATCCGGGCATTCATAGTACACTAACTGGGAAAAAAATTTGCCCTCGGCGCATCCATCTTCCGAAAGGGGCATCGCGGTATGTAAATGACGCAGTCAACTATGTCCGACCGCCGCATTCTTGACACCACCTCTATCCCCATACCGGGAGCCCGGGCTGTTTTACGAGGCCTAACAACGCGGCTATTAAATTCCTGGGCCGCTTCTTTCCAAAGGCCTTTTTTTGAGGCGAATGCCATTTGCGGCCGCCTATGATGAGCTCTCCGGAATGCAGGGTCTCCGCCATAAAAATGACGATCGCCGTCATCCTCCTCATTTTTGGGGTTTTTGCGACCGAATTCCTCGACCCCCTTTTATTGCGAGGCGAGAGGGGGACCTTTTTCATTATTATTATTATTATTGGAGCGTGTTCGAAGGGGTGTTTTTTTCCCAAAGTGGCCCGACCGTCGCTGAATTGGATCGGGTTGTTTTTTGTCGCGTCGCGTAATTTGGCCGCCTAACTATGTGTATGTTGGTTCGTTGAGTGTAAATGGACTGTCGTCTGACAGTTTGTTGAGTTTTTTTCTTAATGGGGAGGCATGAAAGAAGGGTTGGTTCTTCCTTTGATGCGGTGGATGAAGGCCTAATTAAAGATTGGTCATGGGTGGTATGTTTGATACAGCGCATCGCCTAATTCCTAGAAAATGGATTACGTAATTAATTTTAAACGTATTTTATCCACGAGGTGGAATCTCGTAAGAATTATCTAAAAGAAGTAGGAAACATGATTTTATATTAATTTTTGGCCCTGTACTAAAATTCTCTTGGGTATATTTTTTAAATTTGAACCTGTTTTAGTTTCTGCGTAGCTAAAGTACTGAAACTATATGCTTTATGCATAATTTATCATACTTCAAGTCCAGAATTATTACTTAGTAAAAACTAGGTATCTTTTTTAAAGTAAATCATCCATAGGCGAAGCCAAGGGGGGGCAGGGAGGGGCAGCTGCCCCCCCCCCTAAGTCCCGAGTAATTAACTTTTACTTTACTGTTAGTTAAGTTAAAACCCAGTATTTTAGGGTAAAATTTTCATAATTTTTGAGGGGGAGGGCCCCCAGGCCCCCCTTTAGTATTTTAACCTCTATTATTCAAATTTTTTTGTAATAAGTTCATTAAAATCAAAATTCTACCTAAAAATCTATGTCCAAATTTGGGTTTATGTGTACCAAAAAAACAATTTAAAACCATGTTCTTAGGGTCATATTTCCAAAAATTTTCTCTGGAGGACCCCCAGACCCCCTGTTGAAACTAGACAGGTCTCTCTCACGGGGCTTTAAAATTGGTCTCAACAAACAAAAAAAAGTCGACCCTGCTTGCCCCCCCCTAAGTTGAACCCTGGCTATGCCCATGAAATCAGCAAGCTTTGAAAATAATGTGATAGAAGGCATGTTTTTTTATTTAGAATTCAAATTTTGTTTTAAAATTATGAACTTAAGTTGATTAAAAATACCTCATTCAAAATTTTGAATTCATCTGTGTTTTCGTCAACTTTATACAAAATTTCAGGATGGGATCATATGCAAAAAAGTAAAATTTTAAAATTTTTCACTGGTATCGAGCTTCACGGCACACCTCCCGTAAGGAAAATACGCATTTCTTATCTAAACAAACTCGTATTACTATGAAACTTCCCTTTTTAATTACCACTGAAGGAAATACGAATTCATAAATTTAAAAAAATGGTTGGGGTGGAGGGGAAAGATTTCGTTTTTTTCCTCTGAATATAGTCAAGTGAGACATCATTTTCAAAGACTTTTTGCGTCTTAAACTATTAAAATGAAATATATTGGGTAAAATTAAATTAGTCGTAGCATGTAAAGTGGTGGAGAAGAGTTTGTATGAAATAATCGTAGCTCCCCCTAAAAAAATCACACACCATTTGATATTTCATATATTTATATTTTTAACTTGTAAAAAGACCCATAACCATTTCATTAAGAAAATTATTTAAAAGCAGGGTTGGCCGGTTTAAACCATTTGGTTTAAACCATGGTTTTTTTACCAAAAAAACCACTTGTTTTTTTTTTTGTTTTTTTTTAGAAATTATAAAATATTTTCAGGATTTTTTAAAGAAAGTGTTATTAAGTATAATCTTTTGCACAAAATTAAAAGGTCAGATTTATAAAAAAAATTGACATTTTAAGGTGATTAAAAATCAGAAATATTTTAATTTAATGGTTTCAATTATTGAATTCTCTCTAAACTTAACCTTAAGTGCTTAAGTTAAACTTATTATATTTTGCAAGAGATAGTTCATTTATTAATTTCCTTTAAAATGAAGCATTATTTCAAAGAGTAACTAAACATACACAAAAGTTATCTGTTTTTCACTGATAAAATATGGCTTGGATTTTAATTAATTAATAAAACCAATTTGTCTTATTTGTCAGTCATAAAAACCAGTTGGTTTTTTTAGTGAATTAATAAAAACCGTTGATTTCTTTGATGATAAAAACTAAAAACCAGTTGGTTTGTTTATAAACAGATAAAAACCAGTTGGGTTTTCTTACTAAATTAATAAAAACCGTTAATTTCCTTAATTGGATTAATTATCTCAATCATTTATCCAATTTCAATTAACAATAGTTGCTTACATTTCCCTTTTATTTATTAAAAAAGTTAAATTTTCTCTTTCTAAAGAAATTTCTTAAGTTCATAAATAATCCATATAATTAATTTGATTATTTTACCATTTAATAATTAATCAAATTAATTATCTTTATCAATTATCCAATTTCAATTAACATTAGTTGTTTACATTTCACTTTTACTTCTCATTTAAAAAATAAAATTTTCTCTTTCTAAAGAAATTTCTTAAGTTCATAAATTAATCCATATATAATTAAGATAAATAATTTGATTATTTCAACCATTTATCCAAGATAAATTAACACTGATTTTTATTCACTACAATAATATTAGATATTCAAATTGGAATATTTTAGAAACAAAAATTATTTTTAAAATAAATTAATTTAATTTTAATTAATTAATTGAAATATACAAATCATTTATCAATTATAAACCAAATAACCAAAATTAAAAACCAAATAAACCAGGTTTTTTAAAAAAAACCCGGTTTTTTGCCAACCCTGTTTAAAAGCTAATTCTTTTTTAAATTTTGAAATGTAGGCATAGTTATGGCCCCTTTAACAGGTAAAGTTCTTGTTTTTTCTTCAAAATTATTTCGGAAAAGGTGAAAGAAAGGTTTCAGCCATTAGTGTGGTTAATGATTCGCATTTAAAGAAAAGTAAACCTACATAATCCATAAAGGCAATTGAAGAGAAAGAGAAACTGCAATTGAAGAGAACTAAAAAATCCAAATGGCGGAAATTTTTAGGGAAATCAATGCTTTTAAGTTAAGGTATGTAATATCAAAATAATTCATTTGAATAATTTTTATAATCGAGCTAAATTTTGCCATCCATCATCCAAAACTTCCAAATTGTCATTGCGTTTATGAAAACGTTTAGTTGTAAAAAGATGATTTTTATTATTAGTTAGAAGTAAAAAAATAATAAAAAGGCCTATGATAATAAAGAGGCCGAGTAATAGTAATTAAAGAGGCCTAGTAATATTTCAATTGAAATTCAAGCAAATATTTTTTGTAAAAGAAAACACCCGCTCTGGGGGGAAGGGAATTTGAAACTTTTGTCATGTCTTATTTTTAATTTAAGGTGCACATGACATGACTATTTTTGTTGATTTTCAATATTTAATGATAATGTAATCCCTAATTCATCTTTATTTATTTTTGAATGCTTTTACTGCATTAAATTAGAAAAATACTTGAACTACAATAAAAATTAAACAACATCGATGCATCGTATTATTTTAATTTTGAAAATAAAATTGTAGCATTATAGGATGCTTTTCAGTGTTGAATACATGAAAATTCGGTGCTGCTATCTTTCGGAAAACTGTAATATTAAATACTTGTGCTCGTGCCGCCATCTTTCAAAAATACATTAAACTCCAAATTTTATGTTTTACTAATTTTAATTAATGTTATAAGTTATAATTAATATTATAATTGTGATAAAAGTGGAAAAATGTATTTCATATAAAATATATATTAGGGTGGTCCTAAGAGGGCTAAAAAAATATTTTAGGAATTTTCATCGGGGCACCCTGCCATTTTGATCTACTCCTTGAAAAATAATTTTTGTAATTTTTTCAGATTTTTTTAGCATGTTTTTAGGGGTCGCTACCGCCCTTTAAAGTTTTAACTTATTCATATAAAATAGGGAAAACAAAAATAAAACCAAAGATTAAACCAACACATCTTCCAGATTCTTCTTGCAAGGGGACTCGGTACCAAAAAAATTTAATTTTTTATTTTTGAGTTTTTTTATTAGTTTTTGGTGCCAAATTATCTGTTACCATCATGAAATGGAATATTAAACACAAAAAGTTTTTTTAAAAATTATTATTTTTAATATTAATAAAAAACAACAAAAATTTCACTAAATTTCGAAACGCTACTCCTCCTTCATTTTTCCCTTTTTTTACTAGCTTTTTTCATTTTTATGTTAAATATGTTCTGTAGTATAATTCTATGAGGGGGATTTCGGATAATCATAATAGTTTTTGAGAAAAAACACTTTTCCGTGATTCCCATTTAAAAACGTGAAATTTTTATGATTTTTACCCTATTTTGCATGATAAAATATATTCTGGACTAAAATCATTAAATTTTGGAACATACATTTGATAAGATTACCGTATTGAATATAAATACCAAGTTTCATAGCATTTGGTTCAGTAGAATAAAAGCCTTAGGGTTTTAAGTGCTAAAAAAGTCGTTTTGAGAAATATTTATTTAAAAAAATATGTGGTAACTATGCTCAATGAACATTGGAAATTTGTTATGCTTAGAATTCGTGCATCACTATGAAATTTGCTGAATCAATTTATGAGTATAAACATCGATTTGAGAGCAAAATCCTTAACTTGATAGTTTGACCGATTTGGAGGTACTGAGTCCCCTTGCTTAAAGAGTTTGAACTGACTTCTAAATAAATAAATCTTGAGTGAGAATATAGCCTTCGACACCTATCGAGCTCCATGCAATCCACCTGGGGCCCTAAATTTAACACCCCTTTCAGAAGGCTAGGAAAATTATCAAAAGCTCTAGCAGTTCTTTATAATCATCCCTGGGTTGAAAATCATGAAGTTGATTTTGAGAAAACTTGATTACTTCAGATGCATTCTCTATTACTTTTTCATTAATTAAATCGTCAGCAATGGAAGTCTGAAATATTCCATGATCGATGGAAATCCACGAAGTTTTGAACCTTTTAAACAGCAGTATGTCTGGTCCACTTGAAACCCCTAGTGAAGTGATTTAACAACAACTTCCGTCACATAAAAAAAGGGTTGTCCAAAGAAGAGTTGATAATTGACTTCTATTAAGGAATAAATACACTAGCGGAAATAAAAATCCCAACACCAAGAATGAAAGGAGATAACAAAGTAAAATTTATTTCTATGATTGCACATAGTATCAATGTGAATTGCTTAAAAAATCAGTCTTCCTGGATATTAGGGGGCCGAGAAAATCGGTGAGGAGTGTTGTCTCCATAGGTGTCCATTACCGCCGTCACACGTCATGGTATTGAGTGACAGGGGCTCTAAATGACTTTTGAGGGATTGGAGGACCATGTTGCCTCCTCATGTATTCCAAATTCATATGGTGCACCAGCGGACGTTGCATACCGGGCTAGGTGATTTCTCCTCTTTCTCCGGACATGTTTTGTGAGTGTTGGTTCTTACGAACGGATAGGCCAGGGTAAAAATGCAACATAGGGGGTTAAGAAGAAAGCTTGGACATTGCATAAAACATGTGTTTGTGCCTTTTTCTCTTGAAATTTGTCCCAAGGACAGGTCTGAAGGTAAGGACGGACAACCGGCTAAAAAACCTCAATGAAGCAGCTTTGGTTGGCCAAAATACCGGTAGATCATACTGAGGACAAGCGGCAGTGGGATGGATGTCGTTTGCAGTACTGCGGATCGTCCGTTCGGTCCGCATAGCTTCTTACATCTTTGTCTATAAACAAGGGGCTGAAAATGGGCATTTCTGTTTCCAATAGTGCACGAAATAAGGAAATGAAGTTCCCAATTTCATGACATTGTGTTTATGAGAGAATCCGGATTAGGTTTGGAGTACCACGACGGTTGGGTATGAGTTTGAAGACACAATGGAGAGAGCGCACTCAGCTGATGATTTTCTAATCGTTCCACGGAGTGGTGATGCAGGGTAACGGAGTGGGGATGCATTGGATTCCATTTCTGCAACTCCTGAGTATGATTCACCAGTACTTTTTCCAACTAGAGCTGCGTCATTGAGATTTTGCAGCCGGTAGACCGTCCTTACCTTCAGACCTGTCCTGAGGACAAATTTCAAGAGAAACATGCACAACCACATGTTGTGTGCAATGTCCAAGCTTTCTTCTTAACCCCCTAGTTTGCATTTTTACCCCGTCTTTCCCGTTCTCTAGAACCAACACCCACAAAACAAGTCCGGTCAATGAGGAGAAATCACCTAGCCCGGTATGGAACGTCCGCTGGTGCACCATATGAATTTGGACTACCTGAGGAGGCAACATGGTCCTCCAATCCCTCAAAAGTCATTTAGAGCCCCTGTCACTCAATACCATGACGTGTGACGGCGGTAATGGACACCTATGGAGACAACACTCCTCACCGATTTTCTCGGCCCCCTAACATCCAGGAAGGCTGATTTTTTAATCAATTCACATTAATACTATGTGCAATCATAGAAATAAATTTTACTTTGATATCTCCTTTCCTTCTTGGTGTTGGGATTTTTATTTCCGCTAGTGTATTTCCTTTTTGATGGAAAAATAATAAATTCTGAACAAAAAAATCAATAATTTTACTAATACATAAATTTTCGTTTATGTAAATTATGAAATGACAGGGATGTTGCGGCTGCGCCAATTGCGCCAAACTGCGCCAAATCCTAATTCATGTGCTAAACTGCTACAAAAACCGTATTTTGAGCAAAATTGCGCCAAAACTGCGCCAATTTACGATTTTCTTGAAATCGAATTATCAAACTCTCCTCTCACGCGAAGAATACCTTCATCCTTAGGAAAAAAAACTCAAATCGTCAATGGAATCTTTTCCACATTTCTACCACTTGAATTCAAAATCGAAACCGATGACGTCAGCTCAATTTGCTGTGTTAAGTCAGTTGAAAAGTCGAAAAATCGCGATTTTTCGCAAAAGTTTCGTTTTTCTTGCGAAGTGTTCCTTTCTTCCCCACGACTTTCGTGGATGGCCGCGGGTGCCGATTCAAGTTGGCTTCTTCTTGCGTCATTATTGTGATATAGAAAAAACAATTTTACCGTTGTTAGAAGGCCACAAGTTTGGTGTTCCGAAAATCGGGAAAATAGCGATTTTTCGAGACGGTTCCGTTTTTCCGCGACTGCTTTTCCTACGGACGTCTTCAACGGCCTTGCAGAAAAACAACTTTACTTTGGTCAGAGCAGCCTGAGAAGTCTAATAAGATTATTTTTTCTCCATTGAAGTCAGTATTTTCAACTTAAGAGGATTTTCTAAGTTGTAAATTTTTATTGAAAGGTCGCTTTATAGCAACTTAGATTATTATAGTGTTTTTTATCTGATTTAAGATTCCAAAAATACCTTCAAAAATACTAATTTCTTACTTTTTTGCTCTACTTAACTAAAATTTTATGACAATATCGTTTTTGCAATTTAATATTATTACTTAAATAACTATTCCATTAACTAATTTCCTTAATTTTTATTTCATTTTGACTTTTAAAGTGGTTTTTAAAACCTGATTCAGGAATATAATTGTTATTAAAATTAAAAATTGTATTGAAAACTATTATCATCAATAACATTATTTTAAAAACATTAAAAGTTTGTTCAGAATTACCATTTAACTTTTAATTTATGATAAAATGGCTTATCAGAGGTTTTTAAATCTGTTTTGTGAATGTACTTTTTCCCTTTTTTTAATTTATATATACTTTTTTTAATTTTTTTAATTTATACCTATTTTTAAATGGTAAATTTTCTAAGGTACCTTTAAACGGTTTCAATTTTGCCAGTGGCGGATCTACGGGGGGGCTTTCGGGCTGAAGCCCCCCAAAACGTCTAATATTTTACTAAGTTTGTCAAAATGCAAAAAAATTATATCCGAAATTCGGATGAGGCGTATCAAAACGAGTTGAAAAAGTGGGGTATTTGACTTAAATTTCCAAAAATTTTCTGGGGGAGGACCCCCAGAACCCCCTTTTAGTGGTTTGAGTAGGATGATTCACTACCTTTTCCGTATTACCATTGACAAGAAGATTCAATTGGATTATGAAAATTCTTAGCCCCTTCCCCCGCTATGGATTTTAATTTTGGTTGTTGCAAAAAATTGATTCGCCCTGTTCCTGCTTTAAAATTAAGATAAGTTGCTACAAAATTTAAAAACGGCTGCTACAAATTTTTAATTAAGCTGCTACAAACTGCTTCAAATTTTTAATTTAGCTGCTACAAACCGCTACAAATTTTAAATTTAGCTGCTACAAAAACTGCTACAAAATGCTCAAAGTTGTGCAACATCCCTGGAAATGAGTTTTTTTTGCGTAACCATTCAATTAATTAACGAAATAAAATGTTAATATTTATTATTATCATAATTTTACACATTTTAAATTGATTTTGGCATAATTTTCAATTAAATAAGCTAATTTTTCGGTATTACTTAGGCTTGTTAAGAAATCACAAAAAATGAAAAAAAGTACTTTAAAAATACGAAAAAATTAAAAAATGATTAATTAACTCAGGAAAAAATTCTCAAGATGACAGTATTTACATCTTTATTTATTTGAAAAACGACAAAATAAGGGACACCCTACTCTCCTTACTGTCAGGGCTCACACGCCTGCGCCAAACTGCGCCAAAACCAAATTTTGATACATACTGATACAAATTGCCTATTTTACCAGCTCCTGCGCCAAAACTACGCCATTTTCAGAGACTACTACAACGGATTCTCCGTAGTTTCTACGGATGCCGTCGTTAAACTACGGACTACGGATAATATCGAAAAAGCTACGGAAAATCGGAAATCTATCACAAAAAGCACTTAGAAGCGCAAGTTTTTTCACAATTATGCTCTATTTTTAGGATATTTTTTCTTGGACTGCCGGCGGGCGCCAAGTTGAAGTTGGCTTCTTGCGGTGTTAGTGCGATGTGAAAAAAAACAACTTTATAGTGGTTAGAAGCCGTCGTTCGGTGTTTAGGATCGCATTCTGCGGAAATGTCGAAAAATAACTATTTTTCGCGCAAGTACCGTTTTTCCAGCACGTAGTTGAAGATGGCTTCTTTTCACACAGCTGCCAAGTTTTACGGATTGTCCGTAAAATTTACGGATTTGCACTAAAATTTACGGTTTTACTTATCGACCCGAAATTTTTACGGAATTTACGTTTTTTTGCATTTTTCCTCCGGGAAAACGTAAACAAATCTTGTTGCGCCAAATTCAAGTCTTGTCTGCCTTTTCTAGGCGTTTGGAAACGCGGGTAAATCGCGGAAGAAGCCGCGATTTTTCGCAAAAGTTTCGTTTTGTGCGCCGCGTGTTCCGTTCCTTCCGCGACTATTTTCGACGGCCGCGGACGCCAAGTTAAAGTCGGCTTCATCTCGTGTCAGTATTAGAATGCAGGAAAAACTACTTTAACATGGTCAAAGCAAACATATCCGATGGTTAGAATCACGATCTTGAAAAGCCGAAAAATAGCGATTTTTCGTGAAAGTTCCGTTTTATCCGCGATTGCTTCCTACCGGCGCGGCGCCTAATTGAAGTTGGCTTCCTTTCACTATTGTATTTACATTGTAGAAAAAACAACTTTACAATGGTCATAAGGGGACGTCCATAAATTACGTGAGGTCAAAAAGGGGGAGGGGGTCCAGCAAAATCTCACCTAATCTCACCTGGGGGAGGGGGGAGTCAATTAAAATCTCACGTCAACTTTTAATTTAGAAAATACACGTTTTTTCTTTAAATTTTTTAGCAAAACTACTGGAAAAATGCGAAAATTAGTCAAAAAGTAATTGAAAAAATCTCACGAGAGGGGGAGGGGGGGTCCAGCGAAATCTCACCAAGGGGGAGGGAGGGGTCCAGAATTTGGAAAAAAACACCTCACGTAATTTATGGATGTCCCCTAACTAATTACTTAGGAGGTGAATTATCACTAGACCTAATAACCTCAAGTAAATAAAAATTGATAGGGTGTAAAAATTGGATAAGAGCTGATAAATTAATAGAGGTTTAAGTTAAGTCTTCTTCTTCAAAGGCACGACAGCCCCGGGTGGGCCCTGGCCTTCTCAAGAATTTTCTTCCAGGCCTTTCTTTTTTTGGCCATAGTTATGAATTAAAATCTATACGCTCATTATTTGTCGTAATCAAAATCATGGTTTTCATGTCGTACAAAAAGTTTTACTGATGCAAGTTTAAAATGAAATGAAGGGGAAGCTTTTGTAATTGTAAATTACAAAAGCTTCCCTGCAATTAAATTGCTACAAAAGACATTTTTTATGCTACAAAACTTGGTTTTACCTGATACAAAAGGCATTTTTTGTGATACAAAACTGGGTTTTACCTGATACAAAAATTGATACAAATATTTTAAAGTGGGTGTGAGCCCTGCCCTAGTGTACAATGTGTTTTGTGTAAACATCCACATTCTTTGAACAATAATGCAGTGTGTTTCAAAGGTGACGCGAAAAAACAGTTCAGTGCAAAAACCGTTCAGACAAAAACCGTTCAAAAAACAAAAAAAATCATAGCTTTACACATGTAATTGATTTTTTTATATTTTATTGAACGGTTTTAGTATTGAACGGTTTTTTCGTATATCTGTTTCAAAATATGGACACTCAAAAACGATTCGAAACTGCTAAAGGACTGAAACTGTGCCTAAACTGTTTAAATCGTTATCTGTTAAGATTTGGAAAACAAAATATTGTTGTAGTGTGTGTGGAAAAAGACACCACTCAAAGCTGCATCAACGGCCACCGCCAAATGAATGACCTTGACACGAGCGGAGATGAAATCACCCAAGTCGATTCTCTTCCCAAAACTATCCAAACAAAAAGGCCAAACAAAAGATCTCTTCCTACAATTAAATCGAAGGTCAACACAACGATTTCGTATGCAGATGGAAGTTTCCTAGAGAACGTTGATTTTTTTTGTTATTCCTAAAATAACTGACTTGACACCACCTCACCACTTAGCAATTTCAAGTGTAAACTTATAAGACTTTATAGAACTCGCTGACCCTACGTTTTTTAAACCAGGAAAAATCCATGGGCGCCGCCAGGATTTCTTTTAGGGGGTGCATCCATCTGTAACTACAGATTATTCTACTAATTACTTAAACAGGATTTATTAGTCTGCGTATTTCTTTTCCTTTAATTATAGAAAATGTTGTTTGGGGAATGACCCAAAAATGTTTCCCTCCCGCTTCCCATGTGTATTTAATGGATCCAATGTAGCTTTTAATACATTTTTAGGTAGAATTTGCGTCTTAGAACTTGTTACCGAAGAAGTTTATCGAATAATAAAGTTCCAACAACCAAAGGGGGGTCTCGGGGTCCTCCTCCAGAAAATTTTTGGAAACTTCACTCCAAAATACAGGTTTTAACTAGTTTTGGTTCAAATAGAACAGGGTGGCCAACCTTTTTCGGAAGCGTGCCACTATTTAGGAAGCAAAAATTATGCGTGCCACTTTCAATGTACCGAAAAATATTGTGATTGTGGGAATTTTAAGCAAATCTGCGTAGCGTATATTTTAAAGTAATATAAAGGGGGAAATTTTTAGAAATTTATTGAAAACGGACTTTAAACGTGCTTTGAAAATAACTAAAATCAATAATTTTAGAAAAAGTTTAGTAGGGCCTCAATGAAAAGAGAACCATACACGTTTTAAAGCTATCTGATATAAAGCTGGTTCTAAAATTAATTAGAAAATTAGAATAATTGGGGTAAATAGCCCACTTAATTTTTAAGCACCGAAAAAAAGATTTAGCCCATATGAAATTTTACAGTTTAAGATTTTATTCAAAGTTATTGTAAAACCGTAAAAATATAATTATGTTCTCAGAAAACTAAGTAAAGAGGAGATTGAGGGAGCATTGATGTTGTCACATTGTTATTTTCCCAATTGTTTTCAATATCTTCGAGTGCCACAGGTTTTACTCAGCCGTGCCACTTTGTGGCACGCGTGCCGCGGGTTGGCCATCCCTGACCTAGAACCTAGACTGAACTTTGGATTTACATTTTTAAGTAAGATTTGCATTTTAAGAACTTAACATGGGCGGATCCAGAATTTGGTTTTTGGGAGGCTAAGAATTCTCATAATCCAATTGAATCTTCTTGATGATCTTATTATGGAAAAGGTAGTGAATTTTCCTGCTCCAACTACTATAAGGAAGATCTGAGGTGCTTCCCCAGAAAAGCCTCATCCGAATTTCGGATATAGATTTTATGGTAGAATTTTTGCGTTTTGAAAAACTTAATATAAAATCGAGTTGTAATAAGAGAGTGACAAGGTACCAAGGGGGTCTGGTGGAATTTTTGAAAATTTAAGTAAAATAAAAAAACAAGAAGAAATCAATTAAATAAACGACGACTCAAAAGTATTGATCTATTTTAGTTATAATGTAGGGTGGGTTGGGGTAAAGTGGGTCTTGGGGTAAAATGAGTCTTGGGGTAAAATGGGTCAGTTTTAATTAACTCGATATAAATCAAATTTAAATTGAATTATTTTCGCTCATTTTTTTGTATTATAATCTTTTATCTGTTGGTAACATTTTTCGACTGTCAAAAATTTAGATTCATTAATTTAAGAACTGAAAAAAATATTTTATTTGAACGGTAAATGGTGTTGTCGGAAAAACAGGGTTTACCAACTTCCAAATATCTATAAATTGTAATAGATTACAGCAGACTTTTGTAATATTTTTCCATAAAAGAAAGTCTGAGAGACATTTTAAGCCAATCAGCTTAGAAAAATATAAAATATTTTATCTTTTATAACAGTATTTTGTACTTGGGGTAACATGGGTCATAGTTAGGAGGCCTTCTGTATTAAGTAAAAACAATGTTTTTAACTTATTTACTTCAAATATACATTGAACTGTCAAACAAGGTTATTTTTTTTCTCCAAATGAAGTATTTTAATTGCTACATTTGAACAATGTTCATTAACTTCGGACTTTTACAATTTCATTAAAGTATAACTTAAAACAAATTTCTTCATATAAAAACGGCTTAGCCGATTGCCTTTTTTCTTATTTTCATGTATATTTAGTAATAAATGTATTTTTGACATCTTTTTGCAATGAAACTCATTTTACCCCACGTTGGAATAAAATGAGTTAATAGGTCATTAATTTTGATGCTAAGTTTAACCAACTTATAACTAAAAAATATTTGATAAAATTAGATGAAAATGTTCTGAAGGATTGTAGTGTCAAGATCCAATTGAAAGAAATCATTAAAAAGTCATAGTTTTGATGAAATAAAACTTAGAATGTGAAAGTACCTTAAAAGTGACCCATTTTACCCCAACCCACTCTATCACTTCTTCACCCACGATATTCCTTTTTATGATGAACACTTTTTTCTTCTCACCTTTTTTTGTTTTGTGTTATTATTATGCAATCTATGATAATAAAAGAGCTTTACCACTCATTCATTCACCCATCAACGCACAGCAAAATCTACCGGGGCTAAAGACTAAACTTGGTGTGATCGAAGACCTTGTGGTGTATACGCGGGTTTAGAAGGGGATTTTTCGAAATTCTTTTTTTCTGACCCACAGGGGTACTTGGAGTGTATATTCTACGTTTTTGATCCTAGCACCGTCCCAAATGACCCCAGAGGTACTAAATTTCGCAGGAAGGTGCGTAGCCACAATATCTAGATTCTAGATAGTCATTTTTTAAATTTTCGATATTCGAATTTTAAGGGGTCTAAAAATTTCAAAAACCCGTTCTTTCTGAGCATAAATGAAGTTTTGCATTTTCGATTACAAACATGCTAATAATTTGATCACAGTTGAATGGGCAATACCACTATTTTTTTATTCGATAGAGGTACCCTATAGCGGAATATACGCGCAAAAATTTTTTAATTACGATCATTATTTATTTTTTATGTAATTTCAAAGTTCGACTTTAAGAAAGGGCGTTAAATCGTCCAAATTCCTAATATGACGTACTTATTCCCTATACATTGATTTTAAACAATGCTTTTAATTGTTTAAACAAAGCAAAGTCATTGTTGCGTTTCTCGTTAAAGTCTGTATGAGTCAGTTGTGACGTACTTATACCCTATACAAAGACAAAGGGCTTGGCGATTTTAATTTTAAATATTTAATGAACTAATTTTTTGTGAAACTTTTCATGTGGATTTTTGGATTTAGATCTATTTCCTTTACTGGAAAAATGCATTTTTTTTCTGTTTTCAAAAAATTATGGTATTGCCCATTTTTTTTCTATGTTGTTTCGTACGTTTCTACGTAATCATGCCCAGAAAAACTAGTCATTCCTTTTCAGAAATGACCTTTCGTCGACTGATGTAAACATACGCTGCGCATTAGGCGTTAGCGAATTGTCCTTTTTGGGTGACTACTTAAACTGTTATCATGTCTTCCGCGAAACTAATGATTCGTAGATATTTGTGTAGCAACTCTAAGGAATTGCTTATAAGTAATATCCTCACAATGATCCACGTAAACATTTAAAGTATATTTGTAGCATTCGAGCATTCCATTACTTATCCCGTTAAAATAGATTCAATATTTTGAATGCCAAATACTCAACCAGCATAAACGTTTAAGACTCAACCAACTTTTGTCATGTACACCCGAATTTCGTTTACTTCTAGTGGCAGTTACGTAAACTTCACACATTTGGTACAGTCAAGCTGTGCTACCAGGGATTCATGTGTCACCAAATTTCATTGTTTTGGTTAGGATAACTTTTCATTTTAACTTTTTGCATTTGAGATTTTCTGATAAATTTCTCGCCCAAACCTTTTAGTGATTTTGAATGATATTTTAACAGCAAAGTAGTGCTAAAAATGAATATTAATATTTTAAAAATAAAATGAATTTAAAAATTGTAACAGAAAACATAGCATAGGGTTTACTGTATAATAAATATAGTAGCAGATATAGTATAATATAATAGCATGATATAGTAGCAGAGGTAATAAGATCTTGTAATAGAGCTAACTTTTTCATAGAATATCAGAAAATTGAGTTTAAGTGTATCTCAATAAAAATACCTTAAACTTAATACTTTTATACCTTCGCAATAAAAATACCTTAAACTACATGGGTATAAAATTGTGAAAGTGAGCCAAGGCTCTAATGCAATGCAAATTATTTATCAATTCCTCTATTGTGTATTTAACCCTTTATCTACACTGACGGTACTTACAAGACAAGTGCCACCAACTTAAAAATTACGTAGGTCAGCGCAGAATTGTGATGAGTATTTTAGCAGGAAATGCGAGTAGATGTGAAACTAAAGTTGTGCTTTCAGCTACCATTCTCATGATTGTCATTTTTGTTCCCTCAAAAGTAGTTAAAATCAAAAGGGGAAAGTGTATTATTTTTAAGACTTAAAACTGCGAAAGAAAACCATGTTTTTTTGTATTGTGAGAATATTTTAGTTACCCCTCAGTGTAGTGACAGTCCTGAAAAGTATCAATTTAATTAGTCAGCTCTAGCGGATTAAATTTTCCAAAGATTATGTATATCCCTCAATTTTCAATTTAGTGACTTAAATAATATTCGCTCGAAAAAAATTGCAGAAAATCATAATGCAGTAGGATAAAGGGTTAATAATACGTTCGATAAATATAAGAATAATTATAATCTGATGTACGTAGCTGATCTCCCAGTATTCTTAAATAAAATACAGACACACATTTTACAAAAATCCTCCATTTTTAAAACTGGGTAAATAACACACGGATATTTTTTTGTCACCTTTTAATCAAATCTACACACACAGCATGTTTCTGGAACATTCCAACTTCATCGGCGAATAAAAAAGGCGTCCCTTTATTCAATAGTTTCGAAATGTTTTGCTTCTAAATAATTTACTATTGACTTCCAGTGAATCGAAAAACAGAATAACAATATGAAATACATCACATATATTTTTATTTAATGCTTATACAAGAAGAGCTACCGATGTTGAAAACTTCTAGATTAAGAAAAAAGTCAAGGCTGCAGAAGTTTCTATAGAAGACGCACCCTTCATTAAGTGGACCTTGAATTTACCACATTCGAGATTCCTCCTCATGATTTCGAACATCTGATGGACGCGACTCTGTACTCTGTACTATTATTAGGGTAGAAGGGGAAGAGGGTAAAAAAGTGAGAGTGTTAATACAGGGAGGAGCCTATTAAGATGATAATTATTCCGGGAGAAGACTTGGTATATAAGAGAGCTTAGGAGGACTGTCCTGTATTCTGCTGTGATAGAGACAACAGGATATCAAGAATGATGAAGGTAAGTTCTGTTTATTGATTTAACATATTTTTCGGTTCGAATATTGTGATAAAAATGTCTATTTCAAGCTAATCTACAGATACTATCTACTATAATTGTTTATTTTAAGTATTATGATATTTTTGTTTTTTGTATCTCTTTAATTAATTATTTGGAGCAATTCGCTAATTTTTCATCTCATTAATTTAATACAACAGCTCTTCTGTTTATTGTCATAAGCATTTTTTTATGCTTGCGTTTTGGAAAATGTTATTAAATAGTTTAAAATGCTAGAAAGTCAATTTCGTTAGGATTATAACCACATTTAATAACGGATTGAATTTCTTGTAGGTAAACCTGGTATATTGCCTTTCATTAGTGATAAAGGACTTTTCAATTTATAGTTTTTATCAACATATTTTACGGCAAACTTCCGATACATCGAAACTATTATTCACTAATAAGTATTAAATGTTTAAATTAGCTTTAGCATATTTCAAAAGTTTTAAAATAAACTTCATAAAATTGGTTGGGAAAAGAAAATTTTATAAAATTTTCTTAATTTTTGATGTCTACAAAAACGCCCAATGTATTCTACTCAAAATAAAAGAGTCATTCTTTGTTTATAACTTTAATTGGTGTTTTAAGATTCCTTTTTTATTTGAAGGCTTCGATTTTACCCATAACTACAAAATATTCCTCTGATATTTGATTCAAACTTCCATTACATACATCCTAATGAAAAATACTTCCTTCTATATCAAGATCTAAAACACCACGGTACCTATTTTTGTTTTATTGATTTGAAATGAATTATTTCCATGTCATGAAGCCTGAATCAATCCAGAATAATTTGCATCAAATTATTCTGAATGGAATTCAATACATAGTATCGGGTGATTTTCTATTGTTTCCATATTCCATACCCTTTACAGATGTCCAAAGATAGGTCAACCAAAAACCCTTTCAGTTAATATTTATGTCTGTGTATGTGAAAGTTACTCCGTTTATTGGGGTTTACCGCATATTTTATCTCGAACAATACCACTTTAACATTATCGGTACTTTCAACTAAAATTCCTGATGTAAAAAACTTAAGTTAAGTTGTTTAGGTAACCTATTTGTGTTTTTTCTCGTTTTATCGTTGTGACTGGCATCTTCTGTAGTTGGAAACTATTTCTACTTCCCATACCTTGACCATGTAAAAATTGAAAGCTATTAAATCATATGATGTGTACTTTTATAAGAACATTTTTATTTATTTAAATGCTCAGGATAAATAGCAGCATTGATTACAGTACAAAACAATGTATAACAATATAATATAAGTTAGGTAAAAGGTACATATAATAATATACCATAAACTCCTTGATAATTATTACATCCCTAATGTTAGAGAAGATAGTATAAGTGGAAAAAATACCTAAAAGATTAATATCAAATGTTTCAATTTCTTTTAAAAGTATTGCTTTATTTGTTTAAAAATTAAAATGCTTTATGCACTTATTTTTAACTTCTTTTTCTACAGTCAAGTCCGCTTAATGTGATCGCAATTGTCCGAGACTAAACTGATAACATTATCCGATCGATAACAATAAGCGATCTCATATCAAAAAACAGCAAACAGTGTTACTAGATTGTTTGCTTTAAAATCAAAATCATGTAATCGTAATAAATGTATTTAGAACTCTATTTTTAAACTAGGAAAAATTTTAAGGGGAAAATATAAGAGTAGTTCAGTTAATAAAATTAAAATAATCGCTTACTGTGTATTTTTATAGAAAGGTCTCTCTTTTCCGCTCCATTATATCCTTCCACTCCAATAAACCACTTATTTATTACATAATCTGAATTTCAGTAAACAAGGGAAAATCAAAATCTCTTATCAGAAACATCTGCAAAGCGTGGATCTTGGTGTTTCTTTAACCATTCATAAGTATGGATTCGGACCCCCATAACCGTTTTCTTTCAATATAATATAAGGAATGTTTTATTTTTCTTACCCATACTGAATTTCAGAAAAAAGAAGCGCCAGATGTTCTCATGGAGAAGATTTTTACTTGTAAAAATTTACCTTCAAAATGAAACTCGAACCCAAAAGCGGTCGTTTTAAAGGGGATATGGATAAATTTTGATAATATTAAGCGGATTGATGATTCATAGTTGATCACATTAAACGATGTATTTTACATTAAATTAAATAGGAATGATCGGGACCTGTCGATTCCGATAACATTATCCGATTGATAACATTAACCGTGATCACATTAAGCGGATTTGACTGTATTTAATTACACTAGTTGAAAGTGGTTTCTTAACCACCAAATTACCGTTTTTGTTACCAATTCATATAGTTATTCAAATGGAAGTAAAAAAGTTCCACCACGTCCCAATTTTGTGTAACAAAAAAAATGGATTTTTAGCTTTCTTTCTTAATTTTCACGTTCTAAGCGGGTTTTTTTTTGTCTAAAAGCAACCCTGTAATCCCAACCAATTAATTTATTTCTAGTATTCCCAGTATGTAGACATTCTTTTAAAAGTTTGGTTATGTTTTTATACTGCAGTTCCGTTTGAAAATGACGAGTTTTAGTGTAGATTTTTGACATTTATGCATAAAACGTTTTTCTAAATTTGAGTACGGTTTGAATTGCAATTCAACGGTAAAATTTAACAGAAGAAGTTGGAAAAGGTTTCCCCCCTGATTTGGATCCAAATAGGTGACTAAGATGAAATTTGGCATCTTCAGGTGTGTTGCATAAGTTAGAATGTGACTCTTTTTAAGTGTATAAGAGACAACAGTAGTTCTATGCAAATTACCATCCCCATAATATCGCTGAGACATTCAAATTCTCTTGGTTATTGTTAAATCAATGATAAATAGAGAAAAACATTTCAAAAAGTATTTAAAAGGACTTTTTCGCCATTGTGAAGGTAAACTCAAAGTCAGTAGGAACCTCTGACTAGAAAAGGATTCACGACCCTGCTTTTGAAGGAAAATTTTATAAAAATACATTATCAGCTTGGAAATGGTTTTTAGGAGAGTGGTAAGAAGATGAAATTAGGACCAATATAAAATGTTTTAATCTTAATAGAAGGTTCTCTTTAGTCTTACCAAGCTATAGGATGTTGAACATCACTCAAAATTATTATCTTACATCCACGTTTGAATTTATTTCCGAAAAATCTCACTGTAGTCAATCATTAACAAAACAAGGGTATGAATTCCCTTCGGACATTAATTTGATACATAGGTCCAATTGATACATAGATACAATTTTGGGTGATAACTCAGGGTTTATTAAAAGGTAAGATTTGACGCCCCTTAAGATAAAAAAAGTGATAAAATTGCATCGTCTTTAATGAAGGTTTAATGGTTTTTAGTTTTAAATTGTCTAAATATGTATATAATCTTAATTATGATATTATTTAGTACTAAAAGAATGAGATGAACGGTTGAAAAATCATTCGTTTCAACGCTTTTTCCAATTCTTACAGTATTGGTGCCATCTATATATATGTTACCGCTAAAGTTGAAAATTAGTTAATCTAAAGAATACCTAGGTAAACTGTAGATTAACTGATTTCTGTCGTTAATGTGCGGATATTCGAGTTTTTCGCATTTTACCTAGGGAATCTACACTATAACGGCATCTTGATAGTTAAAGTTCAAAATAGTTTGTTTCGCTCAATCCTTTCTGTTAAAATGTTGAGGTGCTCACTGCGCCATGCGCTTACCCCTGCGCAGTCGGGTTTCAATACGTAGTTTGTTGTCATATTTGGTGTATTGATTTCAAATTTAGTGCGTAGCACTGGTAGTTGTCAAGTTGAATGTTAAACAAATTAATACAAACAAGTAAGTACAGTAAATTTATAAGCTTAAGTTCAGTAAATTACTACTAAAACGGGTATTTTAAAATAATTCTGTTGAAGCTCCGACTTCAGAGTAACAGATATTTCTTTTAACGAAAGCAAATGTCCCAGCTGTTGAAATATCTTTTCAACAAACGTTAATTCAATAATCTCTGGAACCTGGGCAAGGGTTTAAGAAATGTAATCGATCTCGAATCCTAGCAATAGTTTAGGTTAGGCTGGCAGCCGATTACACCGCGCTTTCATTAAGATTTGCTAGTTTAAGTGCTCATTGAAATACGCTGTCAAATCGAGATCGAAAAGCCACAATTTATACAAAATCCAAGTTGGTACTTTTATATTATATTCGTATTAAAATTGCTATTTCAATACTATTTTTGTGTGATTTGCGTGTTTTGTGTAAGATCAAAAAGTACCGAGCCCCCTTTTTTTGATTCGTCATTGTTACTGTTTACCCCTTAAACGAGTTTGGTTATAGTTAGGGCAGGGGGGCTTGGGGGGGGGCGGCAGCCCCCCCAACCACCTTAAAATTTTTATAAAAATAAAATAAATTTTTGTACACCGATCACCATCGTTAACATGTAAAATAACTGATTACAGGTAGTATGCAGATTAACGAGTGTCTAGTCGGTAGGGTGCAGAATACCTAGGTAATTTCAAGATTACCTAGGTAATCTTAGAAATTGAAAAAAATTTCGCTCTTTAACGGATCACCCTCGTTAATCTGCAAATTACCTAGGTTATCTGTAAATTAACTGATTTCCAGACTTTAACTGTAACATATATAATTCTCTTACGTAACGCCCAGATTTCGCTGTATTTCTTTTCCTCGGTTGGCAACAATCAGTTTGTTTACAAAATGAGTATATTGTTTTTATTTAAATTTTTCTGATTTCCGTCGCTAATGATAATTGCTGTTCAAATGTGTTAAAAGGGATTAAATGTTACTATTTTAATGTATTTTGATGGTAAAATTAGTGAGTTTTGAACTTTTTTAGGCGTGAAAATAAAACGTTAGTTTTTGAAAAGCGATTGGTAAAGTTTGTTAACACCACTTACTGCTGTTTTGATTTTGCCGATGAAATCAACGAAATCAGCAGACAACATTAAGAGAGGTTTGAATCTTAATGACTCTGGAGTAAAAGCGCTTATTTTTTAAAAATTTAATTACGGAATAAAAATTCACTTTTTAATGCAATGAGTGATAGTTGTCTTACGCTACAATAAGTGGATGATACCAATCTGTATCGCCAACGAAATATTTAAGGTATCACACAACGGGTCGAGATGGAGAGCAAGCACGTTCTCCACTAACACGTATGAAAATTTCTTTATCAATAATAGAGATGAATAGCCCCTCCCAATCTACATCCTAGACAAACGAAGTTAGTAACCGCTTAGCGAGCGAAGCGAGTAAGATCGCAAAGCAATCTTAGGGGAACTGCATCAGTAGTTCCTGGGGGTTGGGGAGCGATAGCGAGCAGGGGGCGGTAGCCCCCTAGTATTGTAAAAAACTGTACGTGCTGCAGCTTTTGTACAACTATTTCTGAATTATACGCCCTCAAATTAGTGTTAATTGATTAATTTAATTTTTTCGACTAGTGTTATTAGAACGAATTTCTGGAAGAAACTAACTATATCCTCTTTAGAGGGGTAAATTAATAGAAGTAGCATCCTTATTTCCTTAGTATTAATATTAATTTATTTCTCTCTATATTAAAAAAAGGTAACAGTCGCCGCCTCTGTTTCAGAAAATGTTATTTTTGAACACTTTGAACTATCACTACGCAAAAACTATTCGAAGGAATATTATGAAATTTTGACCATTGGTAGACAAATGTATGAGGGTCATTTCAGTTTCCAAACCTAATTAGTTAGATAATTAGTTCTGGAGTTATTTAATGTCAAAGTCGAAAATTATTTTTTTCGGCTGCGAGTTCACCCCCAGCAAAATCTATTTACCGCAGAAACATGATTTTTTGCAGACACATACTCTTAGGTATGAAGTTTTGCGCCTAGTCACCCTTTTTTCGAATATCGAATTATTTTTGGAGTAATTAAATTCTAAAATTTCGAAATTTTTTACCCTTTTTCGGTTTTTCCTTATAATAGAAAAACTAATCACAGTAGAACTATGATATTTTAAACACGCATACAATTATTTTTATAGAAAGATTGGCGTTTCGTTTTTTAAAAAATTCGAATTAGTTTTAGAATTATTAAAATACCAAGTTTCAATTTTTTTCTTTTCTTTCTGGTCGTTCACTAGAGAAACAGGCGATTATTTTTATGAGTCTGATTTCTAATTTCTTATCCCCGATGATTCACTAGATACACACGTGCATTTTATAAATTTAAAAGTTTTTTTAATGGCATGTTTTTTTTCCTCTAAGCAGGTTGATGATAATTAGTAGACTTGCTGGATATTTTTGAAAATATTTCGGTTAAATAATTGGTAAACTAAAAAGGAATATTTTAGTAACAGTTTTATTTTGATATTTTTGTAGTAATGGTCCGCATTAAGTTATTGGTAAGTTAGAGAGATAAAAGGTTTCGATTTTAAATGATCATTAACTAAGCAGACAAGTTCAGGTTTTACTGGATAGTTGAGATGAAACAAGCGAGCTCTGCCTGCTAAGATCACGAAGCGATCTTCATAGAACTGCGAAGCAGTTCCGGGGGTTGGTGAGCGATAGCGAGCAGGGGGCAGAGCCCCCTAGTCTTAAAAGAAATATATTGCACAATTGGAGGGTTCAGAATAGAAATGAACCAAGTCCATTTTAGCTACTTTTGAGCTACAGACGTTTAAAGTTAAAGCTTCATAGCAAATTACATGTTAACGCAACAGAAGTTGCTGCTGCCAAGCGGATATTATCAGAACTAGGACTTGGTTTACTATTGCACTGAAATTGTACATAGTTGGTGCATGTTATAGCGTTGCTAACTCAAAAATGACAAAAAGTGGACTTGGTCCATTTTAATTCTGAGCCCTCCAATTATCGAATCATAATAATTGCAAGTGTAGTAAAATTAGTTTTTCTTTCCAGGCCCTTATTCTCTTGTGCCTAGTAGTGGCCGCACACAGTACTTCAATTCTCTACCAATCAGATTTTAAGTCTTCTCCTTCAGATGCCGATAAAGAAACAGATGTAAGTCATCTTTACATTGATTAAATCATATGATTCCTAATTTTTTTTTCGGTTTGCCCAATAAATTCCTGAAAATGTTTTTTACCACACTCTTTACAATAGTTCATTGTTCTAAACAAAAGCTAGCTTAGATAAGCTTAGCTTAGCTTAAATTAATAGTTTGAAAATTAACACTTAAGTCTGATAAGATAGCTTAAAGTGTGAATCACTGATGATATGACTGGTTAACTCAACAAATTCTTAGAAAAATCCCCTTGAAAACTAATTAAATAAAGAACAGTCGATAGTTGAACCTTTTAATCTACACTTGAATTTCTCAAATGTTCGAGATAAAGTCTTTTTTTTTCAGCTTGTCAATAGGAACATTTTTATCATTTTCAAAAAAATTTCTATCCGTTAGACAAATCATGCTTTCTTTCTTTAAAGATTACTATTAAATAAATTATATGAAGATAAAAATAATTCATAAGTAAAGGGAAAATTAATGTTCCCATATCCACTAAGAAATTAATGCAATAGTCTTGATATAAAAATAATAAAATTCCCCAAGTTATTAAATATAGTTAAACAAAAAACAAATTGAACATTCAAAAAGTTTCCAATGTCCCCCTTGAATGTTCATATTCTCCTTATTTTCTCTGGTCCCCCCACTGTCTCCATAAACAAACTCAACTTCTTCAAAGGGAGTTACCACCCCTACTGCCTTGCATCCTCAGTTTCAGTGCTCATAGAACTATTTTTGCACTTTTTCAAAAACTTAAACCCCAACGTAGACTTTTACCTTTAACCGTAGGCATATTTCAATACTTTATACTGCCCAATCTCCAATTTCCTATAACGTTTTATCTGTTGAATAGAAAATGCACAACTGCAATTTTATAAAATTATTCAATTAAAAATATTTAAGCTTTTCGACATTTAAGTTAATAAATTATCATCTTCCACAGACACATCAAATTAAAATTAACTCTATCCACCTGAAATAGAAGTAACAGGGATTATGTGTTATACACTTAAATTATCCTTGCTATGATAACGTGCTCAATCATGGCAATAAGTCCTTTTATTATTCTCAACCTTTGTAGTTTGAAAATTAGGATGTCTAACAACTCAAAACATATGTCACAACCCAAAGGCAATCGTAAACTCCAATGACGACTCTTTTCCTTTTATTCTTATCTAATATAGGGTCACTTGGGGTAAGTGGGACCCCTTTTTGGCCTAGTGCATTTTTGGAGCTCAATAGAAGAATTTTGAACGGGTTAAATTTGAAATTAATGACAAATTTCGTTAAAGACACTCTCCATTAGTAGTTTCTAAATAAAGCTTTCAGTTTTTCTTAATTGGTCTTTATTTAAAAAATGAGATGGGTGTCCCACTTACCCCGAGTGATGGGGTAAGTGGGACACCCCCTCTTCTTTTATATGGGAAGTTAGCAAAACTTAAAAGGAAGTAAGTGGGTCTTACTAGATAAAGTACAGAAATTTTCACCACAAAATATTTTATTGTAACTGTAACCATGAGTGAGAAATCTACTCACATTAAAATCAATATGACAAGGTAAGAATAGAATGAAAAGCAAAATAAGTATTTTAAAGAATGTTTTGAAAGGCCAAAGAGATATGTTTTACTTGAACATATAAAATAGTGTTGAAAAAACATAATAAGGTTGATTAAGATTTATTTTGGCACTTTAGTTAACATTGTAAGATAAAAAAGAAATCGGACCCACTAAATGAGAATGAACACTATTGATGAGATACTTCACTTTACTCACCATAACTTAAACTAAAACGCAAATTTGATATAAAATGTCGATCAAATTATTTATAAATTTTAATGAATTTTGAAGTGGTGAGTAAAAGGTCTTGCTACTATAAATCGAAATTTTCTGAAAATATTGAGGGAAATTGTCCCTATAACCCCCTTTAAATCCATCCATGTCTTCAGTAATAGTTCCTATATCATTTGGGACCCTCTACAACCACTTACATCCTAATAAGAGGTCTCACTTACTAAATAAAGAGGGGTCCCACTTACCCCAACCATGCTAAAACTATGGGGTAAGGGG